>CAUOFW020009802.1:169972-186666 GCA_963454935.2 Ilex paraguariensis
AGATTGGGTTAAGGAAAGTTACACAGAGGCTGAAGTGTTGTGTATTTATGTAGGGAGGGTACGGTGTTGTATTTGTTGCGAATATAACGGGGTGTGAACAAGGTAGTTGACTTCCGTTTGAGTTTTCAAGAAAATCAAGGATTAGGTTGGTTGGGGGTAGGGGTAATCTTGGCAGATTATTTTGTTATTATTATTATTTTTTTTTTTTACTTTTTTTCAATTGTGAGGATTATCCAAAATATTTGTTAGGAGAGATTTAAGAAGCTTTCCCTCTTAATTTTTAATTTTTTAAAATTTTAAATTATTTAATTAGATTTTTTTTAAAAAAATCAAAATCATATTTTGATATGCGTGGGCAGTCCGGGGATCGACCACTACAACTCTTCTCTTCTCAAAAATTCATACATCTCTTATTAATGTATAGTCAATTCGACATTTATTTCTTGAGCACATATTTAAAATCATCCTCAATGAAAAAATTAAATAGAGCACCTAAGAATGTACAAATTAAATCATCTTAATCAACATATATATTCATTAAATAGTGTAGATTGGACTACATTTTTTTTTTTTATCAATCATGGCCTTTAGAGATATACCCCATTTATAAAATAGATGGGTAAATAGTTTATTATAGAAAATATGTAAAAGAATTAAATTCTATTTTCTTTATTTATTAGATTATTCAGAAATACACATGTTGAACACTGAAATTACTAATTGAATTTTTGGTAGTAGATTCATAATCAAAAAAATGTTTGTGATTGTTCCATAAGAAATAAAACAAAAGATACTATGCATCTTTTTCCCCACTAACTACCCACCATCCATTTAAAATTATTTAAGAAATTTTTTTTACTACCCAAGAATTTTTAATAATTATTTATCTAGTTTTTTTAAATACAAGAATGAGAAAAGGAGGATAATTAAGAAAAAAATTTAAAAAAAAATATGGGTTATAAGTCCAGGTGGGACCACTAGTTAATAAATAAAATTGAAAAGATCTCTGTGTTGAACAATCTAAAGAAATACAAGAGATAAGAAAAGAGGAGACTTGTGTTTTATTGATACTGCATAATTCAATTAAATACAAGAAAGTAATTTAACCTAAATATAAAGAGTCTATATATAAGCTAAACAAGGTAGGAAAAGTAAAACACTATTTTACCCTTAATAAACAAAATAACCATATATTTCTTAACATCTCTCCTTAAACTCACGATGCAGCAGCGACAAGCATCGAGAATTTGCCAACTAGAAAACGAAAACGGGAAATAGAATGTGACTTGGTAAAGAAATCTGCAATCTGCAAAAAAAGAAGAAACAAAGAGCAAAGTAATTGTGACATGCTTGAGATGATAGCGAGTAAGGTAACAATCGATCTCAATGTGCTTAGTTTGTTCGTGAAAAACAGAGTTGTGAGCAATCTGAATAGAACTCCTGTTGTCACAATACATAGGAGTGGGATGAGAAAGAGAACCTCCCATATCTGCAAGTAACCAACATAACTAAACAATCTCTTTGGTAGTAGATGTCATAGCATGATATTCTGGTTCGGTTGAAGATTGAGAAACAATAGATTGTTTCTTGCTCTTCCAAGAAATAAAAGAATCATCCAAAAAGATACAGAAACCAGTAACAGATTTGCAATCTGTGGGATCACTGTCATGATCAGCATCAGAGTATGCACACAGCTCCAAGGAAGAGGTGGATGGAAGTAAAAGACTTTGAAAGATTGTACCCCNTCAAAAAGATACAGAAACCAGTAACAGATTTGCAATCTGTGGGATCACTGTCATGATCAGCATCAGAGTATGCACACAACTCCAAGGAAGAGGTGGATGGAAGTAAAAGACTTTGAAAGATTGTACCCCGAAGATACCTCAAAACACGAAGAACTGCTGCCCAATGAACTGTAGTAGGAGAAGCAATAAACTGACTAACAACATATGCAATATCTGGACGAGTAATAGTGAGATATACCAAGCTCCCAACAATNTTGAAAGATTGTACCCCGAAGATACCTCAAAACACGAAGAACCGCTGCCCAATGAACTGTAGTAGGAGAAGCAATAAACTGACTAACAACATATGCAATTTCTAGACGAGTAATAGTGAGATATACCAAGCTCCCAACAATAGTACGGTATAAAGTAGGATCTGACAAAGGTAAACTATCAGAAGAAGAATACTTTGCGTTAACCTCAATGGGAGTATCTACAGTCTTATTATCAGTAAGTCTAGCTCGCTCAAGAATATCTGCAACATATTTCGACTAAGAAAGAAGATAACCTCTGGGTGAGCAGGCTACCTCAATACCTAAGAAAAATCGTAAAGAACACAAATCATTCATTTCAAACTGTCTAGCTAACTCTGTCTTTAAAACTGAAATACCATTAATATCATCACCAGTAATAATTATGTCATCAACATATAAAGACAGAATGATACGACCTGCATCAGTGCACAATAGAAAATTTCTTAAACCAAGCATGAGGTGCTTATTTGAGATCATATAACGCTTTATTGAGCTTGCAAACATACCCAAATTCATGAGAAAAACCAGGAGGGGAAGTCATATAAACTTCTTCTTGAAGATCCCCATTTAAGAAGGTATTTTTAACATCAAGTTGAGAGATATGCTACTGACGAACCGAAGCAACTGCAATAAGAGTACGAATAGTAGTCATTTTTGCAACAGGATCAAATGTCTACTCATAATTCATACCATACTGTTGAGAGTACCCTTTTGCAACTAACCTAGCTTTGTATCGCTCAACAAATCCATCAGAATTGGTCTTAATCTTATACAACCAACAACACTCTTACCAGGAGGTAGAGGAACCAAATCCTAAGTACCTGTATTATGCAAAGCAGAAAGTTTCTCATCCATAACTTGTTGTCAAAGAGGGTCAAGAATGACCTCTTTATAGGAAGAAAGCTCAAAGAGACAATGAATAGAAGCTAAAAATGAAGTAATAGATAAAGAATAACAAGAATAAGTAAAATCTAGTAATTTTGTGGATTTATGAATGTGTGTGGATTGACGTAAAGGTGGATCCACAATCTCAAACGAAGCTTGAGGGACCATCGGAGAGGAGGTAGCTTCAAGTGTGCTTGAGAGTAAAGTGTCAGTACCTGTAAAATGATCAGTGCTGGTATTTGAAGTACTAGAAACCTGATATGACAAACTATCAGAATCCTCAGGAAAAAGGATCTATACGAATAAGATCTGATTTAGTCAAGCTATAAGTAGTGGATGGAATAAAAAAGAAAGGTATATGCTCAAGAAAAATAACATGACGAAACACAAAGCTACCTTAAATGATCAGTGCTGGTATTTGAAATACTAGAAACCTGATATGACAAATTATCAGAATCCTCAGAAAAAGGATTTATACGAATAAGATCTGATTTAGTCAAGCTATAAGTAGTGGATGGAATAAAAAAGAAAGGTATATGTTCAAGAAAACAACATGACGAGACACAAAGTTTTTTAGTTATTGGATCAAAACAACGATACCCCTTTTTACCTTCACCATAACCAAGAAAGACACAAATAGCAGATCGAGAAGACATCTTGTTGCGTTCAACATGAGGACGAAGAATGAAACAAGTACAACCAAAAACTCTAAATAAAGAATAATCAAGGGCATACCCATACAACTTTTCGAAAGGAGAAACACCTAAAATATGAGAAGATGAAATTTTATTACTCAAACCTACAGCAGTAAGAACAGCTTCACCCCAAAACTCACTAGGAACAGAAGAAGACAACAAGAGAGAACGAGCAGTTTCAACAATGTGTCTATGTTTTCTTTCAACAACACCATTTTGCTCAGGAGTACCTGTACACGAAGTTTGGTGAATAGTTCCATCTAAGGCAAGCAACTCATCAAATTTATTAGAAGTGTATTCCCCACCCAAATCACACCTAAAACATTTGATAACAGCAGAATGTTGAGTTTTGACAAGAGCTCGAAAGGCTGTACATATCTCAAAGAATTCAAAACGATGTTTCATTAAATAAATTCAACAATAACGAGTATGATCATCAATAAAAGAAACATAATATCAAGACCCTCCTTTTGTGGCAACAGGAAAAGGTCCTCATACATCAGAATGAATCAAATCAAATGGAGAAGAAGAAACAGAAATACTTCGATTAAAAAGTAAAGTTGCAAATTTTGTTAGTTTACATCCACTACAATCAGAAATATCACAAGTTTGTAAATTTCCTAAAGCCCCTGTGGATGCCAAAAATCTCAAACGAGAAGACGAAACATGACCTAAACGAGAATGCCATAAATAAAAACTAGAAGAAGAATGACTTAAACGAAAAGAAGATAAATTAACACTAGTAGTAGCAGCAGTAACAACTGACACTTTTAACTCATCCAAAATATATAGTCCCCTTTTCCTACGACCTGTCCCAATCAGCTTCTGAGATTGCAGATCCTGCACATAACAAGAAGAAGAGGAAAATGTGACTAAATTTCCAGAATTACATAACTGACCAACATAAGCAAGATTTAATGTGAGTTTTGGAATATGATAAACATTAGGGAGAGACAAGTGAGGTGTGACAACAGAACCAACACCTGATAAAGACATAGGAGTGCCATCAGCAGTCATAATAGGAATAGAAGATGAAGGAGATACATAAGCAAAAGATGAAGAATCTGGAGATATATGATGTAAAGCACCAGAATCCAAGACCCATATAGAATGTGACATACCTGGAGAATTATGAGGTAACTGACCTCCTGAAGAAGAATCAGACATAGCTTGTGGTTGTAAGGAGAGAAACTTCTAAAATTGCTCAGCCAAGGTATTAGAATCGGTGAAAAGACCTGATGAAACTAATGCTGCAGTATTAGACTGTGGTGGTTTTGTAACCCTGAGGTGGTCTATGAGCATTAGATTGTGACTGGTTGCCAGACTTCCAAGGTTGAGATTGCTACTGCGATTGATTCTACTATCTTAACTTAGGACATTGAGCCTTCCAATGACCTTTCTGCTTATAGAAATTGCATTCGTTGAAGGCAGACCTTGTGTAAGGCTTATTCTGATTATGAGAGAATGATTTAGAAGGTACTGCTAGCACAGAAGGATTAGAAGTAGAAAGAATTCCCTTGTTAGAATAAGACTTAAGACATATCTCTTCAGCCAATAACTCACTGACAACTGAGTCAACAGAAGGAAGCGGAGAACGATGCAAAATTGAACCTCTAAGTCCTTCAAAATTACTACGAAGTGTCATTAAAAACTGTATTAATCGTTGTTGCTCTCTACAAGTAATATAGGCACCACATGCCTTTAGTTCAGCCGATCGTGTAAGAGCCAATTGATCCCAAAGATCTATCATAGCAGAATAAAACTCCTGAATACTCATATTCTTTTGCTGAAGAGCTCGTATATCATGCTCCAATTGATACTGCTTTGTAAAATTTGATTGAGTGAATAACCTTTATAGATGATCTCAAACCTCCTTTGCTGTCTCATACTTTGCCAACTGCGTACCTATAGAATGCTCAACAGAACTGTTGATCCAAGTAATAATTTTTGCATTGTCTGCTTCCTAGACATCTATCAAATCAGCATAACCCGCATCAGTATTCTTAGGTTTTACAGAAGTTCCACTAACATATCCCTATAACTTTTTACCCTTAAGAAAATTTCTCATCACATAACTCCAATACAAATAATTCTTTTCATCCAACCTCACACTCATAGACTGATGTGAATCGTCTCTTGCAGTAGCCATAATCAACAAACAAAGAATATCAGATTGCAAAAATGGAACAAATACCAAATTGTAAAAACGGAACAAATACCAGATTACAAAAAAACGGAACAAATACCAGATTGCAAAAACAAAACAAATACCTTCTCAAACTGTGTTTGAGATTAAGCCTTGTCCCATGAAACTTTACTCTGATACCTTGTTGAACAATCTAAAGAAATACAAGAGATAAGAAAAGAGGAGGCTAGAGTTTTATTGATACTGCATAATTCAATTGAATACAAGTAATTTAACCTAAATACAAAAGACTATATATAAGCTAAACAAGGCAGGAAAAATAAAAGATTATTCTACCCTTAATAAACAAAATAACTCTTTATTTCTTAACACTCTGGACATCCATATGCTATCCATAAAGAAAAAAAAAGTATTTTTTACAAGAATTTTTTTTTTGGTCATCATATAATAATTAGAAGAGGTTCAATGATCCTATCTCGTGTGATATTTTCTTAATACTACATCATTTGGATAGTAAAAACAAAAATGGACAGTAAAAATAGAAGAAAAGAGAGTGAAAGAAACGAAAATAAAACAAAATATACTTTTTTACACACATTTGGTTATGATGAAATTTTTCTACAAAGTTAGTTGAAATTTTTTATAATTGGCTAAAAAAACCTAGTGCACACATCTGGTTTATTTGTTTTATTAGAGTAAAAATGATATAGAATTATAGTTTTTTAAGGGTAAGAAGATGTGCATTGAGAGAGATAAAATCTTACTATTTTTTCAAGGATAAATAAAATTTCCATGTACATTTTGGAGGAAATTGAAAGTGATAGTTATAAGCTTATTTGGTTTGCATGTGAATTTTTAATCTCTGGCACTTTGTACCATAATCCTCATAAATAACTACATAAAATGTTAGTTTTTTTCTCTCTTTTCCCTCTCATTTCTATCATTCTCTTGCTAAACAAATAGCCCATGGTATTAGTCAAATGGTTCCCTAACTAGACCAACATAAGAAAATCCTAGTCCAATTTTAACTATCATCAATTTAATGCTTCTAGGTTATAGATTTGATATGAATGAATAAGAGGATGTTTCACGATTTCGTAAATAATTATACACTCGTTCATCTATAATATGATTAAGTTAATGATATCGTCTCACACACACGAGAGAAGTTGTTGTTCGAACCATATTGAAGATAGTGATTGAGGTGAGATTTTTGGATTTTATCGACCCCCAACTTGTTGAAAATATGAAAAAATCTAATGAAGGCATAAAAAAATTTCATTATGGTTTCATACTCCAATCTCTCCCCATCTAAAACTTTATCACCAACCAAAATTTACATAATATTAGGATAATGATACCTTAACAACTTTACAAAAAGCTTCTAGTTAGTGATGAGTTTAAGACTAACTATGCTCTACCAACTACCTTAATGTGGCCAACAGAGTGATATGGTGCATGCATTGTTTTCATCATGCCCCCAATGTATTTGTGTAAGTTTTTATCTTCTTTTTCTCTTAATTTTGTGATTTTGAAAAGTTCATATATATCATAACAAAGAGAAGACTATGATACCGAAACGAAAAATAAAAAAAAAAACTAAAATTGTATTAATTTTTATCCTAAAAAGTGATAACATCAACTCAAAATCCGGTAAGTGAATCCAAGAAGTGAATGCACCCCAAAAGTTAGTAAACTTCACCTAAAAGGTGATATATGTTGGGAAAATTGGTTCGGAATAATGTAGATACGAAATTAATTGCAAGCTTTAAGGCGCGTAAGATCGATTTCTTTAAAGTGATATTTGTTCCCGCTATGTGTTTGCTAACAGGTTCCTAGCAAATCCGAATACAACAAAGCCTTCAATGAATTCTACAGATAATAATTCTGAAGAATTCCTTAACACTTGAAACTGTTTAGAAACTAAGTAAAATTAATTAATTAATTAAATATGTTGCAGATGTCTTGTTTATGTAGACACGAACAATCACAATGTAAAGCCACCAAGATCAGTTGCCAATAAAAAGTCACAACTTTTAGAAATAAAATTCTAATTTAAATTAATTTGATTTTAAAAATAATTAATTAACTAATTGTTAACATTAATAGTCATGACTACTCCTAAATTAGTTATTTAACTGACTTCAATGTGTAAAGAAACAAAATAAAATATTAATCATTCACCACACGATTTTGATCGCGCGCTTTACACGTGCCAAGGGTGCCCGAAAAGCACCCTAGTGTCCAAGCGTGTGCGGTTCTAATACTTCTTAAGACTACAATCAATGTAAGCCTTTTGAGAGTACAATTAATTATATATAAAACCTTTTTTAAAGGTTTTATAAACTTTCACATAACAACAAAAACCACTTGCTTCCTTCAATATTACAAACTAACTCAAGGTCCCGACAGTATAAATACCTAAAACAGTAATGAATAGTATGATACTGAATTTTGGATATCGTAGTCAAATCCCATAATAAATATGATGCCCTTATGTGTCCCTGACCGAGACCAAGCATCAAGGTTGGTATATTTTGCCTCTATATTCCATTACTTCTCAAGTGAAATAAAGTATGTTTGCACATGAAACTTTCACCTTTTAGTGACTTGTGGAACTACAAAGGCTGTCCATGTTAGGAAAAATTAGAACAATGTTATAAATTTCAATTAAAAAACCAAACTCAGAAATGCAAAAAATTAATTATAACTAACGAGAAGTTTTTAAAAACTTTATTTTATTCCAACGGTCTAATGTGAAGGATTCATGTTGTCGCAGGACGGGAGGAGGATGAGATGTAGACAGCTGAATCTCACACGTAGAGAGAGTTTCGAATAATTAAAGTTGTGATATATCGTTTTGAACTTAGTTCTTGTATCATTTTAATGGGTGAATATCCCGATCCTTGGAACATATTACAACCCTAAGTGGTGAAGAACCGACATCAACGTGTCAAACCTTTCCGTCAAGGTGAGCTCTTGGAGAAAATCCTGTTAACCTAAGAGTAACTTTAATTCGAGTGACGGCCCTTCCACCCTGTACCGTCGGATCACTAAGGCCTACTTTCTTTTCTGCTCAAGAGGTGAGTCTCGCAGTCAAACTCCCTTCTACCTTTGCACTCGAGGGCCAATCTCCGCCCGATTCGAGGAAACTTTTGCATGCCTCCGTTAGCAAGTTCATAATAGGACAAATTTACGACTACATTAAAAACCGTCCTCTATTACAATCACTTAACAGTTGACAAAATTAGAATACAGAGAAAATACAAACTGTTTAACACATCTGGATAGCAATAATGAGACAATGTTGTATTCATCAAATCTTATCCGCTACGTGAATGAAGTGGGTATGAATGAGTACATCTTAGAATGAATATGCTTCAACAAGAATGCTAAAGAACAGTTAGGAACCAACTTTGTCCAAACTTATATATATTGGAGGGGTAATTCCTTTACCATTTGCTTCACTACATAAAGATTTCGATTAAAGAAAGCCAATAATGACAAAGTTGATGTTGTATAGGAACATTGAGTATTCTATGCACCTAAGCCATGCTATTTTCGTTGAAAAAATATTCGGCGCATAACGGGTACTGCGAGACAATGTCATGTGATGCTCACTCAATGAAAAATCGTCACTACACTTACTTATTAAACAAACAGATTGATTTTTTTTATTAAAAAAATAGTTTTGATATATTTTTAAGTGACAATAATTAATTGAGAATATATAATATTTTATAACTGATATACACCGTATGATATTGTCATGTGATGGCGGTTGAGGATTGAAATTTTTTTTTTGGTTTTTTATATGAAAACCTTTTCAAACACATGATTCTTATGCCTGTAGTTGGAACTAAACTTGTGAAAGGGCATAATTACTTGTAACTTGTAGACATAGATAATTTTAAAATTTTCTTACAAAAGGTCAAACTTAAAACCATAAAGACATTAAATATGCAGTCATTCCATCCTAGTGTTACTTATGTTGGTCTTACATTTTCAATTGTTTATCTACTTTTTTTTTCTTTTTTTTTTTGGTTCCAAAAAATAGAGGTGTCGGAGTCAATTAATATGCACTTCAACTAATTTTCTCTCTAGTCCGATCAAAGGCAGACCATCCACACTGAGATTAGAAAATTTATGAGGGATTTAACCTGAACTCAAGGGATTACCAAAATTTAAATTTAGAACATCTGAATTTATAATTTATCACTATTATTACTTGAATTACCACTTGAAATTATCCACTTGTTTTCGTTGCTAAAGAACAAATTTGTTGCGGTGGATAGTGACAAATTAGAAGTTTCTAATTTTTGACAAAGAAGATTATGGACGGCATTAAATGTGCTAAAGAGAAGGGTATGGTTGGCTTTAAATGTGCAAAAATTTGGTGATTATCCTTTGGAAATGCGGTGTGTGAAAAAAGGTTCTGTGAATTGTCATTTTCAGGGAGGCCATCAATCATGTTTATGTTTGTACATTCAAATTTTATGAGAGTCAAGGCTATCCCGTGAGATTCTTACGATTTTTAATAACGAAAATATTATTTATACTTAATTTGAAATTGACAAGTTGAAAGTCAATGAATTTTGTATTACACTGAACTAAGAATTATGTCAATACTTGATAAATAATAATAAAAAATAATATTTTATTCCTATAATACTAATTAGACATATTAATCGTGACAATTTCGTGTTACTCGTGTTTGACATTAATCCAATTCATTTATTATTCATGTTAACATGTCCTATTATTTACGAGTTTGTGTCAGAAAATTGTCAATCTTAGTATGTTAATTTCATGTCGATTTCGAATCATATTGTCATGTCGTGTTAAAAATTATCACTCTTACCTCCATATTTTTAAATGGTATATTTGATAAGAATGATGAAAAATAGAAAGGACGAAAAAATAGGAGAGATAAACTTTTTATCGATAGAGAAAGAAAATATATTTTTCTTCTTTTTTGTTTGATATAATGGATGAAAAATTTGAAGGATGAATTTTCTATTATTTGGTATCAGAGAAAAAATGAGAGGAAATAAAACACATGAAAGACAAATTTACCAATGTACCCTCACAATAAATTTGTGAATAAGCTTGAGCATTTCAATTAAATACTGATTTTTGACCAAAAAAAATTAATTATTGACAATTATAATAAAAATTCAAAATTACATGGTAATAGATTTTCAACTAGATTTTTAATGTCTAAATAACATAGCTCATAAAAAAAAAAGGCCTATTGTATGTTCACATGAAGAGCACGTGGCATATTGTCTTGCCAAATGGACAAGGTGAGCAACACCAGTTTGAATACATTTGGAACATAGAATGGGTAAATTAGTAATTAATGTCTTATCCATTGTAGGCTGCCATTTTTCAGTCAACTTTCCACCCAAAATCAGAAAGATTTTTTTTTTTTTTTTTGTGGGCGGGGTTGGATAGCCTTTCCATCCAATTTTTCTTTCCACCCAATTTTCTTTTGATATCAAACGGTGAAAAATTATTCTTTTCTTTCCATTTTTCTTCCTCTCTATTTTCCTTCAAACGAAACAAAGTGCAAGGGAAAAAAGAAAAAAAGTAGGGGAACAAAGAGTGAAGTTTTCCTTTAGTTGCAGTTTTTCACCCTTACTCCCAGTACCTCAAAGATGCATGTCAAGGTAATTACTTAACCAACCTTTTACTGTTTGTCGTCAAAAAATACATAACTATCTCATTTTCTTTTCATTATTATTCGCATATAAACGATACTTTTTGAAGCATACATATCTTGAAATTTTTCCTCGTATTTTCGTAGTTCACCTTGTTCGTCATTTTTTTTTCTTCTCATTCTTCTTTTCCATTTTTTTTTACATATATGAACCAAACTTCTTAATAGTTGTCATCAACCCACCTACATAGAACTTAGATTGTCGATAGAAATTCATAAATCTTTCTTATCGTTTGGTCATTCAAATTTGATTAATATAGAGAAGTTGTTACCTTTAAATTTAAAAAGGGTTCGGCCACAACTGCTCTAACTGAACCGAGAAAACCATATGACAATTTTATATTATTTTTTGCTTTGAAATTTTTATTTCTATGCTCTGCATACATAATTGAATTTTCAATATAAATGAACATATATTTTAGTCGATGCTTCAAAATTGTGGTCCAGCTAATCCTTTTCCTCTCTTTTATTTTTGACAAAATTCCATTTTAACCCTTGTAAGATACACAAATTTTCAATTTGTCTCCCAAATAATTAATTTTCTGACATTGTCCCCTCAAAAAAATAAAAACGTTGTAATGTGGTCCACCATCTTATTTCTATTTGGTCTTCTATCTATTTTGTGATTCTTGATTAATTAATTTGACAAAAAACATACGAACGACTAAACGAAATAAGACAATGAATCATATTGTAACGTTTTTATTTCTTTAAAGAAACAATATGAAAAAATTAATCATTCAAGAAACAAAATTTTTGTATCTTTCATGGACAATAGAATTTACCCTTTTATTTTATTTTTTTATTCGGTTGAGGGTGTTTTGATATTCATTCTTGTTTCTTATGAACTAAGTGGCTTTGGTGATAAACCATTGACTTTTTGTGAATCGCATGTGCACTTATACCAAATGATTTTGCTTTGAAGGGTGGGTAGGGATCACAAAAATCTTAGCATATCTTCTTTGTGAGCAAAGATTAAAAAAGTCCTCATAGAAGTCAAACTCCAAGAAATTAATCATGGGTAATCAATCTCACCTTAATAATAATGAAATTATCTATCACTTTCTTTTCTCATACTTTGTTTTATAAACAATGATCGTGTGTATTGAATAAGACATTTTAGGTTTTAAATACGAAGTACACATGGGATTGGGGAGGCACACATGTAATGGGAAAGCATAGTGCAAGAGACTCCGATCACTGTATTATGCAGACAGAATCAGATATACATAATTTTATCATCGCATGGAGTGACTTTTCTACGATCTTAACTCTTAGGATGAAATTATGATTCCAAAATTTTGTGTTAAAATCCTATGTATTGAATGTTTGATGAGAATTAGTAGACTCTACTCGTCCAACCAACCACACTGAATTGGAATAGAAATTTTGGTAAATGGTGTGGTAAGCATAACAATGTTCTAACTTTTAACAATTAAATTGCAATAGAACAACCCTTGTCGTTGTGTTAAAATACACCTCGCAAACACGAGTAAATATTCAATGCTACGGTGATATTATATTAGCATTGTCACATGACATCACCAACCAATAATAAAACACTAAAGAAAAAAAATGAACCCTATTTGAATAATTATTGGAGGGATAGTGGGTAATTATTAATTTGCATACGGTTTATTTTCTTATTTGTTTATATATTATTGACTCGTAATGGTTATTCTTATTCATGGGGCAGTTTGGCTTAATAGCTTGCCTGTTGAAAGTTTGTAGTGCCTTAAGATGCGGAGAAATGAGATGGTTATGTTCAGCAACTTGCAAGAAATTTAATCCTCAATTTTGACTGATGATTTTGGTCAAATTTAATAAATGAGCCCATAATTATATATATTAATCCATTTAAGACCATGAATGTTTTCAGCAGACGTCATCGTTTGGGACTTATTTATGATGAACAATTCGAATAATACTACAAAAACATAAACTCTAATTTTTAAAATGATCATCCCGCAACTATCGCGATTTGCTTATATACTTCTTGTGAGAATTTCTCTTGGAATCATTAACTTGATACTCATCGTTGCTTTTGACAAGGGACATTTCAGAATTCTCGCTAAAGATTCGTGAAGTCAAACTCTTATTGGTAGCTTTCAACATCCAAATCATGCATGGATATCTAAGAACATCAATTTCAAATTAGTTAACTTGCATTTAAAGAAAAAAAAAACGATAACAAATTATTGTGATGGATGATGTAGCTCATTAGTTGTATTTTCTTTTTAAACAAATTTTAATATTCCACTTTCACTTGTTGGGGTCATTCTTAATTGTTGGAAATTTGGAATTTTATTTAGTATTTTTTACAACAATTTTTTTTTTTGTTCAATAGTCAGGGGGGTCTGAACCAACTTACGTGTGTACCTCGCTTAATCCACTCTCCGATCCCATGTCAACAATTATTGTCCTCAATGGTTTCAGTTTAGCCAACACTTCAAATTTAGTATAATATGTGAGGGAACACTAGGAGTTAGTATTTTCTATGTCTCTCTTAATTAGGGTAGATAATTCCAAACACCATATCCATCAATCAATCAGACAGAAAATCAAAACAAAATGATAAGTTGCNAGGGGGTCTGAACCAACTTACGTGTGTACCTCGCTTAATCCACTCTCCGATCCCAGGTCAACAATTATTGTCCTCAATGGTTTCAGTTTAGCCAACGCTTCAAATTTAGTATAATATGTGAGGGAACACTAGGAGTTAGTATTTTTTATGTCTCTCTTAATTAGGGTAGATAATTTCAAACACCATATCCATCAATCAATCAGACAGAAAATCAAAACAAAATGATAAGTTGCGAATTTTATTTTCGTGGTCTGTATCCGAATTTGTTAATAATCTTAAATTCGATTCAATATGAATAACTTAATTAACTAACTTTTAACAAACTATACCTACATTTCAACTAAATTTTTTTATATAATTACTTAATTTTTTTAATATTTATATAAAAATATATAAATAATTCATATTGAATCAGAAATATATGTATATTCAAATTCGAATCCGTGAAATATAAGATATTGGATTTGAATTATNGAATTCGATTCAATATGAATAACTTAATTAACTAACTTTTAACAAACTATACCTACATTTCAACTAAATTTCTTTATATAATTACTTAATTTTTTTAATATTTATACAAAAATATATAAATAATTCATATTGAATCAGAAATATATGTATATTCAAATTCGAATCCGTGAAATATAAGATATTGGATTTGAATTATGGCTAAAAAATATTAATCCATATTCAGTTAATCGAATTCAGATTCAAATTAGAATCTAATTCATTGACAGACCTTACATACATGTATGAACAATAAGTTCCACTTCAATTTGCGATGGATGTTTCACTAAAAAAAAATAGAGAGAAAATGTATTGTAGGAGGTGGATCCCTTTTTCTCTTTCTCTCCCTTTAGTAGGTAGATATCACATACATCACATAAACCTTTTCTAATCCAGCACAATTGTGGGGTGGGGGGAAGAATTATTTTTTTTAAAAAAANGTGGGGTGGGGGGAAGAATTATTTTTTTAAAAAAAAAAAGAAAAATAACTAAAAGGTAGCCATCAAAGAAAATGACACTTAATTTGATTTAATTTCTTGGGGAAATCAACACTTGATCACAAGTCATTTTCCAACTCTTTGGAGGACACATCACCTGTCACAATTCAACATTGCTAATCGTAAACAACATAAAAATATCTGAATAATTTCCAGCACATATACCAACGAGGTATATGTATTAGGAGTCGTTTGATTGTCGTAATATTATTAGAGAATTAGACGGGTGAAAACAACTAAAGATTCTTTAGTCCGGACTTACATTACATATAGACGTCACAAAATATTTTGTATTATACGTGAGATCTTATTACATATATTTGTATATTCCAACAATGATTTTAGAACAATTTATTGATACTATTTACGCTATTTTAGTCGCAAAAAAGGTGGTATCGAATGAAAATGATGTGATTTCTATATATATATATAAGCCAAGCAAAGAGAATATCAATAGATTAAATACAACATATCTTATATGCATGGCTGATATATGGTTGTGTCATGGCAAATCTGTGAGNGCATATATTTGTATAGTCCAACAATGATTTTAGAACATTTTATTGATACTATTTACGCTATTTTAGTCGCAAAAAAGGTGGTATCGAATGAAAATGATGTGATTTCTATATATATATATAAGCCAAGCAAAGAGAATATCAATAGATTAAATACAACATATCTTATATGCATGGCTGATATATGGTTGTGTCATGGCAAATCTGTGAGTGTTTAACTTATAATCAACTCATATAAAATCATGTATAGTTGGTAGTTAGTGTTAATTAAAATCCTGTAACAAAGACGAGTCATAAATTCAAATGTCCAGAATTAGAATTTTAAAGATTCCTTAGAATCAGACCTAGTCTTGATGTCAATGGTTTGCTTTTGATCATACTAAAAAGAGAATTAATCGAGATGCGCATAAATTAATCTAGACACTTGTGCGTGCAAGATCCTGCACAATATAAAAAACGAGAACAGATCTCTCCCTTGGTGAGCTCGAGTGAGCCAGTTGAGTGACCAACCACGCTGCTTGGAACAGCTTGCGAGGTCCGGTGGTAACCTGGAACGGCAACGGGAGACCCTGGGGGAGCGGAAGAACGATCCAGTAAGGCTGAAAGAGGTCCCTGGAANACTGCTTGGAATAGCCTGCGAGGTCCGGTGGTAACCTGGAACGGCAACGGGAGATCCTGGGGGAGCGGAAGAATGATCCAATAAGGCTGAAAGAGGTCCCTGGAAAAAAGAAGAACAAGTTAGAAGGGCGCCGGAGTGTTTTCCGGCGTATCCCCTCCGACGATCTAGTCAGTCTTTGAGAAAGAGAGAGGAAGGAGAAAACACTGAGTGTGTATTGTAGTAAAGAGTTTTTTGTTGCATACCCGTCTTGCCTTTTGCAAGGAGTATTTATACCTCAAAAGCTCATGATTGCTGTCAGTGTAGTCAGTAGGTGATCATTAGGTACAGGCAGTGTGCGCACTGATTCTGATGAGGAATGTCTTCTCTTCTTAACTGCTCGGGGTCCCGAGCAATCAATGCTGGGTCATCGGGATGCCGACGGTACAATGTACTCCTCTCGGGGAGGATGCAATAAATGCTCTGTATTAGGAGCATTTATTG
>CAUOFW020009802.1:198218-226272 GCA_963454935.2 Ilex paraguariensis
ATTTCAGAAAAGTCTCATCAATACTCTTAATCTTTAAACAAAAAAATAAAATAAAAACGAACTCAAAAAATTTCTCCTTGAGAGGAGTGTATTAACAGTATAAAGGACATGATACAAGCCAATTGAAAGGCAGAGTGGGACTATACGAAGCGAGAGAGACAAATTACATTACACATGAGGATCAGAAAGTGAGTTGTCCACGGCAACCGAGAAAGTAAATAAAGATTATTTTTAATTTATTTCGGTCAAGTTTTAACATATGGAATATTAAATATGTGAAAATTTCATATCGAAATAAAAAATATACACGTCTTAATATAGTATGGATTTAATCTTACCAGATTATTTCGTAATATTAAATGATTAAAAGTGAGAACGTAAGTATCATTATGAATCTTACAGTATCACATCATTTGGTCTCTTTTTTTGTTCCAATTTTTTATCTTTGCATTATTCCTCACAAATAACCTCGCGTTTAACCAATGGTGTAGCCCAGTTGGCCAGGGTCTCTGACTTCTCAGTGGGAAGTCGAGAGATCAAAGTCTCTTGGACGCAAAAAAACGTGACTGTTTGGTAGGACAAAACTTTAGTTACTTGGACGAACAGTATCCAAGTCTCTGGTATGGGTCTTGAGTTCCCAGTAAAACGCAAAATCTTGATTTAAATAGTGTATAAGTTAAGAGATCGATTCATATACCTAAACTTTGCCCTTAATTCTACTCAGAGTCACGAGCCTGAGTGACAAANGGTGTATGAGTTGAGAGATCAGTTCATATACCTGAACTTTGCCCTTAATTCTACTCAGAGTCACGAGCCTGAGTGACAAAACACGCCTTCCGAAACCTCACGTTCCAATAGTAGAGTCAACAATGAGGAGATGAGGCCAATGAGTTACATTTTTGATTTGAATCCCATTAAATGGATATAATTTAAATATTTATGAATGGTTATTCGAGTTCAAACTCAAATTCATTAAATATTTTTGAACGATTGATCGAATTCACACTCAAATAATTTAGTTTATAAAAAGTTATAAGTGGTGGGTTTAATTGATAAATGGTTCTTAATCCTAGGTTTTTAGTTCACAAGTTGTATGTGTTAAATTAGCCAAACACATCACAACTAATAAGCATGTTTAGTTAGTATGAAGACATTTGACATGATTAATAATCGGATCAAAATACGATTAACTAGTACTTAATATTGATTCTAAGTAATACGACTTGAACATGAAATGATTCAACAATATTCAGATTTTCTCTGATACTTTTCTTTCAATTTTACTCAAAGGTAAATTCATCAATAATTTATTCATGTAAGGCTCACTTTATAAGTGATCCTCCAACTCTATATTCTGGGGTGACAACTCTTGAATACAAAATTAAGGGTTAATTACAAAATACACCTTGCAAGTTCGGATCAAGTTGCAATCAACTACTTCTGGTTTGAATTTCAACAAATTAACCCCTCAAAATTTATTTATTTTTCAATTAACTCAAGTGGTTAGTTTTGACAATAAAAAACACTGAAAAATTAAGTCACATGATCTCAAATTTATTGAAAAGAGAAAATTTCACTGAATTCAAATTTATTTCTCGAGTCAAAAACCTCCACATTCTTCTACCCAAGTCAAAATAATGTGAAGGATAATCTTGTCTCTTCGTAGAGTTTGAGGTCATGTGATTTGAAAATGAATGTGTTTCTATCATTTTTCACTGTCAAAATTAACAGATTGACTTCATTAATATTTAAACTTTGAGGAGGTAAATTGTTGAAACCAAAATTAAAGAGAGTTGAGTAAATGTGACATAAACTTTAAGGGAACATTTTATAATTAACCCTAAAATTAATACACATACATATCTATCTAATATTACAATTAATAAGTTAAATGCACAATTAACTGTGAAGATTAATCCAAGTACCAACATAGAGAATTGCCTAGTATTAAAGAATTGTAAATGTCTTTTTCCCTCCTGGTTAGAACATAATTGGACTATGTAGAATAAACTTTAGTGGTATCTTATATTATTATCTTTTCTATTAACCTAAACAGCCAACCTTATTAAAAGTTTTCTTAAAAAACACCGAAGACCAGCTGGTCATGAGTCACAAGTTTCATCATGGTATCATCCGTTCAAACAATTTGATAATTATTCTAACTAATTCTTACACTAATACTTATTTAGAAGAATCAAACTTTGAACTCTGAAAATTTTAAGTATTTTTATTTTATACTCTCAAAAATTAAATTTTTTACATTACACCCTTAATAAATCAAAAGCGTTTTAATATGGTTTTTCTGTTAGATTTCGATATTTTTTCCGTTTGTATCAATGAGGTGATTTTTTTACNAGTCACGAGCCTGAGTGACAAAGCACGCCTTCCGAAACCTCACGTTCCAATAGTAGAGTCAACAATGAGGAGATGAGGCCAATGAGTTACATTTTTGATTCGAATCCCATTAAATGGATATAATTTAAATATTTATGAATGGTTATTCGAGTTCAAACTCAAATTCATTAAATATTTTTGAACGATTGCTCGAATTCACACTCAAATAATTTAGTTTATAAAAAGTTATAAGTGGTGGGTTTAATTGATAAATGGTTCTTAATCCTAGGTTTTTAGTTCACAAGTTGTATGCGTTAAATTAGCCAAACACATCACAACTAATAAGCATGTTTAGTTAGTATGAAGACATTTGACATGATTAATAATCGGATCAAAATACGATTAACTAGTACTTAATATTGATTCTAAGTAATACGACTTGAACATGAAATGATTCAACAATATTCAGATTTTCTCTGATACTTTTCTTTCAATTTTACTCAAAGGTAAATTCATCAATAATTTATTCATGTAAGGCTCACTTTATAAGTGATCCTCCAACTCTATATTCTGGGGTGACAACTCTTGAATACAAAATTAAGGGTTAATTACAAAATACACCTTGCAAGTTCGGATCAAGTTGCAATCAACTACTTCTGGTTTGAATTTCAACAAATTAACCCCTCAAAATTTATTTATTTTTCAATTAACTCAAGTGGTTAGTTTTGACAATAAAAAACACTGAAAAATTAAGTCACATGATCTCAAATTTATTGAAAAGAGAAAATTTCACTGAATTCAAATTTATTTCTCGAGTCAAAAACCTCCACATTCTTCTACCCAAGTCAAAATAATGTGAAGGATAATCTTGTCTCTTCGTAGAGTTTGAGGTCATGTGATTTGAAAATGAATGTGTTTCTATCATTTTTCACTGTCAAAATTAACAGATTGACTTCATTAATATTTAAACTTTGAGGAGGTAAATTGTTGAAACCAAAATTAAAGAGAGTTGAGTAAATGTGACATAAACTTTAAGGGAACATTTTATAATTAACCCTAAAATTAATACACATACATATCTATCTAATATTACAATTAATAAGTTAAATGCACAATTAACTGTCAAGATTAATCCAAGTACCAACATAGAGAATTGCCTAGTATTAAAGAATTGTAAATGTCTTTTTCCCTCCTGGTTAGAACATAATTGGACTATGTAGAATAAACTTTAGTGGTATCTTATATTATTATCTTTTCTATTAACCTAAACAGCCAACCTTATTAAAAGTTTTCTTAAAAAACACCGAAGACCAGCTGGTCATGAGTCACAAGTTTCATCATGGTATCATCCGTTCAAACAATTTGATAATTATTCTAACTAATTCTTACACTAATACTTATTTAGAAGAATCAAACTTTGAACTCTGAAAATTTTAAGTATTTTTATTTTATACTCTCAAAAATTAAATTTTTTACATTACACCCTTAATAAATCAAAAGCGTTTTAATATGGTTTTTCTGTTAGATTTCGATATTTTTTCCGTTTGTATCAATGAGGTGATTTTTTTAAGAAAAAAATAACGGAACATAAGAAAAGGGTCACATTGACACGCTTTTAATATATTGAGAGTGCACTATAAAAATTTTTATCTTTAAAAGTGCAAAGCGAAAATCCTTAAATCTTTCGGGATGTAAAATATAATTCGCTTATTTATAAATCATTTAGATAAGATAAAAGATATAGTATAATTCTCTTTGTCGTTTAGACTTTTGGTGTAGACAACAAGAAAAGAAGCCAAAACGCGAAGATTTTTTTTCTTTTCCTTTATAATGTTTTTGGGTCAAAAAAGTGGAGTAACATTTCAATAAAGTTTCTTGTGGTATAATATTGTTTAAGCAACCGAACTAACTTGTCATTACATATCATTTTTATTTTGAATGCTTTTCAGAGAGATTTGATGTGTAAGCATGGTGGAATAGAATTTTGTTTGTTAGCCAAATACTTCATTATGATTTCAACGACTGTGTTCAATACATTAGTTCATGGGCATGCTTTAATGATTTTTTTTTTGTTCAACGATTAAGAGTGTTCGGATTAGTGTACGTATATCTTAATTAATCTCTTATTCGGCCTGGTTAAAAATAGATCATCCACGCAAGAATTAGGATATTAAAAAAGAATAAATCTATTATGACCTAACCCTAAGGAAATACCGAGGTTCGAATTCAATACATCTGGATTTACAACTCATTTCGGTTACCATTTGAGCTAGCCTTTTGTTGAATTTTTATAATTAATTTTTAGAAAAAACTAAATCGTGAGGAAATTACAATATCAAGGGAGGTACTAGATCGAGAATTATAACTTTTATGGTCAAGTTACAAATTTTTGAAGTGTAAATTTCAATTGCAAAAGGGATGAATATTATAAAATGTTATGATCGATCATAGAAGTCACAAGTTCTAAAGCTCAACTTATAACTTTTAAAAATCAAGTTATACCTTTTAAATATAAAATTACAACTAATTTTAGTTGTCCATGATCGAACACAATACTTTTTAATTTGTCATAAAGAATATAAATCAATTATAACTTCACCTTTTAAAATTGTATATTGACTTTTAAAAATAATAACTTCCAGTATGGTATCGATTTTTTTTTTTGGGGTACTATGGTCGACCCGGGTTGGAAAACGAGACCCCATGCCACCGAGATGAACATGTGGATTCTCACTATAGGTTAATTTAGTGAGGGTTGTTGAATGAAATTTTGGACACTTTACAACACATGAATAATAGTTTATATTCATTTAATATTTAGTCTTCTGAAGTAGTGTTCATTGCTTTGATTTTTGGGCACAGCACGTGAAGTTGTATTGTTTGGACTTTTGTGTAATATTACCATCTTTGTACAAATGGTTTCTTCTCCTATTACCTTTTATATTAACCTTATCTTTTCAGAAATTTGAAGATAGGCTGTTGAAAGGAACAAAAACAATGATAAAAACAAAGTTGTTACCACCTAAAAATCCAAAGACCTTGAAAGTGACAAAAGTGTAACAACAGGCACAAAACAAAAAGTAATGCAAGTGGGCCTACATGAATGTATAAACCTCAACCACAATACCATACCATCACCAATTATCCCACAAAGTATAATGCAATGGCCAAACATCTCTTGGTGCTACCAGACCAAACAGGGAATTAACAGGATCACCCAATTCAGTGCATTTCATTCTGATCTACAACTGAGGTCGAATCGGAAAAATGGGTGCTTGTGAAACTCATAGTAGATTAAACAGTTTATCACTTATCGCTCTCAACCCGACTTGCTATATGCAGGAACTTTGTGTCCACCAAACTTGGTGATAATAGCTAGCAGAGCAATGAAATAATTTGCCAGCTTGTTCTGTAAATACTTTCAGGTTAAGTCACATAACTACCAAGTACCACCTTTGCTGGAAGCAACTTTAAGTGGCTGAAAATAAGCCAACCCATTAAACTTAGAAAATAATAATGGTCTTTCATGCACTCTTTGCTTCTACACTTTCTAGTTTTGGGTTTTTTTTTTCTTTTATTCTCTTTTCTTGTGTTTATGATCCACATTTGATGCGTATAAGAAAATGTTATACTCCATAGACAACGTCTCACCCTATAGCGGGATTTAGACGAGTTAATTTGTGACAAATTTAAAAAGGTTAATTTTTGAAGTTGAAGTCTCAACATATCTATATAATAAAGTAATTAAATTTTTTTATCTTTAATTTTTCGCGGTTCAAATTTCTTGACGATTATTGATCTGACAGTTCTCATGTCAAAAATTTTTAAGACTCCTATATTTGATTTAAGTTAACTCTCTCTCTCTCTCTCTCATCTATACTAATAAGATATAAGTAATTTCAAACTTCTCAAATTGAAATCAATCTTCTTAATTTAGAAAAACAGAAAAGCAATTAGAATTTGATTGAAGTTTAATTATCTATATAATAAAATAATTATATTGTTTATTTTGAATTTTTTGCGGCTCAAATCGTTTTGATCCGATAATTCTAATTAGATTTTCATTCATTTTACAACTCTAAGACTTCCATATCTCATATAATTCTCTCTATCTATTTATCTATCTTATACTCTCCCTTTCTCCATCTCATGTTGTTATTATTTTTTTTTTCGTTTCTCTTGTGTTATTTTTGTTATTATTTACTCTATAACATAGATAAANCTATCTATCTATCTTATACTCTCCCTTTCTCCATCTCATGTTATTATTATTATTTTTTTCGTTTCTCTTGTGTTATTTTTGTTATTATTTACTCTATAACATAGATAAAACTACATGTTATACAATTATTTATTCCATGAAACTAATTTAAAATTTTTATTTATCTGGCGACATGTATTTTGCCACTTGTTTCTTAATTTGTAAATAACACTTAATGTAAATAAAAAATAGCACATTAACTATAAACACCAAATAATATTCAATACGAAATGAACCTTAGATTTTAAATTAATATATAATTTTATCAAAAATTAACATTTAATTTTGTCCAATTTATATTCAACTTTTTTGAATTAATATTAAATTAATTTTTATTATTATCAAATTAATATTAAAATTCATTTAATTAATTTTTTAGAGCACTAAATTAGATTAAATTTTTATTTGATTTTATTAAATTATTATTATTTTTTATTCTAAATTTGGAAAAGAGCAATTGTAAAAATAATAAAGTTTAGCAATTGTAAAAATAATAAAGTNTGAATTAATATTAAATTAAATTTTATTATTATCAAATTAATATTAAAATTCATTTAATTAATTTTTTAGAGCACTAAATTAGATTAATTTTTTATTTGATTTTATTAAATTTTTATTTTTTTTATTCTAAATTTGGAAAAGAGCAATTGTAAAAATAATAAAGTTTAGCAATTGTAAAAATAATAAAGTTTTAGGATAAAAATATCAATTTTTTTAACAACATTGACGGAAAGAAGACATAAGGGGTTAATGAATTTCAAGCCTCAGGAGGTCTCCGTGTTATTTATAAAATGACAGGAAGTGTCTGTATAATATTGTCAATATTCAAGGGATGTTCGCGATGTTTACCCTATTTTTTAATTAAATATTAATTTGTTATTATTTTATCTTAAAAACTTGAATTATTGTATTTGTAATCAAAGCAGTTATTGATTAGAAGGATTTTTTGGGTAATTATAAAAGATATGTGTGTGAATATGTTTATGTGTATATTTATATGTAGAGAATTTGGACATTTTGTGATTAAATTTATAATTATATTGTGTCATTTGGGGTTGAATAGTGATAGTGGTGATAAATTCATGAGTTTTATAAATAAACAAGATTTGATTAATTTTATTTGTCGTTTAAAAATTGTGAATTTAATTGTATTTTGTTAGATTTTTTTTTACTTGAGGTGTTTATTACATTAGGATAAAATGGATTGAAAATATGATAGTTGAGTTTATAATTATGCTGTGTTATTAGATTGAGTGATAGTAGATGTGATAAATTTGTGAGTTTTATAAATAAATAAGATTTTATTTAGTACTTAAAAATTATAAATTTCAATGAATTATGTTAGTAATATTTTTTTTTCAAAGGCATTTATATCCATGGTGTTGTTTTGAGGAGTTTTTATATATTTTTATGACACTTCTATTAATATGGAGGATTATGTTTGACGACATATTTCGATTCCTTTAAAAAAAGATTTGGTATGAATATTTTTAGGCCATTTTTTTTAAATTTAAACGATTGTTTAAAATTTTTTTGTTTGTTGTATAGTGTCTTCGTGCATGGGTAATGATTAGTTTATATAATAAATCACATGGAAAATTAACTTTTATGTCTTATATATTTTTTTCTCCAATTCTGTCACATCACTCATCTTATCTATTCAATAATTTAATATTTTAATTTATTGTTTAATATAATTTTTATTTTAGATATTAGTTAAATACGATAATATACATTGAGAAAATTTTCTTGAATTATTTATTTTAAGAAAATAATGGGTAAAATAAATTTTAAATAATATAATCAAATAAATAAAAAATATTATTTAATATAGTATGATAGATATTTTTTGGCTCTTCAAATTATATATTTCTTGGTTCCTTAAAGGCATGGGATATGGCTAGTCGCTTAATAAGAAGACAAAAGTATATGTCATCACTCTGGGTCCCATTTGGGCGTGTCTTACAATGCAATTCAAACTGTGAAAGGTAAATTATATCTTTACCCCTTAATTATGATTTGTTTTTTACATTGTCCTCTCAATTATCATGCTTTTTATATTGCACCTCCAATTATGTGATTAATGTTATATTACCCAAATTATTAGCATCTGTTACAAATTTGAGAAAAAATTGTTCCCTGTTGCTCCACGAACTATGTGCTTTTTTTTCATTTTGTCCCAACAAGTTGACAATTTTCATCCGAAAATACGGCACACATTTTCATTTGGAGCAATGCAAAAAAGTCAATAGTTCAAGGAATAAGGGAGTACTCTCTAACAAAATTGACGCTTCGCTTGGATGCTTTTTTATTGCCTCCTATTCTTGAGGGAGTGATCGGGGTTCAACCACGTGGCAATACCCGCGAAAAACAAAGGACGTAGCATTCTTACTATTACTCAATAGGGCAAGGAAGTCATTGAAAGATAATTAAAACACCAAAAATTAAGACTACCCAAACTAATGATAGAGATAAGAATACTTTCCAGCCAGGTTCTACTATAACTAACGTCACAGATTTAACTTAATTTTTTACACCGATATATTATACTCTCTCGACCATGTCATCATAAAAAAATACTGCTAAATCCTTCTGAAGTGAGAGAAGGCATGATATCCAACTAACATAACAGTCAACTGAGAAATGTTAACCAGCGAAATCGAATCTATAATTAAAGATGTCAAAGTATAATTTGCCTCAAGTCAAATGCTTGAAGGAATCTGTAGTCCCCCATTTGAAAAAGGCATGATCAATTGGATTTTCTGCTTTTCAATAGAAACCATTATTGTGTAGCCATTAGTGGGGGGTTTTGTAGAGGTAGTAAGGAGCTAAGGGACACATTGTTCACTTTGGTGTTTCTGTGGGGTTTATCTTGGTGGAATCCCATAAAATTTGCCTTCCCATTGCAAGACAAATTTTCCTCTCCACCATACTGGAGGTTGAAACCAATGGGCACAAATTTCCCTCATGTACTCTCAACAAAAGTAGATATTACAGCTCAACAAGACTTGATCAATCATGCAGTAATTGACCAATTCTACTTCAGGAAAAATCTAGATACTAGAGAATTCAGGTTAGGCTACTATCTAATTTCTAAAGAATTGGAGAATCTTTCAATTATCTATGAAGGGAGGAGATACGTAAATTGAAGGATTCTCCAAGGATTTAGAAATTGAAGAGGAGTCAAACCCTGAGTTCAATATCCGTCGGATAAAAACCTTAAAAAAAAAAAAACTATTAAGGTCAAACTTAATTAAAATTTGTGGAATCGATTCTAAAAGGATTGGGATTATTAAAAACTTTGGATCAATCCCTGCTTTTTAATATCGATCTCAATCGCTTTCATTAAATTGTAACTTAATGTATTTGAGTCGTAATTTGATTTGATTTGATTGTTACCTTCAATATGGTACAAAAATTAGCATTAGATACTCCCTTCTTCCATGTTGGTGNGAAACTATTTTAAAAAAATAAAATTTTCAAGATCAAATAGTCAGAAAGCTGCAAGTATGCATGAACTTTTTGATTTTCTCTCAGGAAAGCTTTCCCAAAAATACATTGACTAAATGAACAATGCAAAACAAAGTATTTCAAATCTATACAAATGGTTTTACTTTTACACTTTATTGCTCGTTCTGCTGAAATGAATTCCATTTCGGCATTTGTGTATCGTTAATTAGAAAAAAATATGAATTCTCCATCAATTTTATATACCTACAATTGGACTCAGGAATCAAAATCTCGATTTTTATTTCAAACAAAATTCAGATATTCTAACTCTTTTGTCCTAATTTTGCCTCAATTGGACCTAAGCATCAGCTCCATTCATCACATTGACGGCCATACATCCATTTTTAGTAGTTCAACTGCTACCCCAACTGAAATATGTTATGTCAACTTATAAGAGACTTGTCTGGACCTCTAGAAGCAGTTTCAAACCTCAATAATCTAAAAAAAAACCTTCAATGATCTCTCTTATGCTTTCTTTTGTAACTACTCTTCCTTTTGCTAGCTCCTTTAGTTTCTCGTAAAGGTCTAGAATACCAAATCTTCATATTACCTAAACATATAAATTTAAAACCGGGTTAGAATAGGGTATTTTTAGAACAAAATGTTGTCATTTGATTTTGCTTAACCAAGAATCCTAATGAGTTTGACTTGCACTTTTGGATGAAAGGAAAACAACTTCACCTCCTTATCAATAGTGACAACCAGCTTCCTCTCCCCCAAAGTCATAAACTCTCTTCGCTCCTATTTATCATCCGAGACAATCTCATCTAATATGGACTTCATTTCAGCTTTAAACATCTCACATAAGAACTATTAAGTTGGTGGAGCTTCAGTTGCACTTGGAACGATAAAATTATATGACATTGAAGTTATATACCTATCATCTAGTAACATGGTCCAATGGAACCATAGCAACCATAAGCATATGAAAAAAATTATGATTATTAAAAGTAATTCAAACAGAAAACAAACATCTTATTGCATATGGGGATAAATAACATAAAGAGTCAAAGATCATACCTTACCAAGAGCTGCACCAATCGTCTTATTAATTTTTGAAATCTAATTAGCAAAAATCCAAATTACTACAAACATGCGCACGCCAAGGAAAATCACACAAATACAAAATATAGAAAGCTCAATTGTACGCAGTATTTACAAATGCATTGAATAGACACACAAATATACATCGAAGAGTGAAATGAATTACAGAGAAACTGTCCAATAGAGAGAGAGAGAGAGAGAGAGAGAGAGAGTAGATTCATACCACACCATGAAGATGCGAACTAAAAATTTCTCACAAAAATGATTTCGAGGCCACATTCTATTCCTATATAGGAACCCGCTAGCCAAGACAATAAGAAAATCAAACACATTGAACAAACACATCACACAACACTCCATCAAATATATATAAATATAACCTTGACATTTTTTATGCCATATTCACGAAACCAACGCCCATGATTGATGGCATCGAAGGGACAAGGAGGAGCAAAGAAATTAGGGAGAATTACATTCAAATCTCTTGAAGTTTATCACTTAATCACTTAGACTCCCTAACATTTAAAATATTACGCACAAACCCTATAAAGTTTGTACGCACATAACACTTAGACCCCAGTTGTAAATATATTTATTTAATAAATTACACTTAGACCCTCTGAAGTTTGTGGGTATATAATACTTAAACCCTTTAAATTTAAAATATTATACTTAAACCAGAAATACTTCAATCAAATATCAAATATTTTAAATTTTACAACAAAAATTCATGTTATATTATGAATGACTTAGACCCATTATTTTATTTTTTAATTTTATTCCAATAGATAGTATAATTGTATATTAACTACGATTTTTTAAAGAAAAAATTAAATTTTATTTTTAATTTTATTTTAATAAATGATACAATAGAACTTGAATTTTGGTTGTAAAATTTAAAATATTTGATATTTGATATTTGATTGGAGTATTTTTTTTGTCTAAGTATAATATTTTAACCTTAAAGGGTCTAAATATTATATACTCACAAACTTTAAGGGAGTTTAAGTGTAATTTATTAACAAATATATTTATAACAGAATCTAAGTGTTACGTGTGTACAAATTTAGGGGGTTTGTATGTAATATTTCAAATGTCAAGGACCTGAGTGATTAAGTGACAAATCTAAAAAAATTTTGGTATAATTCTCCCAAGAAATTAACAAATTAAAAATTAACAATCTTGAGAATCGTATCAATTTGTGAGAGGAGGGAGAAAAACTTATCTGCCCATGAATAAAAACAATGACAGTGAGAAGGAACTTAGATAAAACCCAATTTAGAGTACCAAAAAATCAGAAATTTTATCCACTTGGTGTCTGCGGGCTATGCCGCAAGGACAGTTTGCGACTGTGGGAGACAATTGGTGGTGGTATCAACTTTGACAATTTATCGAACAACTGGTATGCATGGAGCTTTCAGGTGGGGTTAGAACGGCCTATAGAGAGAAAGAGAGATATGACGTGTTAACGACAGAGACAATTGCCAGATATACTTGAAATTGAAATAAGTACTAGCAGTGGTGGTGGTTGTCCAACATTGTAGAGAATGAAGATACCCGACATCGGCGGGCTGGCAGCGTCGCAGGTGGGGTGTCATTGTAGTCCTGTGCTATGCAGATGTGTTTGCTGTGTTTTGTGAAGGGGGATGTTTTTTTTTTTTTTGTGTATGAAAAGTAGAGAGGAGAGGAAAGGTACAAAAAAACACTTGGAGGTTGTGCGATGGTGGAGACAATGGTGGTATATAGAGGCAGTGACGATGGCAGTGACGTGAAGAGGTGTACCGAATAGAAAGAGAGAGAGAAAGAGAGAGGTAGAATGAGACTTTAGTGTGTTTTGTGAGTGTTTTGTGAGCTGAGTGAGGAAGAGGCATGACTGTGAGAGAGAGAGAGAGAGAGGTAGAATAGACATGGGACTCTAGTATATTTGTGTGTGAGAGAGAGAAAGAAAGAAAGAAAGAAAGAAAGAAAGAGAGAGGTTGAATGACACTCTTGTGTGTTTATGTGTGTTTTGTGAGTTGAGTGAGGAAGATACGTGACTGAGAGAGAGAGAGAGGTAAAAAAGAGATGGGACTTTAGTGTGTGTGTGTGTGAGAGAGAGAGAGTTAGAATGGCAGTCTAGCGTGTTTGTGTGTGTTATCTGAACTGANTCACGAAACCAACGCCCATGATTGATGGCATCGAAGGGACAAGGAGGAGCAAAGAAATTAGGGAGAATTACATTCAAATCTCTTGAAGTTTATCACTTAATCACTTAGACTCCCTAACATTTAAAATATTACGCACAAACCCTATAAAGTTTGTACGCACATAACACTTAGACCNGAAGAAGAGGTGTGGCTGAGAGAGAGAGAGGTAGAAGAGAAATGGAACTCTAGTGTGAGAAGAGAGAGAAAGAGAGGTAGAATGGGACTCTAAGTGTGTACACTCATGATTGATGGTGGTCGAAGGGCCTAGGAGCGAAGAAATTAACAAATTAAAACTTAACAATCTTGAGAACCATGCCAATTTGTGAGAAGAGGGAGAAAAACTTATCCTCCCGTAGAATAAAAACGATGGCAGTGTGAAGGAACTTAGATAAACTACCACTTTGGAGTACCAAAAAATCAGAAACTTTATTCATAGCAACTTTTTCATTAAAAACATGGTGTTTNGTTGTAAATATATTTATTTAATAAATTACACTTAGACCCTCTGAAGTTTGTGGGTATATAATACTTAAACCCTTTAAATTTAAAATATTATACTTAAACCAGAAATACTTCAATCAAATATCAAATATTTTAAATTTTACAACAAAAATTCATGTTATATTATGAATGACTTAGACCCATTATTTTATTTTTTAATTTTATTCCAATAGATAGTATAATTGTATATTAACTACGATTTTTTAAAGAAAAAATTAAATTTTATTTTTAATTTTATTTTAATAAATGATACAATAGAACTTGAATTTTGGTTGTAAAATTTAAAATATTTGATATTTNCGGTAGAGACAGTTGAATTTAAGAGTGAAATTAATTTTATGAAGGACCTTGATTTTGGAATTCTTCATACTCTGTCAAGGTTGATATTAAATTTTTTTAGATATTTTCACCAACCATTAATTAGTCAGAANGATATTTGATTGGAGTATTTTTTTTGTCTAAGTATAATATTTTAACCTTAAAGGGTCTAAATATTATATACTCACAAACTTTAAGGGAGTTTAAGTGTAATTTATTAACAAATATATTTATAACAGAATCTAAGTGTTACGTGTGTACAAATTTAGGGGGTTTGTATGTAATATTTCAAATGTCAAGGACCTGAGTGATTAAGTGACAAATCTAAAAAAATTTTGGTATAATTCTCCCAAGAAATTAACAAATTAAAAATTAACAATCTTGAGAATCGTATCAATTTGTGAGAGGAGGGAGAAAAACTTATCTGCCCATGAATAAAAACAATGACAGTGAGAAGGAACTTAGATAAAACCCAATTTAGAGTACCAAAAAATCAGAAATTTTATCCACTTGGTGTCTGCGGGCTATGCCGCAAGGACAGTTTGCGACTGTGGGAGACAATTGGTGGTGGTATCAACTTTGACAATTTATCGAACAACTGGTATGCATGGAGCTTTCAGGTGGGGTTAGAACGGCCTATAGAGAGAAAGAGAGATATGACGTGTTAACGACAGAGACAATTGCCAGATATACTTGAAATTGAAATAAGTACTAGCAGTGGTGGTGGTTGTCCAACATTGTAGAGAATGAAGATACCCGACATCGGCGGGCTGGCAGCGTCGCAGGTGGGGTGTCATTGTAGTCCTGTGCTATGCAGATGTGTTTGCTGTGTTTTGTGAAGGGGGATGTTTTTTTTTTTTTTGTGTATGAAAAGTAGAGAGGAGAGGAAAGGTACAAAAAAACACTTGGAGGTTGTGCGATGGTGGAGACAATGGTGGTATATAGAGGCAGTGACGATGGCAGTGACGTGAAGAGGTGTACCGAATAGAAAGAGAGAGAGAAAGAGAGAGGTAGAATGAGACTTTAGTGTGTTTTGTGTGTGTTTTGTGAGCTGAGTGAGGAAGAGGCATGACTGTGAGAGAGAGAGAGAGAGAGGTAGAATAGACATGGGACTCTAGTATATTTGTGTGTGAGAGAGAGAAAGAAAGAAAGAAAGAAAGAAAGAAAGAGAGAGGTTGAATGACACTCTTGTGTGTTTATGTGTGTTTTGTGAGTTGAGTGAGGAAGATACGTGACTGAGAGAGAGAGAGAGGTAAAAAAGAGATGGGACTTTAGTGTGTGTGTGTGTGAGAGAGAGAGAGTTAGAATGGCAGTCTAGCGTGTTTGTGTGTGTTATCTGAACTGAGTGAAGAAGAGGTGTGGCTGAGAGAGAGAGAGGTAGAAGAGAAATGGAACTCTAGTGTGAGAAGAGAGAGAAAGAGAGGTAGAATGGGACTCTAAGTGTGTACACTCATGATTGATGGTGGTCGAAGGGCCTAGGAGCGAAGAAATTAACAAATTAAAACTTAACAATCTTGAGAACCATGCCAATTTGTGAGAAGAGGGAGAAAAACTTATCCTCCCGTAGAATAAAAACGATGGCAGTGTGAAGGAACTTAGATAAACTACCACTTTGGAGTACCAAAAAATCAGAAACTTTATTCATAGCAACTTTTTCATTAAAAACATGGTGTTTGCGGGTTGTACGGTAGAGACAGTTGAATTTAAGAGTGAAATTAATTTTATGAAGGACCTTGATTTTGGAATTCTTCATACTCTGTCAAGGTTGATATTAAATTTTTTTAGATATTTTCACCAACCATTAATTAGTCAGAAATTCACTAATTTATAATGGGTGCTACTTGCATTAGCGGTAAGTCATCCATCAAAGAGAGACAATGAAAAAAAAAAGATCGAAAGAAGTCTCACTTATTCATCAAATAAAAAATAGAAACAAAGGTAAGCCTTTTGACTTTATTGTCAAAAATGCTATTAAGATTTAATTTGATGATGTAATTTGGAGATTTAATTCAGCGTAAATATTGTATTAAAAATGAAACTGATAACTAATTCAACGAATACATTGAATTAAGGTCGTCCCTAGATGAATGAAAGACACGTCTGCAAGCAAGTTTGAGATTACGGAGGAAGCATGCAAAGATCCGACGCTTGATGGTTCCCCTGACTGGAGTTACAAATGGGTACATGTTCATAATATTGCTGCTTTTAGTTGAAGCTTCCTCCTGATCGGAAACCTTCTCTATTGCCTTCTTCTCCATCTCTCTCCGCCGGTTTGATCCGCCCTGGAGGACACATAATTAGTTTAGTTGTTAGAAACTTGAAAGATGTTTACATGCTATGCGATAGCGCGGCACCACATGACCACCATGTGGTGCTTGTACGAGAAATTAACACATTACTTACTTGTACGATTAATGGAAGAAATGTAATGTAAGGGAGACGGTACCAGGTGAGGATTAGTGAATATGAATCTAAGCGGAATCGCCCTACTCTCTATATATAGGAATATACAGACACATATGCACACAGGAGAGAGGAGAGAGAGAGAGAGGGGGGGAGGTGCTGTTAAGTTTCGTTTTTCGGACATCTACGTGAGTCGGCTACATACATGAACCTTCCTATGACTTTCTGCATAACGGCGTACACGTGCAAGCATCTCATTGCGCACTTGCTATGCTTCTTATAGTAAACTAGCCGTTCCAATTTGGTGTGTCCAAACCAGCTAGCCGTGCAAACGTCGGATTGTGCTTGACCCGTTAACCCCCCATAGTCAACTCAGATTGATGTTCCTTGTTCTTTGCCTCTCGTGGAATTCTCTCCCTTAACGGCGCTAGCCGGTTAAACACAAAGTCAACAGAGTAATCTTTGCTGTTTTATTCTCTGCCTTTGGGTATAGTAACCGGTTAAAATAAATAAACCTAGTGTCAATAACAAAACCTGTTTGTGCCATACAATGAAATTTTCTTCTTGACGTACNTGAAAAAAAAAAGATCGAAAGAAGTCTCACTTATTCATCAAATAAAAAATAGAAACAAAGGTAAGCCTTTTGACTTTATTGTCAAAAATGCTATTAAGATTTAATTTGATGATGTAATTTGGAGATTTAATTCAGCGTAAATATTGTATTAAAAATGAAACTGATAACTAATTCAACGAATACATTGAATTAAGGTCGTCCCTAGATGAATGAAAGACACGTCTGCAAGCAAGTTTGAGATTACGGAGGAAGCATGCAAAGATCCGACGCTTGATGGTTCCCCTGACTGGAGTTACAAATGGGTACATGTTCATAATATTGCTGCTTTTAGTTGAAGCTTCCTCCTGATCGGAAACCTTCTCTATTGCCTTCTTCTCCATCTCTCTCCGCCGGTTTGATCCGCCCTGGAGGACACATAATTAGTTTAGTTGTTAGAAACTTGAAAGATGTTTACANCGACAGAGACAATTGCCAGATATACTTGAAATTGAAATAAGTACTAGCAGTGGTGGTGGTTGTCCAACATTGTAGAGAATGAAGATACCCGACATCGGCGGGCTGGCAGCGTCGCAGGTGGGGTGTCATTGTAGTCCTGTGCTATGCAGATGTGTTNTAAGGTCGTCCCTAGATGAATGAAAGACACGTCTGCAAGCAAGTTTGAGATTACGGAGGAAGCATGCAAAGATCCGACGCTTGATGGTTCCCCTGACTGGAGTTACAAATGGGTACATGTTCATAATATTGCTGCTTTTAGTTGAAGCTTCCTCCTGATCGGAAACCTTCTCTATTGCCTTCTTCTCCATCTCTCTCCGCCGGTTTGATCCGCCCTGGAGGACACATAATTAGTTTAGTTGTTAGAAACTTGAAAGATGTTTACATGCTATGCGATAGCGCGGCACCACATGACCACCATGTGGTGCTTGTACGAGAAATTAACACATTACTTACTTGTACGATTAATGGAAGAAATGTAATGTAAGGGAGACGGTACCAGGTGAGGATTAGTGAATATGAATCTAAGCGGAATCGCCCTACTCTCTATATATAGGAATATACAGACACATATGCACACAGGAGAGAGGAGAGAGAGAGAGAGGGGGGGAGGTGCTGTTAAGTTTCGTTTTTCGGACATCTACGTGAGTCGGCTACATACATGAACCTTCCTATGACTTTCTGCATAACGGCGTACACGTGCAAGCATCTCATTGCGCACTTGCTATGCTTCTTATAGTAAACTAGCCGTTCCAATTTGGTGTGTCCAAACCAGCTAGCCGTGCAAACGTCGGATTGTGCTTGACCCGTTAACCCCCCATAGTCAACTCAGATTGATGTTCCTTGTTCTTTGCCTCTCGTGGAATTCTCTCCCTTAACGGCGCTAGCCGGTTAAACACAAAGTCAACAGAGTAATCTTTGCTGTTTTATTCTCTGCCTTTGGGTATAGTAACCGGTTAGTGTCAATAACAAAACCTGTTTGTGCCATACAATGAAATTTTCTTCTTGACGTACATAATAAAAGATCTCACCAATAAATTATCATCTATTATAATAAAATTATATTTTTGATAATATACATAATCAAAAAGAATCCCTAAATTTAACAAGTAATACTAATCCAAATGTCCATTTAAATTCGATATATAACTCATATTTTTTAAATTGTTAAAACATAAAAATATAAGATGTAATAATATTTTTCAAGACACCAAAAAATTTAATAAAGTGATTTGATAACTTAATTCAATATAAGTATTAAATTAAAAAAAATTATTTAATATTAAAATTCACAAATAATTTAAGGACTGTATTAAATTAAATACCGAGACGAATGAAATTTACGTCTGCAAGCAAGTTTGAGATTATTAAGTCGGGTAAAATGAACCTTCCTTTGACTCTATCCGGAACAAAGACACGCGTAAGAATTTCATTGCGCACTTGCTTTGCTTCTTCTAGTAAAGAGGCCGTTCTAATTTGTGGTGTGTCCAACCAACCAGCCCTGCAAACGTCGGACTGTGCTTGACCCGTTTACCCCACAGTCAACGCACAGTGATCTTCCTTGTTCTTTCTCTATCGTGGTTTTTTGTCCCTTAACGGCGTTAGCCGGTTAACTAGAAAGTCAACTCAGAGTAATCTTTGTCGACACCGGTTATACCCAGTGTCAATAATAAAACATGTTTGTGCCTAACATTTGAAATTTTAATTTTAGAAATTAATTCAGTACTATATATATTAGTTATTACTTGTGTCTGAAGATACAAAATAATAAAAAAAATGATCAATAATAAATATATTTATATTTACAATTGAAATCAAATCACAAATATAGAAGAGAGAAAAAAGAATTTAAGCACCGATTATAGTGGGAATGAGTGATGGTAGTGATCGAGAGCGATAGTGGCGATGGTGGGGTGATGACGGTGTCAGTGGTGATGGTCGTGGGGGTGGGAGTGGTGATGGTGGTAGGGGTGATGGTAGGACAATGACGGTAACGGTATGGTGATGATGAAGGTGGAGGTGACGGTGGGGAAGGTGGTGGTTGGGCGGTAGGAATGGTGATGGGGGTGGAGGTGACGGTGGTGGTGGTGGTGGTGGGTATAGTGGGGACGGTGGTGGTGGTGGTGGTGGGGTGGCAAGAGTGTGGCGACGGTGGTGATGGTAGGAGTAATGATGGTGATGGTGGTTGTTGTGGCAGAGGTGGTGGTGGTGTGGTAGTTGTGGGGCAATGGGGGAATGGTATGGTGGTGGCAGTAATAGTGGTGGTAGGGGTGGTGATGGCGGTGGTGGGGTGGCGACAATAGCGGTGGGTGTGGTGGTGGGATGACGACGGTGGAGGTAGTAGTGGTAATGATAATGGTGGTGGGGTGGTGGTGGTAGTGTGATGGTGGTGGGGCGATGGGGGTGGTGGTGATAGTTGTGGTTCCAAACACTATTTAAAAAACAAAAAACTTATGAGAAATTATAAATATGAAAAGCACTTTTAAAAAGTCATCACAAACACATTATTATGCACCTATTATTCCTATTAAATTTGGAATGTTAATATTAGTCATCAGAGTAATAAAAAAAATGCCAACATATTTGTATTCACACTCAAAATTAAATCACAAACATAGAAGAGAGATAAATAAATTCAAGTACCGATTGTAGCGGGGGTGAGCAGTGATATTGGTGGTGGGCGACAATGGTGATGGTGGGAGATAGTGATGGTTGTGNATATTTAATATTAAAATTCACAAATAATTTAAGGACTGTATTAAATTAAATACCGTGACGAATGAAATTTACGTCTGCAAGCAAGTTTGAGATTATTAAGTGGGCTAAAATGAACCTTCCTTTGACTCTATCCGGAACAAAGACACGCGTAAGAATTTCATTGCGCACTTGCTTTGCTTCTTCTAGTAAAGGGCCGTTCTAATTTGTGGTGTGTCCAACCAACCAGCCCTGCAAACGTCGGACTGTGCTTGACCCGTTTACCCCATAGTCAACGCACAGTGATCTTCCTTGTTCTTTCTCTATCGTAGTTTTTTGTCCCTTAACGGCGTTAGCCGGTTAACTAGAAAGTCAACTCAGAGTAATCTTTGTCGACACCGGTTATACCCGGTGTCAATAATAAAACATGTTTGTGCCTAACATTTGAAATTTTAATTTTAGAAATTAATTCAGTACTATATATATTAGTTATTATTTGTGTCTGAAGATACAAAATAATAAAAAAAATGATCAATAATAAATATATTTATATTTACAATTGAAATCAAATCACAAATATAGAAAAGAGAAAAAAGAATTTAAGCACCGATTATAGTGGGAATGAGTGATGGTAGTGATCGAGAGCGATAGTGGCGATGGTGGGGTGATGACGGTGTCAGTGGTGATGGTCGTGGGGGTGGGAGTGGTGATGGTGGTAGGGGTGATGGTAGGACAATGACGGTAACGATATGGTGATGATGAAGGTGGAGGTGACGGTGGGGAAGGTGGTGGTTGGGCGGTAGGAATGGTGATGGGGGTGGAGGTGACGNATATAAGATGTAATAATATTTTTCAAGACACCAAAAAATTTAATAAAGTGATTTGATAACTTAATTCAATATAAGTATTAAATTAAAAAAAATTATTTAATATTAAAATTCACAAATAATTTAAGGACTGTATTAAATTAAATACCGAGACGAATGAAATTTACGTCTGCAAGCAAGTTTGAGATTATTAAGTCGGGTAAAATGAACCTTCCTTTGACTCTATCCGGAACAAAGACACGCGTAAGAATTTCATTGCGCACTTGCTTTGCTTCTTCTAGTAAAGAGGCCGTTCTAATTTGTGGTGTGTCCAACCAACCAGCCCTGCAAACGTCGGACTGTGCTTGACCCGTTTACCCCACAGTCAACGCACAGTGATCTTCCTTGTTCTTTCTCTATCGTGGTTTTTTGTCCCTTAACGGCGTTAGCCGGTTAACTAGAAAGTCAACTCAGAGTAATCTTTGTCGACACCGGTTATACCCAGTGTCAATAATAAAACATGTTTGTGCCTAACATTTGAAATTTTAATTTTAGAAATTAATTCAGTACTATATATATTAGTTATTACTTGTGTCTGAAGATACAAAATAATAAAAAAAATGATCAATAATAAATATATTTATATTTACAATTGAAATCAAATCACAAATATAGAAAAGAGAAAAAAGAATTTAAGCACCGATTATAGTGGGAATGAGTGATGGTAGTGATCGAGAGCGATAGTGGCGATGGTGGGGTGATGACGGTGTCAGTGGTGATGGTCGTGGGGGTGGGAGTGGTGATGGTGGTAGGGGTGATGGTAGGACAATGACGGTAACGGTATGGTGATGATGAAGGTGGAGGTGACGGTGGGGAAGGTGGTGGTTGGGCGGTAGGAATGGTGATGGGGGTGGAGGTGACGATGGTGGTGGTGGTGGTGGGTATAGTGGGGACGGTGGTGGTGGTGGTGGTGGGGTGGCAAGAGTGTGGCGACGGTGGTGATGGTAGGAGTAATGATGGTGATGGTGGTTGTTGTGGCAGAGGTGGTGGTGGTGTGGTAGTTGTGGGGCGATGGGGGAATGGTATGGTGGCGGCAGTAATAGTGGTGGTAGGGGTGGTGATGGCGGTGGTGGCGGTGGTGAGAGTGGCGGTGGTGGGGTGGCGACAATAGCGATGAGTGTAGTGGTGGGATGGCGACGGTGGAGGTAGTAGTGGTAATGATAATGGTGGTGGGGTGGTGGTGGTAGTGTGATGGTGGTGGGGCGATGGGGGTGGTGGTGATAGTTGTGGTTCCAAACACTATTTAAAAAACAAAAAACTTATGAGAAATTATAAATATGAAAAGCACTTTTAAAAAGTCATCACAAACACATTATTATGCACCTATTATTCCTATTAAATTTGGAATGTTAATATTAGTCATCAGAGTAATAAAAAAAATGCCAACATATTTGTATTCACACTCAAAATTAAATCACAAACATAGAAGAGAGATAAATAAATTCAAGTACCGATTGTAGCGGGGGTGAGCAGTGATATTGGTGGTGGGCGACAATGGTGATGGTGGGAGATAGTGATGGTTGTGGTAAGGCGACAATCATGGGTGACAACAGTGATGTTGGTGGTGCTTTTTGAGTGACAATGATGGTAGTGTCAGTCGTGGGTGGCAATGATGGTGGTGATGAGTGTGTGTGGTGGTGAGCGACGGCGATGGTGGGACGATAACGATTATGATGAACGGTGATGATAGTGGTGGTGGGCGATGATGGATACTTTTAGGCGACAGTGTAATAAATGGTGGCAAATGGCGGCAGTGGTAAGTGTGGTGGAGATAGGTGATAGCGGGTGGCTGCAGTGGTGAGCGATGATAAGTGGTGGTGGTAGATATGGTGGGGTAGGTGACAATGGTTGGTAGCAATGGTGGGCAACAATGGGTGGTAGTGGGTGCTGACAGTGGGCAATAGTGGTAGTGGGATGAGGGTGGTAATGATAATAAATATAAGAATAAAATGACGATAGTGGTGGGTGGTGGCCATGGACGACGAAGGTAGCAATCGGTAATGGGTGGCAATGGTAGTCGTGGTGGTGGTGGGGTAGAAAAGGTGAGGTGGGGGTGAAGATAGGGCAGTGGCGATGGTAAGGGTGGTAGTGGTAGGTTGGTGATGGTGGTGGTGGTGGTAGTTATGATGATCATGGGGGCGGTGGTGGGGCGATGGGGGTGGTAGGGGTGATGGTGGGACAGTAGCGGTGGTGGTGGTGGGGCGGTGAAAGTGGTGGGACGGTAGTGGTAATGGTAGTGATGATGGTGGAAATGGTGGGGCGGTGATAGTAGTGTCTATGGTGGTGGTGAGGCAATGGAAGTGGTGATGGTGGTGGCAGCGGCGGTGGTGATGGTGGCAATGGTGGTGTTAATGGTGATGGTGGTGGAGCGATGGGGGTGGTGATGGTTGAGGTATATATTTGATGTGAATACAAATATGTTTATTATTGACATTTTTTTATTACTCCACACTTTTGGGCACGAGAAATAACTATGTATTTTTTATCGAGGACAATTTTACTAGGCAAAAGTTATGTATTTTTACGGGGGAAAATGGTGCTTAGGCAAAACTAGATTGTTGCCAAGGAAATTTCCCTAGGTAAACATCGAATTTTATCGAGTAACTTTTCCTAGGCAAAAGTTATATTTTTCACTAAACCTTCAATAAATTCAATATGCAAAATGCTATAAAATAAAACAAAATCATAAAACTTTTCATATTCTTGTAGTAGAGTATGAATCGAGTCGTGTTATGTTGTATTTTGATCGTTTTATTTTGAATTTTTTATTGAATATTAATTAATTTTAACTTAATCTTTCAGATAAATTGTATAGATCATTCGACACATAAGTAGTATGTTTGTTAATTGTGTCTTGTTTTGGTCAACACACAAACCTTGTAAATTAAAACTTAGGAGTAAGATACATTCTCTCTCAACAAAATATATCACCCCATAGACCCAATAAACTAAAATTCCACACGATCCATTTGTTGGCAAAATTGAAAAAAAAAAAATCTCTATCTATAGGAATTAATACAATAGCCAATCAATACANTACTAAAATTCCGCACGATCCATTTGTTGGCAAAATTGAAAAAAAAAATCTCTATCTATAGGAATTAATACAATAGCCAATCAATACATAGGGAAAATGCAAACAAATAATTCAACAACAGTTACTAAGTTGTCGTGTTAAAATTGAATTATTTGCTTTGAATTACAACTTGTCACATTTTTTTTAACTAATTATTTCTCGTGCCTGAAGGCACAAAGTAATAAAAAAAAGTCAAAAATAAACATATTTATATTCACATCCAAAATCAAATTATAAAAATAGAAGAGACAGATAGGAANCGAATTATTTGCTTTGAATTACAACTTGTCACATTTTTTTAACTAATTATTTCTCGTGCCTAAAGGCACAAAGTAATAAAAAAAGTCAAAAATAAACATATTTATATTCACATCCAAAATCAAATTATAAAAATAGAAGAGACAGATAGGAATTTAAGCACCGATTGTAGTGAGGGTGAGTGGAGGTTGTGGTTATTGGGGGTGAGCGATGGTTGTGGTGGTGGGAGACGGTGATAGTTTTGATGGATTATGACAACTGGTTGGAATGGTCGTAGCCGTGAGTGGCAATGGTGATGGTAGTGGTGGAGTGGTGGGGTGGTGGTGATAGTGATGGTTGGACAGTGGTGGTGGTGGTAAGGTGGCAACAACGGTGATGGTGGTGGTGGGGCGGCGATGGTGGTGATAGGGTGGCGGCAATGGTAATGATGGTGGTGGTTATTGTGGCAAACGTGTTGGTGTGGTGATGGCAAAGGTGGTGGTGGTGCGGTGATGATAATAGTGGTAATGGTGATGATGGTGGGGGTGGCGACAGTGGTGGTGGCGGCGACAGTAATGGTGATTGTTGTGAAAGAGGTGGTAGTGGAATTGTAGCGATGGTGGTTGGGCAGTAGTAGTAGTGGTGATGGTGGTGGTGGTTATAGTAGTAGGATGGCAACAATGGAGGTGATGGGGGGTGGTGGGGCGGTGGGTGGTATGGTGGTGGAGGGGTGGCGATAATGGTAGTGGTGGTGGTGGTGGTTGTAGTAGTAGGATGACAACAATGGAGGTGATGGGGGCGGTGGGGCGGTGGGTGGTATGGTGGTGGAGGGGTGGCGATAATGGTAGTGGTGGTGGTGGATGTTGTGGTAGAGGTGGTGATGTGGTAGCATTGATGGTAGTGGTGGTGGTGGTGACGAGGGTAGTTATGGTGGTGGTGGTGACGAGGGTAGTTATGGTGGTGGGGGGGTGGTGGTGGTGACAATGGCGGTGGTTGGGTAGTTCCAAATACTACTTTTTTTTAAAAAAAATACTTATGAAAAATTATAAGTTTTAAAATTATTTTTTAAAAAATTACCCCAAACACATTATTAGATATCTATTTTTTCTATTAAATTTGAGATGTTAATATCAGCTGTCGAATTAACTTTAAAATAAAATTTAAATAGATCTTAATCGCGAAAAGTAAAAATCATTTTGTTTATCTTTTGAGATTTGAATTGTATTGTACTTTATTATATATATATATATATATATACTTATACTACTAAAAATATCTTAGCTTAAAAACTTTTTGATTCACTATTTGATCCTTATAAAAATTTCTAGAGACTAACAAATCTTTTTATATTTAAATATACAAATTACCATTATATCCCTCTTATTTATATAATAAACAAATCTCTAACATATCATTTAAATCTCTTTATCTTTGTAAAACTTTTGAATGGTCATGCTATGCTTAATATGATACATAAAAATAAAATTATTTTTTTCTCAAAATCTCAATATTAATACACGTCGACAACTCTACTAATATAAAATCATCTCCAATACTTAAAAATTGATATATTTAGCTTTCTCTTTATGCAAAATCAAAATAATTTGGTAAAAAATTACTAAGGCACAAAGTAAAAACAAGATAGATAAAAAAAAATGAGAAAAAAAAATTATAACTCTTAGTACTTGGTAGCTCGATTAAAATAATCATAGAAAATGAGTCTATTGAATGTTTATAATTATTAAGAGTATACAAATAATATAAGTATTATAAATATAAGAAAATATCTAATTTAACTACATAATTAGATTTTTTTTATTTTATGAAATATGTCAACAAAAATTTCAAGTGCAACGCACGTACGTGGTGCTATACTAATTAACTTAAAAGCAAATTCTATCGAATATTGAAACGCACCGATAAAATGTAATGGATTACAAAAAATAAGTTCCTGAATTAGTCCAAGTAACAAAATTCATCGCCTCGCACCCCCACCTCATGAAGAAAATATTCATTACAACAGTAGTACAACATTATAAGATGATGTTGTATCACTAACCAATAATACTAAAACAAATAAACAAATAGACCCTACAAGAATTAATAACTAACTTGCTATGTAAATAAATAATTACTCACTATTCTGTCATGTAAGTTCAAGTAAGGTTCACTTTACCCATTTTGGATTTTATTATTAATTATTGATACTATGTCATCAATGGTGATATGATATCACTGTTGCATTCAATATTTACTCTACCTCATGACTCTCATCACCATTGTTGCACCCAGAGGGTTACGTGGCATCATTGATAGTGCAAGCAATATTAGTGGCCTGATAATAATAAGAGCAATGGTTTTAGGATATAATTTGGGGATATCATAATTGTAGTCATTGAGTTGTTAATGGGTCTCAATATTAATGCACTCCAGTATTAATCCAATGATTATAATTCATTAAGTTCCCAAATTTTATCTCAATAGTATTAGTATAACAATAATAATAGAGTAATGCTAACTGATGATGCACAAAAGTGTTTATGCAAATTCAATCAATGGATAGAGTAAGAAGAGATCAACACAAGTAAATACAAAGATTGAGTGACCTATTCCACTGGGAAGGGCTATAGTAGCCGGAGAATCTTACTGCTCAAAGTGTCATGTGCTAAGATGTGTGTATTACCCCTCATGTGTAGGTGGGAGATTACAATTTATAAGCAAGCGAAGTTGGCTCCAAGGGGCTCTAATTGAGGTGTTATCTTCACAAGGAGCGGGGTGATACCGCGAGTCTTGCCTTATCCTTGTAACTGGAGACATGACAGAAGGGTGATCCCTTGGAGTTCGTTTGCAAGGCTGGCGAGGTGTCGCTGATGATTATATACCCATGATTTCTTCTCTTCAGATAGAGACTCCCACGTGCGTTAATGATGAACTAGGCTTTTTAGGAAAGTGAGCTAGGTCANGGTGGTGGTAAGGTGGCAACAACGGTGATGGTGGTGGTGGGGCGGCGATGGTGGTGATAGGGTGGCGGCAATGGTAATGATGGTGGTGGTTATTGTGGCAAACGTGTTGGTGTGGTGATGGCAAAGGTGGTGGTGGTGCGGTGATGATAATAGTGGTAATGGTGATGATGGTGGGGGTGGCGACAGTGGTGGTGGCGGCGACAGTAATGGTGATTGTTGTGAAAGAGGTGGTAGTGGAATTGTAGCGATGGTGGTTGGGCAGTAGTAGTAGTGGTGATGGTGGTGGTGGTTATAGTAGTAGGATGGCAACAATGGAGGTGATGGGGGGTGGTGGGGCGGTGGGTGGTATGGTGGTGGAGGGGTGGCGATAATGGTAGTGGTGGTGGTGGTGGTTGTAGTAGTAGGATGACAACAATGGAGGTGATGGGGGCGGTGGGGCGGTGGGTGGTATGGTGGTGGAGGGGTGGCGATAATGGTAGTGGTGGTGGTGGATGTTGTGGTAGAGGTGGTGATGTGGTAGCATTGATGGTAGTGGTGGTGGTGGTGACGAGGGTAGTTATGGTGGTGGTGGTGACGAGGGTAGTTATGGTGGTGG
>CAUOFW020009802.1:239619-276736 GCA_963454935.2 Ilex paraguariensis
TTACCTTGAGAACTTGAAACATATAGTGGAGATGTATAAAAACCCTGGTGAGTTTTGATACAATCTTCCTTTGAGGGTTATTTACATTTACTCAATAAAAAATATTTAATTTCAGCTAATCTCCTTCAATAGTCTCATTATTTTTATTTTGGTCAACACCAATATTATGAATGATTGCTTGACTTTAAATTTTTTGCATGAGGGGTGTGTTATCAAAAGCTTTTGAGATATGATTTTAGGCCCATCTTTGATATTATTTAAGCCTAAACCTTATTTTTTGAATATTATTATCCCTAGAAGCCATGATTGAGCTTTGAAATAAATTTTTATTTTATTTTTTACTACCCAACATATAATAACCAAGCCAATGAAAAAAAATAATATACTTTACCCTTGGTTATCCCGAGATTGAACTTTTTATTATTTATGTAATTTGGGAGATGTTGGTTGAGAAAAGATAATAAAAAAATAGAGTTCTACATAATTATGAATATCTGCATTAGATGTCTTGCTATATATATATATACATTTAATTGTCTTGCTGAAAAAAAAAAGTTGTGAAGAAAAAGAAATACTATATGTCTTGCAGATTGAAAAAAAAAAGAGAAAAATATCAAGCATGTGTTTGAAAAGAAAAAAAAATATAAGCAAGCGTTGTAAATTGTGCTTCTAAATGATAGAGAGTGAAAGGCTATAAAAAAAAGTTTGGTTGTGTAATGTACATGTTCTCTCGGAATAGTCTTTTGAATTCCTGAATATCCTTCGTTTCAAAGCCCTAATCTCAAGGCCCCATTACAACCTTAAATAAAATCCTATATGATCTTAAGAGTGTATTGATGGATACATGACTTGTGTGAATAAAGAAAAGAATGATGATTATTTATATATTATGTGTTGATTTTCTTTCATGAGACTATGTCAAATCCTTTTCTTTTGGATTACATTTTTTTTAATGAACATATGAGCATTATTTTGTTTTGATTTAAGTATCTTCTTCTCACATTTGATATTTGAGTGAATAGTCACTATAATCTGAGAGAATCTTTTATGAGTGAATTATCTAGTAAAATTTGACATTGAGACGAATAGTTGATAGTTGTAGGTGATTACTGGATAAATTGCTAACTTGGTATAGTTAATTCATACTACACACGATTTTTATATGGGAACATGATAAGTGTATACATTTATATAGCGTAAAATTTTATATTTTGCTTTGCGTGTGCTTATAAAAAGTTTGTAACTCAGAATTTTTATATTGTGGTAGCAATTTGTGTTATAAAATTATTATTNAAGAAACTGGAGATTTGCAGTGACTCACAACTCATGGTGAAACAGATAGAGGGTGCTTACAAGGCTAAAGGTGAAAAGGTGACCCTTTATCTTAGAAAGGTGCAAAAATTGATCAAGAAATTTGTGCAAGTAAAGANCGTGAAATTTGTGAGTATCATCTCTGGAAACTTTCACGAGACTATACTCGTCCATTAAGGGGAACCTAGGGGTTTAAAGGCTTGTTGCATATGCTAAACGCAATCGTGAGACCTACGAAAGTGGATTTATGTTTTATTTTGTTAGATTATTTAATTTTTAAGTTTTAATTTTTAGATTTTAAAATCNTTGAAAGTTCGAGAGCAAACGTTTTGACAAGGTTGGTAACAACTTCACAAAAAAATCTGGACAGGTTGATCCCCGTGGAGCATCTGGCGGGAACCATCCGTTAGTGTTGAAGAAGAAGAAGTGCTCCCCATACAGAATCCATCAAGTTGGATGGACCTTATCTTAGAGTATCTCCAAAATGGAGCCCTGCCAAAAAACCCCAAGGAGGCTGCAAAGCTGAGAACCAGGTCAGCTAGATTCTCCATTCTATAGGGAAGCTTGTATAAGCGAGGTTTTTCAACACAACTCCTTAAATGTGTGGGAGATGAAGACGCCAACTATATACTCAGAGAAATCCATGGGGGAGTCTGTGACAATCATATTGGAGCATGGGCTTTGGCAGGAAAGACACTAAGGAAGGGGTATTATTGGCCCACTTTGCTCACGGTCGCAACAGACCTGGTCAGGAAATGCAAGGCTTGCCAAATGCATGCCAACATCCCTCACTGCCCACCAGAGTTCCTGACCTCAGTGATATGCCCTTGGTCATTCCAACAGTAGGGTCTAGATATACTAGGGCCTCTTTTCACTGGTGTAGGACAATGCAAGTTCGCCATTATAGGGGTGGATTACTTTACCAAGTGGGTAGAGGTAGAGCCCTTATCAACCATTACAGAACAAAGGTTCAGAATTTTACTTGAAAATTCATAATCTGTCGATTTGGGATCCCCAAAGCAATTGTGTTGGATAATGGGAAGCAGTTTGACAACCCGAAGTTCAAAAACTTGTGTCTAGTTCAGAACAAAGAATTACTTCTCTGCCCCAGCTCATCCTCATTCCAATGGACAAGCAGAAGTCACCATCAGGGCTATAAAGTCCGCCCTAAAGACCAAGTTGGAAAATCTGAAGGGCAAGTGGGTAGAACACCTCCCAGAAGTGTTATAGGGCTACAAAACAACTACCAGGTCAGCAACACAAGAGACTCCATTTACTTTAGCTTTCGGTTTCGAAGCAGTGGCACCTGTCAAAGTGGGGCTCCCTTCACTTAGAACAGAGCTAACAAACGAAGAAAACAATGATAATTCCCTTCTGCTAAGTTTGGATCTATTGGAAGAAAAGAGGGAGGCAGCACTGAACAACATAAAGAAATATCAAAGGAAAACAACAAGATACTACGACAGGAAGGTCAAACATAGGAGTTTCAAGGTCGGAGATCGAGTGCTGAGGAAGCTTCTGCTGGCAAGAAAGGATCCCACTCATAGAAAACTGGAGCCTAACTGAGAAGGTCCATACATAGTCTCTCGAGTAATTAGACCGGGAAATTATGAGTTACAAATGGAAGAAGGGAAAGTCTTGTCCCATTCATGGAATGTAGAGCATCTTAAGAAATTTTTTCAGTAAGTTTATCTTGTATTATGAACCATTGTTAAAAAAGTAGTGATTAACCATCAAAATTACTATTTTATTATATTTAATGATTGGTTAGTTGCATATTATTTTTGATTAAATGTGTTGAATTCTTTGATTTTTTTAGTTTGATACTTTTTCTAGTTGTTTGGTTTATTTTGCAGGTACATTGGTTGATTTAAAGTAATAATGGATAAGACAAGTAAATCAATCACTAGAGGAAGAATCACAACTAATAATGATTAAAGAGTCAATATTAAGATAGGAAGACTTGAAGATATGACAGCAATTTAATCCTTCTAAGAATCCAAGATGGAAGAAAACTCATTTAAAGTTAGGTTAGGAAAGTATCCTAGAAGAATAAGGATTTGACATGTCTTTAGTATTCTAGTCATAACTTTTGACTCTGATATCCAATTTACTTGATTTTTGGAGGCTGGAAAGAAGACTCCAAGGGCTACAAAAGTATATTTCATGAACATTTCGTGATTTAGCCTCTAAATATGCGAAATCTAAGCTCGAAGTCTGAACAAATTTTGTACCCGCGCGCCCAAAGATTTTATGCACGGGATTTAACCTTACAAAACTTCTCTTTGGAAAGTAATTCCTTCCAAGACAACCATATATCTTCTACTTATACTTAGGATTTATTTTTAGTATAAATAAGGGTTCTCATCTAGGATTTATTGGATGATTCTTTTTCCATCTTTTCTTTTCTAGTTTTGGTTTGTCATGTCTGGCTAGAAGGCTAAGCTAGGATTAGGGGAGAACCTCTTAATGAAGTTCGGTAATGTTATTGATTATGAGTTTAATGATTTATGATATTTTATTAATTTAACTTCTGATCTTATAACAAAGTTTTTGTTCTGTAAAAATCCTTGAGTTGTTGTGCAATGTACATCGATTGCTTGAATTTTTCTGCGAGTAAATAATTGGTTATTCCATGCTTGAGGTAATTATTATTATTTCATAAAATAATATAATTGGATGATTATTCAGGTTCCTAAATAATCTTTTGATTATAACTTTTGATTTTCTTACTTGATTTGTTATTCGAATCAACCGACATCTGATTCCTGTCTCAAGTTAAGATTTTAGTCTTTAATCATTACTGTATGAAATTGAGAGGGAGTACCTGATACTCTAGTATTTTTATTATATTATTTTAATTACTCCAATCAATATTTTCTCAACTCAACAATCTCTTAAATAAATTATTCTTACAANCTGTCTCAAGTTAAGATTTTAGTCTTTAATCATTACTGTATGAAATTGAGAGGGAGTACCTGATACTCTAGTATTTTTATTATATTATTTTAATTACTCCAATCAATATTTTCTCAACTCAACAATCTCTTAAATAAATTATTCTTACAAGTTTGCTTTTTATTTGTTTTGTGTCTCTTGTTTTTCCGATTCCTTGTGGTTCGACCTCGGACTCCTGAAAAATTTATTACTTCGCAAAACCTGCACTTGGGTGATCAATTCTAAAGTTGTAACAAGTTTTTGGCACCGTTGTCAGAAAATTGTTTGAAAGCAAAGAACACACCGCCATCTTTTAAGATTTGCCAGATTTGAGATTCGTCAGAGATCCGGTAATCTCGTTCCATTTTATTTTATTTTATTATTATTATTTGGTTATTTATTTGTTTTATTTTTCTGTAGGTTAGATATTTTATAATTTTTATTTTATATTTTTTAATATAGTGTGTAGATTTTTCCCGATGAAGGAACTGTGTGAGCTTTGTGATATATATGGGCATCCCATTGAGAGACGGGACAATTGTCTTACCTAATTCTTTTCAACCTTACTCTGACCATTGTTTTGAAAATTTTTATCCCAATTTTGGTTGGGGGAATAAACATTATCAGTTACCTATATATGTCACATCACCACATGACCCTCCTCAATATCCACCTTACCATGACCCACAAGAAAAAAATTTGGAAGACATTCTTTGTGAATTTAGGCAAACTCAACTAGCTTTCAAAGACATTTTNTTAAGAGTCCAAGATGGAAGAAAACTTATTTAAAGTTGGATTAGAAAAGTATCCTAGAAGAATAAAGATTTGACACATCTTTCGTATTCTGGTCATAACTTTTGACTCTAATATCCGATTTACTTAATTTTTGGGGGCTGGAAAGAAGACTCCAAGGGCTACAAAAGTGTATTTCACAAATATTTTGTGCTTTAGCCTCTAAATATGGGAAATTCAAGCTCGAAGTCTGGACAGATTTTGTACCCGCGCGCCCAAAGATTTTATGCACGGGATTTAACCTTACAAAACTTCTTTTTGGAAAGGAATTTCATCCAAGACAACCTTATATCTTCTACTTATACTTAGAATTTATTGGATGATTCTTTTTCCATCTTTNTTTTAGCCTCTAAATATGCGAAATTCAAGCTCGAAGTCTGGACAAATTTTGTACCCGCGCGCCCAAAGATTTTATGCACGGGATTTAACCTTACAAAACTTCTCTTTTGAAAGGAATTTCATCCAAGACAACCTTATATCTTCTACTTATACTTAGAATTTATTGGATGATTCTTTTTCCATCTTTTCTTTTCTANCTTCCTAATTCTCAGGGCTTAATGAGCTCGGAGTACCTCTCTGGATTACACTTCGCCAATTTCAGCTTCNATTAGGGGAGAACCTCTCAATGAAGTTTGGTAATGTTATTGATTATGAGTTTAATGATTTTTGATATTTTGTTAATTTAACTTCTGATCTTATAGCAAAGTTTTTACTCTGTAAAAATCATTGAGTTGTTGTGNTGTCTTCATAACTGAGCTCAAGTCGGATACCTGAAAAACCAAGGAAATAAGAAATAAGTTAACAAAGCAGTCAAACTTGGATTAAATACGGTCTGGACAAAAATATACCCAAATTATCCGGGACAGACCACTCTGTAGGGATGGGAAGGGTATTAGTTTTATCAGTTGAACTCCCACTGTGTACCCCCTACAAAGAAAAATTATTTCTTCCAGCCCTTATNTGCTCTGTAAAAATCATTGAGTTGTTGTGCCATGTACATCGATTGCTTGAATTTTCCTACGAGTAAATAACAGGTTATTTCACACTTGAGGTAATTTATCATTCTTTCATAAAATAATATAATTGGATGATTATTCAGGTTCTTAAATAATCTTTTGATTATAACTTTTGGTTTTCTTACTTGATTTGTTATTCAAATCAACCGACATCTGATTCTTGTCTCAAGTTAAGATTTGAGTGTTTAATCATTATTGTATGAAATTGAGATGGAGTACCTGATGCTCTAGTATTTTTATTATATTATTTTAATTACTCAAATCAATATTTTCTCAACTCAACAATCTCTTAAATAAATTGTTCTTACAAGTTTATTTTTTATTTGTTTTGTGTCTCTTATTTTTCCAATTCCCTGTGGTTCGACCTTGGACTCTCGAGAAATTTATTACTTCGCACAACTTGCACTTGGGTGATCAATTCTAAAGTTATAGCAAGTAGCAAATCTGTGATTCATCTATCCTTATGAGAACGCAAAAAAAAAAAAAGAGGCTTAGAGCTCACGATGAACTCATCAGTTCATAAAAAGAGTCTTAGAACTCACGATGAACTCATCAGTTCATAAAAAGGGCTTTAGAGCTCACAATGAACTCATTAGTTCATAAAAAGGACTTTAGAGCTCACGATGAACTCATTAGTTCATAAAAAGAGCTTTAGAGCTTATGATGAACTCATCAGTTCATAAAAAGGGCTTTAGAGCTCACGATGAACTCATTAGTTCATAAAAAGAGTCTTAGAGCTCACGACGAACTCATTAGTTCATAAAAGGGCTTTAGAGTTCACGATGAACTCATTAGTTCATAAAAAGAGCCTTAAAGCTCACGATAAACTCATCAGTTTATAAAAACGAATTTAGAGCTCACCATGAACTCATTAGTTCGTAAAAAGAGTCTTAGAGCTCATGACGAACTCATCAGTTCATAAAAAGGCCTTTAGAGCTCAAGATGAACTCATTAGTTCAAAAAAAGAGCTTTAGAGCTCACGATCAACTCATTAGTTCACAAAAATAACTTTAGAGGTCACGATGAACTCATTAGTTCATAAAAAGAGCCTTAGAACTCACGACGAACTCATCAGTTCGTAAAAAGAGCCTTAAAGCTCACGACGAACTCATCAACTCATAAAAAGGGCTTTAGAGCTCATGATGAATTCATTAGTTTATAAAAAGAGCGTTAGAGTTCACGACGAACTCAGCAGTTCACAAAAAGAGCTTTAGAGCTCACGATGAACTCATTAGTTCATAAAAAGTGTCTTAGAGCTCACAATGAACTCGTCAGTTCATAGAAAGAACCTTGGAGCTCACGAAGAACTCACCTGTTCATAAAGAGAGCCCTGAGCTCACGATGAACTTATCAGTTCGTAAGAAGAGCTCAAGTGCCCGGGATGAACTTACTAATTTATAACAAGAACGATGAACTCATTGGTTCATGTTAAGAACCTTAGGGTTCGAGATGAATTCATCAAAAGAGTCATGGAGCTTAGAAACATCAGAGATTACAAAACAAAAGACTTCTTCAAATCACAAATCGTTCATGATGTGCAGCAAATATGGAAAAATTTAGGTTTTCAGAACATCAGCAGTTACAAGAAATCAATCAAAACAAAATTCCTAGTCGTCTCTCCAACTCAGTTATCCTCTCCTTCAAACGAAGGTTCTCCTCTTTCAGCTCATCCCTTTCCTTCTCAGTTGATGACAGAAGATCTATCAACTTTTGCCCAGCAGTGGAGAACGGAACTTCCCCCAGGCCAGAGTCAGTGATAAGGGAGCAAGAACCATCCCTCTTGCGCCTCTTCAAAGGAGCTCCAGTGTCTTCGCTTTTATCAGACACTGAAGAAAAAGAGTCGGGTTCAGGGAAAAAAGGAAAGTCTCGTTCAGCTGCAGCAGCACTAAACAAAAATAGATTGCTTAATGTCATGAGCTCATAAAAGAACATGGGCTCAACTTGGGTCATTAGTTCTATCCTCATCAATTCAAACAAGTTTAGGTCAGGAACACCTACACACCAAAAAACAAGATAAGCAGATAGCATCATAAAAATTTGATCCCAAGAGAAAGACCCTCGTTACTCTCACCTGGGTAAGAATAGCTCTTCTAGGACCGAGGAGCTCTACACTCCCTAGTGCCCACCTCAGAAGACCTCCACGAGCCACTAGAAGCAAAGAGGAAGCACTAGGCCCATCCCGAAGGAGGAGAGGGGAGATCAAACACTAAGCGACGTAGCCTGAAGTCTCTCCACCAAAAGCAGACGAAGCATGGAACTTCATCCTCCTCAAGGTCAAAATAGTAAAAAAATTCTGCAACCGTAGGAAACTCGCCATTACCTCGCAGATGCTAGAAGAGGAATAAACTGGTCATGACAGCCATCCCATGGGTGAAAGAAAAGAGGGACACAAGCCGATATAGGCCAAAATAAATTTAATAGAAGGATGAATGGGAAGACGCATACCCATCTCTAAAGCTGCTTCAAAGAAGCATGTCTCCCAAGAAGGAAGGTAATTACAGGGTCCATCGGAGCTTGGGGCACATAGAGGTAACTCCAAATCAAGAAAGAACTTCTTCCTTATCCTCTCTAAATCAGAGGACGTCACCACTGAGGGAGCAAAGTAGCGAGTATGCCACATCCACTCAACCCCAAAGGAGATTCGTTCTTGAAACATAGCAGAAAAAGGGGCAAACATTACGAATTCAAGCAAAAAGAGAAAATAATAAAATAGAAGGCGTTAAACCCCCAAGAATAACAAAGGGGTGCCTGAAGGGAAGTGACAACCAATACTTATAAGGATCCTTTGAAGACCCCAAATCTTTAGGAATTACACGCAATCTGAAGTCGGGGGGTCTATGGGTTTCCAAATTAGGGGGGCAGAAACTTTTTTGGTAAGAAGGCAATGCATTAAAGGTAGGCATCATGACACTCCGGGATAAAACAAGAAGACCTCCAAGGAGGGGTCCAGAGCATAAAAGAAAGGTCAAAACAAAACCTTACACATCGCGAGGTCAGCGAGTTGAAAATGAAGAAGTCAATGCACTCAAGTAGCTGTATCTAGGCATACTCTTCCAGGTTGTCACCTTGCGTGTGGTCCACAATAGTCCAGGACCTTGGCACATCGAAACCATTGGACAGAGCATGATTGTATGCACTTCACTTCACCTAATCAGATCAGCTAAACTCACGAGCAGAAAAGGGAACTTGACCAATGGCTACACATGCACATGTCTCCTAAGGTTTACCAAAGGGTCCTCTCAAGCCAGCTCGGAGGTTTTTTAACCCTGGCACAAATCAGCATTTTGCTAGTCTGTAGTGCATGGGAAGGATGAACCCTCATCCTAGGGTGAGAAGGAAAGTTCTTCTTCATTCCAACATCATAAATCCTGATCTTCGGATCTACCATACCTAGGCAGCAATTTGACTTAAAGCTGCGTTTGCTTTTCAAGGTCAGCTAAGCAAGTCAGCAAATGGAAGCTCCTTAAGGGTAAGACTTCAGGTACTCATTGTCTTATATTTCAAACAACTAGTTGCATTATGATTTAAATTTGTTACAACCATGAGTTGATAAGTTAAAAAAAATGGTTTCATATCCTAAGTCTTTGAGGATGAAGTAAGGCCAGAGCTCTGGTGGTCAGTTGTTGGAGTTCGAACAGAAACATATTGAGAAACTGGAAGCTCAGCTAGGCATATCAGCTGTTATTCCTAACCTTTTTACTTTAAGGAGATCTAAATGACCCCCTAAAGCAAAGGGGGAAAGAGTTGAGGAATATCATATTTGATTGATGATAGAGTAGAGCAACAAATTAAAAGTAAAGGGAAAGAATGAGAGCTATGTTGTAAATTAAAGATACAAAATGCTACAATTCTGACATTTTCGTTTCAAAATGTTACAATTCTGAGATAATTAGCTCAAAGCTACAAAATCCTAAGTTTTTGAAGGGAGAGTAGATGAAGGGCCTTTCTGTGCAGTAGCTGATGTCTTAGTATGAGGAATGGAAGAAGGGTTCTCCAGCTCAGCAGGCAACCTTTCTGGCATAGAAATAATTGAAGTTTCATGAGGGCTAAGAGTAGGCAAAGAGGCAGGGACCTCAGATTCAACCAAGGCTCTTGTGGCCAGCTCAGTAGGGAGAGAAGAAGCAAACTCAACAGCCAGGGGAGTAGAGATGTCTAAAGAAGCAAAAACATCTTGGGCAGGAATCCCAACTGTCGGAATGAGTCCTCCGGAGTCCCTGGGCACGTCTTCAGAAGTAGGAGGAGCAAGAAGACCATCCTCCTCTTCACTAGACACCTCAGCTTCTTCCTAGGGGGAATTGTAAAGTCAAAATCTAGCTTAGGGTAGGTTCTCTCAGCTATATGCTAGAAAGTAATCCATCCTTTAGCCCACCTGGTGAGAACATCATCCTCTAGTTGGGTAATCAACTCATCCTTTTTTCGGATGGTAGTGTCTTGCACCCCCCAGCTCTTCCTTGGCAGCCTCCAACTCCTCCCTGACAGCATCATTGGCTTCTGCTAACACTTCATACTCTCTCTTCACGTTCTTGAATGAAACCAAAGCATCGAGGGACTTTCGGCCTTCCTTGATCCAGTCATCAATTTTTAACTGAAGGTCTTCTTTAGTCTTGTTGAGCTCCTCCTGTCTGGATTTAGCAAGGGAAGACTGTTGTTCCGCTTGCTCTTGTAACTCCTTTACCTAGACCTTAAGGTCATTATTCTCAAAGGCTAGATTGGCACACTTTAGCTCAAAACCTTTGAAAACATTAGCCAACCCCTCCAGGGCTTGGATTCGCCTTAACAAGTTGCTTATTTGAATGGCGGTCTAAAGACAAGCATGAAAGATTAGTACAAAGGAAAGAGTGCAGAACAACCAAAGAAAAAAGAAAGAATTTGACAAATTAGAATCTCACCGAGTTACAACCATACAGCGCAATGAAAATACAGGTTCCCAGGGGTACAGAAATGGCTGCATCAATGTTAGACTCTAGGATAATGGAGGCAATGACCTCTGCAACACGCTTCAAATCAATAATTAGGGAATTCTCAGATTTCGGGAGGACCCCTTTGCCTACCACGAATTCTTTGGAAAAAGATTGGGAGGCCTCTTTGGTTGACGCAGAGGTAACACAACTAGGGAGAGTGCGAACAATGTCCAAGGCCCTCTCAACTTCAGATGCAAAAGGGGAGGACTAGTCTCGCCCAGGAGCATCTTCAGTGGCAGGTCGAGTCCCTTGGGGGAAAGGAAGTCTTGAGGCTGGTGAAGCATATAGGGGGGATGGTGAAGCCTTCTAGATAAAGGCAGAGGTAGACGAAACACCTATTTTCTGAACTTTAGCTCGAGTAACAGGGCTCCCACCAGAACTGCCCTCAGCCTTGTGCTTGGAACCACCTTTGTTTTTTTTTCTTCAATTGCTCGACCTTAGCCTAGAGCATCTTAGGGGTAGGCCTCATTGTAGAAGACCCTGGGAGATATGACTTGAGCTGGTTAGTCAAGAGGAAAAAGAGAGGGAGAAAAGCATCAAAATCGAATAAGGGAAAGAACATTACCTTCTGTGTCCTCAGGACGGATAAAGGAAAGTGGAATTGGAGCTTCTATCACTATCTCAGGAGGACTAAACCCCTGTCTTCCTAATTCTCAGGGCTTAATGAGCTCGGAGTACCTCTCTGGATTACACTTCGCCAATTTCAGCTTCACCCTCTTGTCTTCATAACTGAGCTCAAGTCGGATACCTGAAAAACCAAGGAAATAAGAAATAAGTTAACAAAGCAGTCAAACTTGGATTAAATACGGTCTGGACAAAAATATACCCAAATTATCCGGGACAGACCACTCTGTAGGGATGGGAAGGGTATTAGTTTTATCAGTTGAACTCCCACTGTGTACCCCCTACAAAGAAAAATTATTTCTTCCAGCCCTTATGGGAGTTTAGGAGGTTAGAGATGACCTGTTTGGCCTTAGTCCTCTTGAAAATATACAGAAAACCATCAAAGAAAGTCTGTTTGACATTGAACAGCTCCATAAGTAAGAAAATAGTAGGGACCCCAAGCTTATGGTCCTTAAAGAAGACTAGTAAACTCACAAGAATACCCTAGAAGTTGGGGGGGAGCTGGGCAGGGCAGACATTGAAGTGTTAAAGGACACATTTGATAAATGGATGAATGGGGAAGCGAAGTTCGATATCAAAAGCTTCTTGTGGACATGGTGAATATATGTGATGTACTTATCAGGACTCCAGGACTGAACCCCTGCGGAAAAACGAAAGCGAGCACTAAGAACCTTCAGGTCAGAAGGGATAAGTCCGCTGGGACCTACAAGTTCAGCATTCCTAAAGGCAGCCCCTACGCCAGAAATAATGACTCTCACACCACTTACTTTGCCTTTGCCCTTATCAGGTCTATCAGGCATGGGAGAAGAGGTGGAGGGGGCCTCCTCAATTTTTACCTCTACCTCGGCAAAATCNTTGCACTTGGGTGATCAATTCTAAAGTTATAGCAAGTAGCAAATCTGTGATTCATCTATCCTTATGAGAACGCAAAAAAAAAAAAAGAGGCTTAGAGCTCACGATGAACTCATCAGTTCATAAAAAGAGTCTTAGAACTCACGATGAACTCATCAGTTCATAAAAAGGGCTTTAGAGCTCACAATGAACTCATTNTATCCCCTAAATCAGAATCTTTTTCGACAGACTTATCGCCTAAGAGGAAAATAGAGGAAGGAGTTGCTCCAGAGGAGGCAGACATGATTGGTAGAGAGAAAGACAGATTGAAAGAATGATAGAGAGGAGAAATACTAATCAAACACTCCCTAATAATCCTAGGGTCAGCACTGTACCCCCCAATGGTAAGAATTCACACAGTGGAGTTTCAATCCACAAAGTGGGAAAGAGGAGATAAACAGCAATCTCGATTCCAAAAGTAAAAGAACCGAAAAACACAAAAAAACAGCGGCCACCTCGAATTCGAGGGTCGAGAGCGGGGAAAGATAAGAGAAAGAGGAGGGGCAAAAAGGGCGTACCTAGACAGGGAAGAGAGCAGCAAACAGCAACCGAGGATGAAATTGGAGAGAATAAGCAAAGCAAGACTTCAAGGCATACCCGAAAAATGCAGTCTTGAGCAGAGAATGAGTGAATCGCGTGTAGGAAAGCCTAGGAATTGCAGAGGAAAAGAGGCAAAGGCAAAGGTGAACAGCGTAGAAGATGAACATGGAGTTTTGAGCAATTTTTGGGTAGCTGTTTGAGCATTTAAAGTTTGAGTGACGTGGGCTAAAACATGCGTGGGAATCGAGGAAGTCATGATTGCTGTAAACAGTCAAAGAGCCCCCCCCCCCACGTGCATCTCACATGCGGACTAAGGTCAACTAGGTGCAGGCCTGGTCCAATGAGAAAGCAACTCAGCCCATGCCCAAGCCCACTTGAGCCAAGGGCTGGGGTGCAACTGATAATACCTNACTTTTGCCCAGCAGTGGAGAACGGAACTTCCCCCAGGCCAGAGTCAGTGATAAGGGAGCAAGAACCATCCCTCTTGCGCCTCTTCAAAGGAGCTCCAGTGTCTTCGCTTTTATCAGACACTGAAGAAAAAGAGTCGGGTTCAGGGAAAAAAGGAAAGTCTCGTTCAGCTGCAGCAGCACTAAACAAAAATAGATTGCTTAATGTCATGAGCTCATAAAAGAACATGGGCTCAACTTGGGTCATTAGTTCTATCCTCATCAATTCAAACAAGTTTAGGTCAGGAACACCTANTAGAGGGTAAGGGTCGAGTGTCTCTTAAGGCAAGATAACAGTTGGACAACCACGAGAGGATCCTAAAGCGTTAGAAAGTTGTAATCAAAACACTCAATCTCAACCAACCAAGATCTTATCCTAGAATTAAGGAGAAGCCCACGAAANCCAAGAGAAAGACCCTCGTTACTCTCACCTGGGTAAGAATAGCTCTTCTAGGACCGAGGAGCTCTACACTCCCTAGTGCCCACCTCAGAAGACCTCCACGAGCCACTAGAAGCAAAGAGGAAGCACTAGGCCCATCCCGAAGGAGGAGAGGGGAGATCAAACACTAAGCGACGTAGCCTGAANAGAATGGTCATATAAATGCAAGGTAACACCCCCTAAGAGGGGGACCCTGGTGGCAAAAAGAAACCCGAGTGGCAAAAAGAAGCCATAGCAACCTTGTAATTATCTTGAATAAAAAAGAGGAGCAAGAGCCTCCATTTCAAAGTGGACTAGCCGAGCTCCCAAGCTGGTGAACCATTATAATTCTGTTGTCTTAACTTCCAAAGTCCTGGATATTATGACATCATCTTAGCAACTTAACGTAATCCCAACTCATCTTTTGTAAAAGTGTGTTAACGCCATCAGATAACTAAACCGAGTTTTACGATTTTGAGCTAAGTTTGTCGNCATTACCTCGCAGATGCTAGAAGAGGAATAAACTGGTCATGACAGCCATCCCATGGGTGAAAGAAAAGAGGGACACAAGCCGATATAGGCCAAAATAAATTTAATAGAAGGATGAATGGGAAGACGCATACCCATCTCTAAAGCTGCTTCAAAGAAGCANTGACATCATCTTAGCAACTTAACGTAATCCCAACTCATCTTTTGTAAAAGTGTGTTAACGCCATCAGATAACTAAACCGAGTTTTACGATTTTGAGCTAAGTTTGTCGAACTCATTTTTATAAATGAGTATAAAATTGTTCAAGATCGGTTCGATTAGAGAATGAGTCGAGCCCGAAACAAATCAAATCCGAACTGAACCTAACTAGTTTGACTATTTTATATATGATGATACCTTAAACAAGCCCTAGCTGTGAGCTCAGGTCAGGAGGTCATATCAAGAGGTTAGGAAAGACACGGGGAACTCAGAGAACCAGGAGTAGAGCTCCNCCATCGGAGCTTGGGGCACATAGAGGTAACTCCAAATCAAGAAAGAACTTCTTCCTTATCCTCTCTAAATCAGAGGACGTCACCACTGAGGGAGCAAAGTAGCGAGTATGCCACATCCNACTCAGAGAACCAGGAGTAGAGCTCCCCTTGGTGAGATCGTGACACAACCAACCAGGAAACAGTTGGATGACTGCAAAAATTGAGCTCAATGCATGAAACTCTCAACCAACCGAGATTCTTNCGTTCTTGAAACATAGCAGAAAAAGGGGCAAACATTACGAATTCAAGCAAAAAGAGAAAATAATAAAATAGAAGGCGTTAAACCCCCAAGAATAACAAAGGGGTGCCTGAAGGGAAGTGACAACCAATACTTATAAGGATCCTTTGAAGACCCCAAATCTTTAGGAATTACACGCAATCTGAAGTCGGGGGGTCTATGGGTTTCCAAATTAGGGGGGCAGAAACTTTTTTGGTAAGAAGGCAATGCATTAAAGGTAGGCATCATGACACTCCGGGATAAAACAAGAAGACCTCCAAGGAGGGGTCCAGAGCATAAAAGAAANGTAACGCCTCATCGAGAAGGAGCCCTAGAAGAATCCTAATTAGATCATGCATTGTATTGTAATACATTCAAATAGTCAATAGAGAAAAAAGGAGCAAGAACCTCCATTAAAAAGTGAATTAGTCGAGCTCTAGAGCCGGTGAACCACTATATTCCTACTGTGCAAATTTCCCTTTCCCCTAAGAAACACTTCATCGCTGTCATTATGAAATTGATAGCCTAAATTCACCGTTGGTCCCATGCACTCTGTTCACCCACATTAGTCTGCACTATAGTTTGGCGCCGTCTGTGAAAACGATTTTTTCTGTTACAAATAAGCTGATTTATCAATGATTGATGGTATCAACATGAAACATGAGCAGAAGCCAAACAAATCCACCTCGGATGCAGGATCAACAGGGAGCCACCAATGATAGACAACCTGAGAATGTCCTAGANAGCTAAACTCACGAGCAGAAAAGGGAACTTGACCAATGGCTACACATGCACATGTCTCCTAAGGTTTACCAAAGGGTCCTCTCAAGCCAGCTCGGAGGTTTTTTAACCCTGGCACAAATCAGCATTTTGCTAGTCTGTAGTGCATGGGAAGGATGAACCCTCATCCTAGGGTGAGAAGGAAAGTTCTTCTTCATTCCAACATCATAAATCCTGACCTTCGGATCTACCATACCTAGGCAGCAATTTGACTTAAAGCTGCGTTTGCTTTTCAAGGTCAGCTAAGCAAGTCAGCAAATGGAAGCTCCTTAAGGGTAAGACTTCAGGTACTCATTGTCTTATATTTCAAACAACTAGTTGCATTATGATTTAAATTTGTTACAACCATGAGTTGATAAGTTAAAAAAAATGGTTTCATATCCTAAGTCTTTGAGGATGAAGTAAGGCCAGAGCTCTGGTGGTCAGTTGTTGGAGTTCGAACAGAAACATATTGAGAAACTGGAAGCTCAGCTAGGCATATCAGCTGTTATTCCTAACCTTTTTACTTTAAGGAGATCTAAATGACCCCCTAAAGCAAAGGGGGAAAGAGTTGAGGAATATCATATTTGATTGATGATAGAGTAGAGCAACAAATTAAAAGTAAAGGGAAAGAATGAGAGCTATAAGTTGTAAATTAAAGATACAAAATGCTACAATTCTGACATTTTCGTTTCAAAATGTTACAATTCTGAGATAATTAGTCCAAAGCTACAAAATCCTAAGTTTTTGAAGGGAGAGTAGATGAAGGGCCTTTCTGTGCAGTAGCTGATGTCTTAGTATGAGGAATGGAAGAAGGGTTCTCCAGCTCAGCAGGCAACCTTTCTGGCATAGAAATAATTGAAGTTTCATGAGGGCTAAGAGTAGGCAAAGAGGCAGGGACCTCAGATTCAACCAAGGCTCTTGTGGCCAGCTCAGTAGGGAGAGAAGAAGCAAACTCAACAGCCAGGGGAGTAGAGATGTCTAAAGAAGCAAAAACATCTTGGGCAGGAATCCCAACTGTCGGAATGAGTCCTCCGGAGTCCCTGGGCACGTCTTCAGAAGTAGGAGGAGCAAGAAGACCATCCTCCTCTTCACTAGACACCTCAGCTTCTTCCTAGGGGGAATTGTAAAGTCAAAATCTAGCTTAGGGTAGGTTCTCTCAGCTATATGCTAGAAAGTAATCCATCCTTTAGCCCACCTGGTGAGAACATCATCCTCTAGTTGGGTAATCAACTCATCCTTTTTTCGGATGGTAGTGTCTTGCACCCCCCAGCTCTTCCTTGGCAGCCTCCAACTCCTCCCTGACAGCATCATTGGCTTCTGCTAACACTTCATACTCTCTCTTCACGTTCTTGAATGAAACCAGAGCATCGAGGGACTTTCGGACTTCCTTGATCCAGTCATCAATTTTTAACTGAAGGTCTTCTTTAGTCTTGTTGGGCTCCTTCTGTCTGGATTTAGCAAGGGAAGACTGTTGTTCCGCTTGCTCTTGTAACTCCTTTACCTGGACCTTAAGGTCATTATTCTCAAAGGCTAGATTGGCACACTTCAGCTCAAAACCTTTGAAAACATTAGCCAACCCCTCCAGGGCTTGGATTCGCCTTAACAAGTTGCTTATTTGAATGGCGGTCTAAAGACAAGCATGAAAGATTAGTACAAAGGAAAGAGTGCAGAACAACCAAAGAAAAAAGAAAGAATTTGACAAATTAGAATCTCACCGAGTTACAACCATACAGCGCAATGGAAATACAGGTTCCCAGGGGTACAGAAATGGCTGCATCAATGTTAGACTCTAGGATAATGGAGGCAATGACCTCTGCAACACGCTTCAAATCAATAATTAGGGAATTCTCAGATTTCGGGAGGACCCCTTTGCCTACCACGAATTCTTTGGGAAGAGATTGGGAGGCCTTTTTGGTTGACGCAGAGGTAACACAACTAGGGAGAGTGCGAACAATGTCCAAGGCCCTCTCAACTTCAGATGCAAAAGGGGAGGACTAGTCTCGCCCAGGAGCATCTTCAGTGGCAGGTCGAGTCCCTTGGGGGAAAGGAAGTCTTGAGGCTGGTGAAGCATATAGGGGGGATGGTGAAGCCTTCTAGATAAAGGCAGAGGTAGACGAAACACCTATTTTCTGAACTTTAGCTCGAGTAACAGGGCTCCCACCAGAACTGCCCTCAGCCTTGTGCTTGGAACCACCTTTGTTTTTTTTTCTTCAATTGCTCGACCTTAGCCTAGAGCATCTTAGGGGTAGGCCTCATTGTAGAAGACCCTGGGAGATATGACTTGAGCTGGTTAGTCAAGAGGAAAAAGAGAGGGAGAAAAGCATCAAAATCGAATAAGGGAAAGAACATTACCTTCTGTGTCCTCAGGACGGATAAAGGAAAGTGGAATTGGAGCTTCTATCACTATCTCAGGAGGACTAAACCCCTGTCTTCCTAATTCTCAGGGCTTAATGAGCTCGGAGTACCTCTCTGGATTACACTTCGCCAATTTCAGCTTCACCCTCTTGTCTTCATAACTGAGCTCAAGTCGGATACCTGAAAAACCAAGGAAATAAGAAATAAGTTAACAAAGCAGTCAAACTTGGATTAAATACGGTCTGGACAAAAATATACCCAAATTATCCGGGACAGACCACTCTGTAGGGATGGGAAGGGTATTAGTTTTATCAGTTGAACTCCCACTGTGTACCCCCTACAAAGAAAAATTATTTCTTCCAGCCCTTATGGGAGTTTAGGAGGTTAGAGATGACCTGTTTGGCCTTAGTCCTCTTGAAAATATACAGAAAACCATCAAAGAAAGTCTGTTTGACATTGAACAGCTCCATAAGTAAGAAAATAGTAGGGACCCCAAGCTTATGGTCCTTAAAGAAGACTAGTAAACTCACAAGAATACCCTAGAAGTTGGGGGGGAGCTGGGCAGGGCAGACATTGAAGTGTTAAAGGACACATTTGATAAATGGATGAATGGGGAAGCGAAGTTCGATATCAAAAGCTTCTTGTGGACATGGTGAATATATGTGATGTACTTATCAGGACTCCAGGACTGAACCCCTGCGGAAAAACGAAAGCGAGCACTAAGAACCTTCAGGTCAGAAGGGATAAGTCCGCTGGGACCTACAAGTTCAGCATTCCTAAAGGCAGCCCCTACGCCAGAAATAATGACTCTCACACCACTTACTTTGCCTTTGCCCTTATCAGGTCTATCAGGCATGGGAGAAGAGGTGGAGGGGGCCTCCTCAATTTTTACCTCTACCTCGGCAAAATCTACACAAGGAAAGTTGTCAATCTTGTCACTTATATCCCCTAAATCAGAATCTTTTTCGACAGACTTATCGCCTAAGAGGAAAATAGAGGAAGGAGTTGCTCCAGAGGAGGCAGACATGATTGGTAGAGAGAAAGACAGATTGAAAGAATGATAGAGAGGAGAAATACTAATCAAACACTCCCTAATAATCCTAGGGTCAGCACTGTACCCCCCAATGGTAAGAATTCACACAGTGGAGTTTCAATCCACAAAGTGGGAAAGAGGAGATAAACAGCAATCTCGATTCCAAAAGTAAAAGAACCGAAAAACACAAAAAAACAGCGGCCACCTCGAATTCGAGGGTCGAGAGCGGGGAAAGATAAGAGAAAGAGGAGGGGCAAAAAGGGCGTACCTAGACAGGGAAGAGAGCAGCAAACAGCAACCGAGGATGAAATTGGAGAGAATAAGCAAAGCAAGACTTCAAGGCATACCCGAAAAATGCAGTCTTGAGCAGAGAATGAGTGAATCGCGTGTAGGAAAGCCTAGGAATTGCAGAGGAAAAGAGGCAAAGGCAAAGGTGAACAGCGTAGAAGATGAACATGGAGTTTTGAGCAATTTTTGGGTAGCTGTTTGAGCATTTAAAGTTTGAGTGACGTGGGCTAAAACATGCGTGGGAATCGAGGAAGTCATGATTGCTGTAAACAGTCAAAGAGCCCCCCCCCCCACGTGCATCTCACATGCGGACTAAGGTCAACTAGGTGCAGGCCTGGTCCAATGAGAAAGCAACTCAGCCCATGCCCAAGCCCACTTGAGCCAAGGGCTGGGGTGCAACTGATAATACCTAAAATAAATTTCAAATGCTAAGCTCAGGAGGTCAGGCACATTAGCAGAGGTTAGAGGGTAAGGGTCGAGTGTCTCTTAAGGCAAGATAACAGTTGGACAACCACGAGAGGATCCTAAAGCGTTAGAAAGTTGTAATCAAAACACTCAATCTCAACCAACCAAGATCTTATCCTAGAATTAAGGAGAAGCCCACGAAATAAGGGCAAAAATCTCGGCTAAGATCCTTCTTAGTAGAGAATGGTCATATAAATGCAAGGTAACACCCCCTAAGAGGGGGACCCTGGTGGCAAAAAGAAACCCGAGTGGCAAAAAGAAGCCATAGCAACCTTGTAATTATCTTGAATAAAAAAGAGGAGCAAGAGCCTCCATTTCAAAGTGGACTAGCCGAGCTCCCAAGCTGGTGAACCATTATAATTCTGTTGTCTTAACTTCCAAAGTCCTGGATATTATGACATCATCTTAGCAACTTAACGTAATCCCAACTCATCTTTTGTAAAAGTGTGTTAACGCCATCAGATAACTAAACCGAGTTTTACGATTTTGAGCTAAGTTTGTCGAACTCATTTTTATAAATGAGTATAAAATTGTTCAAGATCGGTTCGATTAGAGAATGAGTCGAGCCCGAAACAAATCAAATCCGAACTGAACCTAACTAGTTTGACTATTTTATATATGATGATACCTTAAACAAGCCCTAGCTGTGAGCTCAGGTCAGGAGGTCATATCAAGAGGTTAGGAAAGACACGGGGAACTCAGAGAACCAGGAGTAGAGCTCCCCTTGGTGAGATCGTGACACAACCAACCAGGAAACAGTTGGATGACTGCAAAAATTGAGCTCAATGCATGAAACTCTCAACCAACCGAGATTCTTTCCTAAAATTAAGGAGGATCTCATGAATAATTGGCGAAGATCTCAGCTGAAATCCCACATAATAGGGAGCAGCCTTTTAAATACTATGTAACGCCTCATCGAGAAGGAGCCCTAGAAGAATCCTAATTAGATCATGCATTGTATTGTAATACATTCAAATAGTCAATAGAGAAAAAAGGAGCAAGAACCTCCATTAAAAAGTGAATTAGTCGAGCTCTAGAGCCGGTGAACCACTATATTCCTACTGTGCAAATTTCCCTTTCCCCTAAGAAACACTTCATCGCTGTCATTATGAAATTGATAGCCTAAATTCACCGTTGGTCCCATGCACTCTGTTCACCCACATTAGTCTGCACTATAGTTTGGCGCCGTCTGTGAAAACGATTTTTTCTGTTACAAATAAGCTGATTTATCAATGATTGATGGTATCAACATGAAACATGAGCAGAAGCCAAACAAATCCACCTCGGATGCAGGATCAACAGGGAGCCACCAATGATAGACAACCTGAGAATGTCCTAGAAACTGATCCTTCCATAGGGAATCCCCCCACAAATAACGAGATGAAAGCCCTTCACCTCGTCAATCAGCACTTGATAAAGCAAAACGAGGAGCTTTTGAAGCTCTTACAACACCCACAAGAGGCACGTTCGGCCCAAGAAGGTCAGAACAATCCCCATCACAGGGATCAACAACACCTTGATCCACTCAGAGAAGACAACAAAGGAGGGGAGAACAGCCAGACCTTGGGGCAGGTTCCCCAACTACCCCCTAGGAATGGCCATAATGAGGAAGTACAAAGTCAAAAACATGAAGGTGAAAAGAATGATGTCTTCCCTTATCAACAGGAGAGAAAGGAACAATATTGGGAGCAACGCTTCAAGGGTATCCAACAAGAGCTCAGCCACATGAAGGAAGCAGTCAGAAGTAAAGCTCCGGTTATAATGGACGCCTTGGTGCAACAGACTGAATCTCCATTCACACCTGGGGTGTTGCATTTTTCCCTCCCACCAAAGTTTAGGATGCCACAGATAGAGTCCTTTGATGGAACCAGGGACCCCATGGACCACCTCAACACTTATAAGAACAAGATGGAGTTGCACAGGTACCAGGACCCCGTACGATGTCTAGCCTTTGCCATCACTTTGAAGGGTTTAGCCTTGGCGTGGTTTAACAGGCTCTCCCCAGTTTCAATCTCTTCCTTCAAAGAAATTTCCATTTCCTTCATATCCCACTTCATAGGAGCGCGGACCTATAGAAAGCCGAGCTATCACCTTTTGAATGTGAAACAGGGACCTCAAGAAAATCTCAGGTCTTATGTCCAAAGATTTAATTCGGAATCGTTAAAGGTGGATGTCCCTAATGAGAAGTTCACCATCATTGCCTTCATAGCTGGTCTAGGGGTGCAATCTAAAGATTGGATGTTCTCCATATCAAAAAATTCCCAAGCAAGCATGGCCGAGGTGCTTGCTAAAGTAGAGAAATACATAAACGACAAAGAAGCTCTTCTTCCTAAGGTAGGGAGCTCTTCCGCACATAGAGATAAGGGAAAGGAAGAGAAAAAGAGGAACCAAAGTCTCAGGAGAAAGAGAGAAAAAGAAACAGATATCCAAGGAGAGATAGATCTCCCATTAGAGATAAAGAGTGATCCCCAAAAAGAAGGGGGAACGTTAGGGACCGCTTAGGACCCCCGCAGCCTGAACTACAGCCGAGGTATGCACCTCAGCAATACACCCCTCTCACTGCAACAGTATCTCAAATCCTATACGAGGNAACCTCAGCAATACACCCCTCTCACTGCAACAGTATCTCAAATCCTATACGAGGTGTAAAATGAGAAATTCCTAAGGTGGGCTCCACGAATGACAATAATCTAGCTAAAAGAGACCCAACGAAGTATTGTGAGTACCATTGGGATCATGGCCATCACACCGATGATTTCATTCAGCTAAAGAAGGAGATCAAGTTCTTGATCCAGAGGGGGCAGTTACAACAATTTCTCGCCCATGACAACCAGAACAGGGCTCCACCACCACCGGCACCTCAGCAACAAGCCCCTGCACAGCACCAACAACCCTTAGGGGAGATCAGAGTGATATCTGGAGGATTTGCTGGAGCTAGAGAATCCAATGCAACCGGAAAAGCACACCTGCGCAGGATCAGAGTTGGCGAAGCGCTGGAAGTGCACACTATATCCAAAANAGAGTTGGAGAATCCAATGCAACCAGAAAAGCACACCTGCACAGGATCAGAGTTGGCGAAGCGCTAGAAGTGCACACTATGTCCAAAATACCTCGACTGAGGACAACCATCACTTTTTTGGATTCAGACTTGGAAGGCTGCCAGCATCCCCATGATGACCCATTAGTGGTAAGGGTTATTGTGGCTAACCAAAAAGTTCATCGAGTTCTAATTGACAATGGGAGCTCGGCCGATATCATTTTCGCCTCTGCCTTTGACAAAATGGGTATAGGAAGGGAGAAGCTTGAGCCAGTAAGTGCTCACTTAATGGGATTCTTAGGGGAAAGGGTGCTACCCCTGGGATCCATCCAACTCGTGTTCACTATGGGGGACCCTCCTTGTCATGCCACCACCACTGTGAAATTCCTGGGGATTGACGCCCCTTCTGCATATAATAAGCTACTTGGGAGACCATCCCTTAACGCAATGAAGGCTATCCCCTCAGCATATCACTTGGTCATAAAATTTCCTACAGAAAATGGAATATGAATGGTCCGAGGAGACCAGCAAATATTCAGGGAATGCTACATGGCCTCGGTAAAGCAAAAAGAGGTTAAAAATATCCAGCTAGATGAGCTTGACGTGAGGGACAATTTGGACACTAGGCCCATGCCATCAAAAGAGCTAGAGCTAGTCTAGCATGATGAAGAGCCTGAAAATATTGTATTCATGGGATCTAAGTTGAGCAGAGAAATGAAAGCCCTACTCACTCAGTTCCTAAGGAAGAACATGGGGGTGTTTGCTTGGAAGCAAGAGGACATGGAAGGCATTGACCCCTCAGCCATCACACATAAGCTAAGTATGAGTCCTATTTGCAAACCTGTTAAATTGAAGCAGAGAAGTTTTGCTCCAGAACGCTAGAAGGTAATTAACGAGGAGGTGAGTAAACTCTTCCACGCCAAAGCTATCAGAGAGGTGGACTACCCCTACCTGGTTGGCGAATGTGGTGCTGGTCAAGAAGACCAATGAAAAATAGCGACTCTGCATTGATTTCACTGATCTCAATCGAGCATGCCCTAAGGACAACTTTCTCTTACCTCAAATCGACTTGATCGTAGATGCAACTACTGGGCATGAGCTCCTCAGCTTCATGGATGCTTTCTCAAGTTATAATCAGATCAGGATGGACCTAGCGGACCAGGAGAAGACATCATTTGTGACTGAACAGGGAACTTACTGCTACCGGGTCATGCCATTTGGATTGAAGAATACTGGAGCCACCTATCAGCGCATAGTGAATAAAATGTTCCAAAAGCAAATTGGGACATCCATGGAGGTCTATATCGACGACATGTTGGTAAAATCACTAGAGGCAGAGCTGCACATTGAGCAACTAGCAGAATCGTTCCAAATCCTCAAGGAGTACAAGATGAAACTCAACCCTGGAAAGTGCACCTTTAGGGTATCAACAGGGAAGTTTTTGGGATTCATAGTTAACAACAGAGGAATTGAGGCTAACCCAAAAAAGATTAAGGCAGTTCTGGATATGCGACCACCATCCAACATCAGGGAGATCCAACGCCTGACAGGAAGGATAGACGCCTTGAATCGTTTTGTATCCAAATCAAGTGACAAGTGTCAACCTTTCTTTCAAGTCTTGAAGAAGGCATTTCAATGGGACACCAAGGTGTAAGGAAGCGTTCAAAGCACTGAAAGAGTACCTAAGCTCTCCCCCTGTCCTAGTAAGCCCCTTAGAAGGGCAAGTGCTTACTCTTTATTTAGTTGTCTCAGATTTCTCAACCAGCGAAACACTAGTTAGAGAGCGAGATAGAGCTCAGCAACTAGTGTACTACTGTAGCAGAGCCTTAAGGGGACAAAGGAGAGATATCCAAAGATGAAAAAGCTAGTTTTGGCCCTGGTGACTACGACTAGGAGACTTAGACCATATTTCTAGGCTCATACTGTCGAGGTTCTAACAGATTAGCCAATGAAGCAAGTGTTGCATAAACCAGAGTCTTCAAGAAGGCTAGTTAAGTGGGCGATAGAGCTCAGCGAATTTGATATTAGGTATAAGCCAAGGACTACAATCAAAAGACAAGTTTTGGTAGATTTCATTACAGAATTCACAGAAGTAACACCCACGGAAGTCACACTGCTAATACCTGACCTTCCCGTATAGAAACTTTCAGTAGACGGAGCTGCCAATGCCCAAGGAAGTGGCGCATGATTGATCCTGACCTTTCCAGATGGAATAGATATGGAATACGCCCTCAGGTTTGGGTTTAAAGCTTCAAACAACGAGGCAGAATATGAAGCTGTCATTGTTGGGCTCAACCTTACTCATTCAATGGAGACAGAGCAATTGGAGATCAGTAGTGATTCCCAGCTTGTCATGAAACAGGTAAAGGAGTCGTACGAGATTAAGGGTGAGAAAATGGTTCTCTACCTCAGAAAGGTACAGGAATTGATCAAGAAGTTTGTGCAAGTTAAGTTCAAACACGTTTCTAGAGCCAAACATTTGAGATCAGATGCCTTGGCAAGGTTGGCAATAGTTTTGCAGAAGAATTTAGATAGGTTAATTCTAATGGAGCATTTAGTAGAACCATCTGTATGCATTAAAGATGAAGAAGTTCTGCCTATGCAAGCACCACCGAGCTGGATGGACCCTATCAGAGGGTATCTTCAAAATGGGACTTTGCCGGAAGATTCCAAAGAAGCTACGAAGCTAGGGTCAGATCAACCTGATTTTCTATCTTGCAGGAAAACCTGTACAAACGGGGATTTTTGACACCTCTACTTAAATGCGTGAGAGATGAAGATGCTAATTACATACTCAGAGAGATCCATTAAGGAGTCTACAACAATCATATCGAAGTTTGGGCTCTAACAGGAAAAGCATTGAGGCAGAGGTACTATTGGCCCACTATGCTCAAAGATGCAGTAAATCTGGTCAAAAGATGTAAAGCTTGCCAAGTACACGTCAACATTCCCTACTGCCCACCAAAGCTCCTAACATCGGTGGTGAGCCCCTGGCCTTTTCAACAATGGGGTTTACATATACTTGGTCCCCTCCCTACGGGGGTTGGACAATGCAAGTTCGCCATTATTGGGGTGGACTACTTCACCAAATGGGCAGAGGCAAAGCCTTTGGCAACAATCACGGAAAAAAAAATCCAAAATTTTGGCTAGAAGTCGATAATCTATAAGTTTGGGATTCCAAGGATAGTTGTTTTAGACAATGGGAAGCAGTTCGATAACCCTAAGTTCAAGAAGTTTTGTGCCGAGCTGGGAATAAGAAATTTCTTTTCGGCCCCAGCTCATCCCCAATCCAACGGCGCAGGCAGAGGTCACCATTCGAACAATAAAGACCGCCCTGAAAATTAAGTTGGAAGCACTGAAAGGAAAATGGGTGAAGTAGCTCCCTCAGGTGTTATGGGCTTACAGAACCACAGCCAGGACAGCCACTCGGGAAACTCTGTTTGCTTTGGCTTTCGGAACTAAAGTAGTGGCTCCCGTGGAGATAGGGCTCCCGTCCCCCAGAACTGAGTTTAGCGACGCAAGGCATAATGATGAGGCGCTGCTACTCAACCTCAATCTATTGGATGAGAAGAGAGACGAGGCCTTACAGTGCATAAAGCATTATCAGAGGAAGACAGCCAGGTACTACGACAGGAAAGTAAAGCACATGAGTTACAAGGTAGGAGATCTAGTGCTTAGAAAGCTACTGCTTGCGAGGAAGGACCCTTCCCACGGGAAACTAGGCCCAAACTAGGAAAGTCCTTATATCATATTAAGGGTTATTAAGGCCAGGAAGTATGAGCTGCAAACTGAGGAAGGAAAAATCCTGCCTCATTCTTGGAATGCAGAACACCTTAAGAGATTTTTTCAGTAAGTTTTTCTGTAATAGAATCATTCTTTCAATTAAACTGAGAACTTTTGACCCTCCCTTGTATGTGCCAGCAAAACAAAAAAAAACACTTTCAACTCAAAGATAAGCTCTTTAGCTCATAAAACTGAGATGAGCTCTTCAGCTCATAAAATAAAGATGAGCTCTCCAGCTCATAAAAATAAAGATGAGCTCTTCAGCTCATAAAACCAAGATGAGCCCTCCAGCTCATTAAACCAAGATGAGTTCTCCAGCTCATAAAATAAAGATGAGCTCTCCGGCTCATAAAACAAGGGTGNGCTCATTAAACCAAGATGAGTTCTCCAGCTCATAAAATAAAGATGAGCTCTCCGGCTCATAAAACAAGGGTGAGCTCTTCAGCTCATAGAATAAAGATGAGACACTAAGCTCATAAAATGAAAACAAGCTCTTCAGTTCATAAAAAGAACTTTGCAGCTCACGATGAATACTTCAGTTCTTAAAAAGAGCTCTATAGCTCATGATGAACTCTTTAGTTCATAAAAAGAGTCATGTAGCACACGATGAACTCTTTAATTCATAAAAAGAGCTCTGCAGTTGATTATGANCCATGTAACACACGATGAACTCTTTAATTCATAAACAGAGCTCTGCAGTTGATTATGAACAGATCAGTTCATAAAAAGAGCTCTATAGCTCAGGATGAACTCTTTGGTTCATAAGAAGAACTCTATAACTCACAGCTTACCCTAACCGTTCACTCAAGAGGGTCCTGAAGCCCGAGAATAGAAACATATAACTAGATTCAAGATTACAAGTTCAGAAGTCCATAGAAGAATTAGTAACCACCAAATAAGAACAAAGGCTTATATATCCAACAGCAGTACGAAGGCAAAAAAGATTACAAGAAATGTTCTCAATCCTTATTCGCCCTTTAAGCGTCTCTGGAGCTCTGGAACTTTCTCCTTCAGGAGGGCATTTTGTNCATATCCAACAGCAAGTATGAAGGCAAAAAAGATTACAAGAAATATTCTCAATCCTTATTCGCCCTTTAAACGTCTCTGGAGCTCTGGAACTTTCTTCTTCAGGAGGGCATTTTCTTCTTTTACCTCATCCCTTTCTTTCTGGGCTTATGTCAAAAGATTTACAAGTTTCTGCCCAAATGAGGAGAACAGTATGGTAGCTAAAAAAGATCCAGATGAAGAAGAGGAGTCACTGGCATGGCTTCTTTTACGTTTCCCAGAGGATGTACCAATGACCTCAACCTCATCAGATTCAGAAGGACAGGAATCAGCAGAATCTGAGTAAAAAACAAAGTCCATAGCAGCATCAACATCACTGAACGAAAACAAGTTATCTGGCGTCACCAACTCAGAGTAGGACACAGGCTCAACTTCTATCATCTAATCAATTCGCATATCCTCTAACAGATCCAATTCAGGAGGACCTACCAACCAAATTAAATCCTACAATTAGGAGACTACATCAAAAGACTTGAACAAATACAGGTTACCGAGATACTTACCAAAATAAGAATAGCTCTTCTAGGATCTGCAAACTCTACACTCTCTGTAGTGCAGCTCTATGGACCTCTAAGAATCCCCGGTAACATAAAAGAAGCGATTGACCCATCCCTCAGGCGGAGAAGAAAGGTCAAACACTAGACGTCGCAGCTTGAAGTGCCTCCACCGAAAATAAGCAAAGCACAGGACCTCATCCTCCTCGATGTCAAAAAAGTGGAAGAATTCTCCTACATTGGAAAATTTGTCATCACCACGCAAGCGCCAAAACAGAAAGAAACTGATTATGATGGCCCACCCCTTGGGAGAGAGACGAGAAGGACATAACCCACAATAAGCCGAGATGTAACCAACAGCAGAATGAATGGGGAGACACAACCCCATGTCCAAAGCCCTCTCAAAAAAGCAAGTCTCCCCTCGAGGGAGATAATTGCAGGGCTCGTCCGAAGATGGGGCTCGCAAAGCTAGTTTCACGTCAAGAAAGAACTTCTTCTTTATCCCGACTAAGATTGAGGATGACAATGACGAAGGCACTAAGTAACGGGTCTGCCACTCCCACTCAATTCTGCATGAGCTTCGTTCCTTGAACAGGGGGGAGATTGGGGCAGCCATTGGAGTTGCAGGAAGGCAAAGGGGAGACGTGGGAAGAAGATAACAAAGGTGAAAAGCTTTTGGAGGGAATGAATGTCCATGGAATCAAGAAGTCAAGATATTAAAGAATCAAGAAGCACGCCGAGCCCAAAGGCGGCGGACCTTTGGGTTTCCAAATTAAAGCAACGGATATGTTTAAGGAAGACAATAAAATATGAACAATACAGGAGGAGTTAATGACAGATTCTATTAAACATAAGCCATTAAATAGCCAAGGAAGACTTGATACAGCCTTGGACAAGCCCAAGAGGTCAGATTCTTTCCTTAGTTATGACGGGGCTCAATAATTTAAATNGCTTGATACAGCCTTGGACAAGCCCAAGAGGTTGGATTCTTTCCTTAGTTATGACGGGGCTCAATAATTTAAATAGCTGAATCACATCTTGAAAGATACTTCTCAGATTTCTTTGAGCTGACTAAAAAGGGAACTCTATTCCTAAAACACAACAAGGCTTCGTGAGTATAAGCAGCTGCTGGAACCATATCCCCAGCAAAGCTAGCAGATGCACTAAAGCAACCATACCTTAGTGAAACCAAATCTCCAGGGGTCAATAAGCTCTACAGACCCTAATAGAGTTCTGGGAGGTCTGCACCAACGATTTTCAAGCTCCGAGGGAAATAAGAGCTCAGTAAGGGGTATACATGACAGCTCTATGTAACTTAGCAAAAATAAGGCAATAGACAAGCCCTAAGGAAACAGGGGCTTCTTGGTAGAGGTTCGTACAAGGCCAGCATCTAGGAGTGCTCAGAAAAAGAGACTTCTTGTGGTGAAGTTAGATTAGCAGAAGGAAATAATAGCCTCAACATTTCCCCGATACTCCTTATCCACCTCAAGCAATAAGAGCTCTCGACTGTCCAGTAGAAGTTCAGGACAATAAGCTGCAATATAATATGGGAGATNATACTCCTTATCCACCTCAGGCAATAATAGCTCTCGACTGTCCAGCAGAAGTTCAGGACAATAAGCTGCAATATAATATGGGAGATTAACTGTAGGTCCACGATAAAGCTCGGCAGTCCTGGAAGACTCTCTGAGATCCCAAACATTCGGGTATTTCTAAGCTAAGTGTAGCTTGTATAGCTACATGGACCTTCCAAGGCAACTCCCAACTCTTCAAACCAGCAGCATACTCTCTTCGACCAAACACAAGCATAGTAATCTCTTAAAGTCAAATCTCAATTCCTTCCCCTCGAAGGAGCTCAGGAAGCCAACAAACTTTCAGTTCCAACAAATTTGCTTTCAGAGGAACTCAATTCCCCTCAAAGCAAGGGGGGCAAGGGGAGTACAGAGCAGTACATGAGTAGTTAACCACAAAATAATGAGAGTAGACTGCATTGAAGAGTAAGTTGGATTGTATTATTGTGTTAGAGCAAAGTAGACTGCATTACAGAGCAAGTTAGATTATGTTATAAAGCAATTTAAAAAAAAATACCACACACACAACATGATGTGCAACACAATTTGAGAAATAAGGCAGAACTCAACCCCTAACTGGGGAGATAAGATGCCTTTCTAGAGAGGTTAGCTTGTATGGTTGTATGGACCTTCTGATACATCTCCTCGAAAAAGCCTTATGTGTACCTTGGGTTAGACTTCCAGAAAAACTTTTCTTCCAATAAAGTTCTCATGTATGCAGCAACAGGGCCTCCATAGAGGTACTGGTGATGGACCTCAGCGTCAAGTTGTTTATTCTCTTTCCCAAATCCAGCAAACCTCTTGTCACTGTGAGGAATGTCAAGTCCGCCATCCAATGTTCCCTTTGGAGTTAAGGTCTACTTTGAGGTCTACTTGTATCTCTGCATAAGTTTTCTGATCTTTGAGTTCTAAATGTGTGTTAGTATTGCAATTATAACTCAAACAGGCTGAAAGAATGGTGTGCAGCTTTTCAAAACAAGGATTATATTTCAAAGCACGAAATCGGAGCTTACATTCAAAAACACTGAACATTGGCACCAGCATTACAACAACAGTTCAGAAAAGATCATGAATTAAATGTACAAAAACAGAAGTTACGATCCAAGAATTCAAGTTGTTCAAAACAAAACCAGAAATTATGGCCTAAGTTTCTGAAGACAGAGTAAGTGAATGGTCTCACGGATCAGCAGATGAAGTTTCAGTAATAGGGACAGAGCTTGGCAGCTTAGAAGATAAGGGCCCAGATGGCAGAGGAGCAGAATTCTCAGGGTTGCTGGTCCTAGGAGCCTNAAGATGAAGTTTCAGTAATAAGGACAGAGCTTGGCAGCTTAGAAGATAAGGGCCTAGATGGCAGAGGAGCAGAATTCTCAGGGTTGCTGGTCCTAGGAGCCTCCACTCTAGTTATTGGTGAATCTTGGGCAAGGGCCTCGGTCACGAGGTCAGCAGAGAGAGAAGTATTAGTAAGAGCAGCTGCAAGAGAGGACATTTCAATGTCTTCTGGAGCCCCAGCAGAAACAGCAAGAGNTTATTGGTGAATCTTGGGCAAGGGCCTCGGTCACGAGGTCAGCAGAGAGAGAAGTATTAGTAAGAGCAGCTGCAAGAGAGGACATTTCAATGTCTTCTGGAGCCCCAGCAGAAACAGCAAGAGCCAAGGGGTTATCATCATCCTCTGAGTCAGTCTCCTCCAACTCCTCCTTAGTAGGGATAGCAAAGTCGAAGTCGAGGTCTAGATAGGCCTTCTCCGCTTTGTGCTGAAAGACCAGCCATCCTGAGGCCCACTTGGTGGTGACATCATCTTTTAGCTCGGCTATTATGTCATCCCTCTCCTTGACAGTTGTCTTCTACACCTCGAGCTCACCACATAAACTCTCATTCGCCTCAGTCAGGATAACATACTCCTTTCTAAGGCTCTCGAGGGAGCCCCGAGCATCAAAGACTTCCTGGCTAACTTTGGTCTAGGCATTGGTTTTGAGTAGCAGCTCTTCCCCAATCATCATCAGCTCATCCCTGACCTTCTTCTCTCATTCCTCAGCCCTATCCTTAGCAGCTTGAAGGCCTTCGTAGTCAGAGGCTCACTTCTCCATTTGCTCCTTGAGCTTTTGCACCTGAACTATGAGGCTTTCATTGTCAAAGGTCAGCTCAACGACCTTAAACTCGTGTGTCTTCAAAGCTTTGGCAGAGTCTTCCAAAGATCGGACCCTGTCCATCAAGTTCTTCAAATGAAAATCCATCTGTGGACAAAAAAGGAAATGGATATAGATCAGCACAATTCAACCGCGCCGAGCTAAGAACGAGTGTGAAAATGCTTACAGTGGTTGCTCCTTGGAGAGCTGAGTAGAAAAAGGCTTCAGGGGGCATGGTAGAGGCCCTTCGAATATCGAATTCAGGGAGAATGGATGAAATGGCCCCAACAGCCAACTCAGCATTGTCGAAGAATGGGTCTTCATCAGTCTCCTGACGCTCCCTCTTTTCGACTTTGGGACTCCGGAAAGGCAGTTGGGATGGTTGCTCAGGTGGTCCGGAGGGTACAAAGTCTAGCTTAATTCTAGTAATTAGCCCCGATGTCTCTCAATCTCAGAAGAGGTGGGGAAGCTAGCCCTGACTTAGAAGCCTTTTGGGGGGCAAATTGGGCCCCTTGAAGAGGAGAAGAGGCCAGGGGTTAAGATGAAGGAGTCTGTCCTCCCTTGCTTAAGGCAGGAGAAGATGGCACTTCCAGCTTCTGTACTTTAGCTCTGTCAACGAGGCTGCCTCCAAAGCTAGTCTTAGCCTTCCGTTTGCCACTTTTCCTACTCTTCTTCAGTAGATCACCCTTAGCCTAGAGTTCCGCAGGGATAGATTTCATTATGGAGGAGCCTGGGAGATCTGAACCAAGCAAGTTAAATAGGAGAGAAGAAAAAAAAAGGGAAGGCAAGGGAACCAACTCAGAAAGTGTTACCTTTTATGTCTTTAGGTCTAACAACTGAGATAGGGAGCGGAGCTTCTATCGATACCTCAGGAGGACTGAATCCCTGTGTTACTAAGACCCAGGGCTTGATGAGCTCGGAGTACTTCTCTGAATTGCACTTCTCCAACTTTCGCTTCACCCTCTCGTCCTCAGCACTGAGCTCTGGTCCAATGCCTGAAGAACAACACAAGGAGAGCAAAGGTCAAAAAGGTAACTCAATAATTTTTAAACCAGAGTTCAATCAGTTCGAGCAAAGGCTCACCTAAATTATCAGGGACAGACCAAGTTCTAGGGATACCCAAAATATCAGTCCTGTCAACAGGGTTGTACTCCCAGTTGATACCCCCAACGAAAAAGAATTGTTTTTTTGAACCCTTATGGGAGCTCGAGAAATGAGTTATGATCTACCTAGCCGTGGTTCGCTTGAAGATGTATAAGAAACCCTCTGATGAGGTGAGCTTGATATTAAAAAGATCCACAACCAAGGAAAGGCTGGGGACCCCGAGCCCATGTATCTTAAATAAAACAAGAAAACCCACAAGTACACCCCAGAAATTAGGGAAAAACTGAGCAAGGAAGACGTTGAAGTATTGCAAAACGCTCTTGATGAAGGGATGCATAGGAAAATGAAGATCATTCTCAAAAGCGGCCACAAAGAAATAGACTTTCTTATGAACTTGAGTAACATATGGGGTGTATTTATTTGGACACCAGGAGAAAAACCGTAATGAGCACTGATAATTTTCATAAGAGAAGAGTCAACCTCACTGGGTCTTACAAGCTTAGCATGCCTAAAGGTAGTCCCTGTGCCCGCTGCACTGTTAGAGACTCTTACCCCACTCACCTTGCCCTTACCTTTGTCAGGATTATGGGGCACAGAAGAAGAAGACAAGGGTAGTTCCTTAACATTTTTCTAGGCATCGACAACATCTATCTCAGGGAAATTGTCAATTTTCTCATCCACATCTCCTAATTAGTGTCCTCTTCTGCAAATCTTTCCCCCAAGAGGAAAACAAAGGAGTGAGTAGCTTTGGAAGGAGTAGACATGACTGGACAAGAGAAAGGCAAATTGAAAGAACGGTAGAGAGAAGGAATACTAATTAAGCACTCCCTAATAACCCTAAGGTCAACGCAGTAGCTTCCAACAACAAGGATTCGCACGATAGAAGACTAGTCCACGAAGTGGGGGAGAGGAGACTAGTAATTTTAATTCCAAAAGTAAAAGAACCGAAAAGCCTAGAAATGCAATGGCCACCTCGAATTCGAGAGATCCAGAATGAGAAAAGATGAAAAAGGGACAAAAGGGCGTACCTAGGTAGGAAAGAGCAACGAACAGCAGCCTAGAGTGAAATGGAAGAAAGAGGGCGATGCGAATCTTCAAATCGAACCCACAAAACTCAATCTTGAACGAGGAATCAGAGAACTCCAAACCAGAAAATCAAGAAATCATAAGAAGAGAGAAGTATTAGAGAAGTTGAACAGTGGAATAGGGCTATTCAGATAACCGTTTGAGCATTTAAAGCTTGAAAGACGTAGGCTGGGATGTGCACGAGAAACGAGAAAATCATGATTGCTGAAAACCATCAAAAAAGCCTCACTCATGTGCAAGCTAATGTCAGCCACATGCAGATCCAGCTCGGTTTAAAAAATAGCTCAACCCCTGCCCAAGCTTGCTTGAACCAGGGGCTGGGGGCAACTGATGATACCTCAAACAAGCCCTAGCTATGAGCTTAGGTTAGGAGGTTAGATCAGGAGGTCAGGAAAGACACGGGGAACTGATAGTACCAGGATAAAGCTCCCCTTGGTGAGATCGTGACAGAACCAACCAGGAAACAGCTGGATGACTGCGAAAATTGAGCTCAATGCATGAAACTCTCAACTAACCGAGATTCTCTCCTAAAATCAAGGAGGATCCCATGAATAATTGGCGAAGATTTCAGCTAAAATCCCACATAATAGGGAGCAACCTTATAAATATTATGTAACGCCTCATCCAGAAGTGACCCTAGAAGAATCCTAATTAGATCATGCATTGTATTGCAATATATTCAAATAGTCAATGGAGAAAAAAGAAGCAAAAGCCTCCATTAAAGAGTGGATTAGTCGAGCTCTAGAGCCAGTGAACTACTATATTCCTATTGTGCAAATTCTCCTATCCCCTAAAAAACACTTTATCACTGCTATTATGAAGTTGACAGCCTAAATTCACCGTTAGTCCCACGCACTCTGTTCACCCATATTAATCTGCACCATCAATATACAAACGAGCCGATCATTTTTTACTTTTTTTTTTAAAGCGTATTTAAAAAATTATTTAAATTCGACTCAATTAAAACACAAGCCGACTCCTATTCAAACCCAAACCGAACATAAGAAGAGATATAGGAATTATACTTCCTGTTTGTGTCGTAATAGCTCCTGTCCCGGGCGTTTCCCAAGGGCTAGTGCTCTCATACCATTTGTCACGGCGTTAAGTTCTGCAAGCCCACAAACTGTGGCACCCTGCGAATGGTCCGCTGTAGTAATATTGGCTAGTTACCGAAACTCAGCAAGATTTTCTGCTTTTGGGCTTAATGGGTCTTCTTAAAAGCGGTCAAGATTTTGGTGGCTTCAGATCAAATTCACTTCCACGGCTTCTTATAACATTCCTAACAAACCAAAAGAAATCTCCAAACTTGCACTGCCATCGAAAGAGAGGACTCNCGTAGTATTACTCTTAGCTTTAACAACTTTCAGCAACGTTTGGCTAGTTACCGAAACCCAACAAGATTTTCTGCGCCAGGGCTTAAAGGGTCTTCTTAAAAGCGGTCAAGATTTTGGTGGCTTCAGATCAAATTCACTTCCACGGCTTCTTATAACATTCCTAACAAACCAAATGAAATCTCCAAACTTGCACTGCCATCGAAAGAGAGGACTCTTGCCGGCGTTGGCCGGTTCTGGTTTATCAATCCAGTTGTGTGTGGATATTCACCCCTTTACCCATCATCAGCCACCACCACCCACCCACAATCACATCCACCAGCTCCGCCCATCACAACCACCCACCAGCCAAAACCATCGCACCACTGCGAGTAGCAACCATCAATCGAGTCCCAAACCCCACACCTCTTTCTCTATCTTCCTAGCTTCTTTTTCATTTAATTTACTATATCTGCATGTGTGTCTATATTATGTTGAACAACATGTGTGATTTTGTAGATAATCAACAAAAGCAATTGCAACTACGGGACACATGTAATTCTATAATATATATTGCTCTTGATTTCCTTCAAACATGCTTGAATATATGTAAGGCATCACATATTCAATAGCAACAGCAAAACATCCACAACGGGAAGAAATAAGAAGATCAGCAACAGTACCCAACCCATATATATAATCCCAACTAGACCCAGCTAGCAATGACAACAACTACCCCAAACAGCATCAGAATATATTATAACCAGCAACCCATTGTATGGCACCAGCCACAACATAAGAAGAACACTCAGTCTTTCAGAAAATAAAGAGCACTACACACACACACACACACACATATATATGTAGAGAGAGAGAGAGTTATATATAGTTATATGTCTTCATTTTGGGAAATACACGCACGGAAGATGCGTCTGCAAGCGAGTTTTAGGCTACGNTTCATTTTGGGAAATACACGCACGGAAGATGCGTCTGCAAGCGAGTTTTAGGCTACGGAAGAAGCCGGCGAAGATCCGACGCTTGATGGATCCCCTAACTGGAATCACACAGGTGTGCATGTTGGTCTTCATCCTGCTGCTTTGTGTTGTAGATTCGCACTCCTTGTAAGAATTTAACTTGATTTTTTCAGTTGTCTCCATTGCCGACTTCTCCATACCAGGGTTTGAGGTGTGTGTGTGTGTGGGAGGGGGGGGGAGACAGAGAAAGGGGGACCAAGTTGGGGGGAAGAGAAGAACTGAACTGGGTGTTAAAAAGAGAGAGAAATGAAAAGGGTGAAAAGATCCGGTAAAAGATAGAAAGAGAGATGGGGTCATGGGGATGTTTGAGGGAGCTGACCAATTGTGGACAAACAAGTGGTTATAAACGAGGAGAGAGAGTGGATGGCCTAATGCAGTATGCTTCGAAGAAATTGGTGAAACTGAGGAAAGAGAGAATACATAATTTGTAGAACA
>CAUOFW020009813.1:0-288871 GCA_963454935.2 Ilex paraguariensis
TTATGTTTACCAAATTTTTCATTCTAAGTGACGTGACACATTTCTATTCATTAAATATTTATGATCAACTTATTTGATAATAAAAATTATGTTACATTACTTGCGATAAAAAATTTAATAAAAAATCTTGGTCAACATATATTGTTAAAAACCAAGGTCCTATTTTTTCTTTGACGTGGCAGCACATGTGGCCGCAACAACTTTATTATGGGAATTATTTTTTGTGATGCTATTATTTTGGGAATATTTTTATAAAAGAATACTATTATTTTTCAGATTTGATTCGTCTTTTTTTTGGAAGTTTTTAATATTCTTGAATTGTTTGTAGTTCGTTTTCATTGGCTTTGTAGTTTGTTTGTGGAGCTTCGAGCGCAATGCCAACATTTATACTCTTCGATTTCTCTCTCTGAGGTATGGGCTATGAGGCCCATCTCCAGAATCTTGAACCATTGGATCACTGTTTGCAATTCGAGCCTGATGTGGGCGAAATCCAAGGCAGGCCTCCATGGCCCAGAAGCCTAGCGAGTCCAAAGGCTAAGGCCGAGAAAAAAACTTAGTATTATATTTAACAATTCAGGCACAAACCAACTGATGAGCAGCCCAAAGATTGAAAATCTGGTCCAAATGTCATTCTTGGGTTATTTGTGAAGACCACACATCTTAAGGGTTCGAGGGACTATCTCTGACACCTATGATAGTCTCAGAGCAGAGAAGGTGGAACATAATCACCAGAGATCGTGGTAACAAGGGTGTCGGATGAACAACAACACACCGAATGAACAGTAGCAACAGTAGTAGAAGGAGCAGCAGGTGTAGAAGGAAGGACTCATGGATCAACACCAGAGAAGAATAACCAAAAGCCCTAGGAAGATCTTAGTATAAATAGAAAACTGTTACCAAACGAGAAGGGATGACCCTCTTCCCTTTCTCATAAGCATTCGCGAACTAATGAGAGCCAGTACATGAAGCAAAATACTCACTCTTTGTAAAAGATCCCGTGTCCCCAATTTCTCGATATATATACCTCAGGATAGATAATATACAAACTTAAGAAGCAGGAGACTCCCTTGATAGTGGATGTAACCTTAATCTATCAGCTAAGGTGAACTACTTACGTTTCTTGTCTCGTTGATCATTAGCAATCAACTTACAATTCATCTAAAACTTCACCATGTCACCTATTGGGCTTGTGCCGTAAAATCGAGCACCATCATAGAGCCATCTCCAGAATCTTTAACCATTGGATCACTGTTACAAGCTCGAGCCAATCAGTACCCCATATTAGCCTTCTCATATTTGTTCATTGGATAATTTGGAAGTCCGTATAAAAATTTAGATTTATTTGAACTAAACTGTATTAAGACATATCTGCTCATGAGTGCATTTTAAAAAAAAAGACTAAAATATCATTTATTACTTATTATTCTCTCTCTTCCCTATTTTATCTCTATCTATTTCTCTCTCTAACTTTTTTCTCTCACACTAATAGTTTAATTTTTTTCAAATATGTAAAGATTTAATATAATTTTTTCATCTACTCTCTCCTATTTTTTTTTTCTCTCTCTCTCCTCCGTCTCCCTTTATTTCCTTATGCTCTCTCTCCTTATATCAAAGTTACAACAACACCATTATACTAATTAATTACAATTACCTTATAGATCACCAAACAGTTATTTATGTGTTCTAATAAACCAAAAATTACAGTAAACAATTATACGAAATTACAACACCAACCCAATTTATCATTCAGTCATTTACATAAATCAAAAAGTTACATCATTTAGTATTACGACATGGTTACACCAATTATATATACCAAATTGAGTTTACCATTACATAAAATACTTTACCATTATACTAAATTTGATATATATAATTTGTGCAATGATGTCACGATACTAAAAAACTATAACTATTTAGTTTATGTAAACAACTGAATGATAAATTGAGTTGGTATCATAATTTTGTGTAATTGTTTAATATAACTGTTTGATTTATTAGAAAATATGAGTAACTATTTGGTGTATTATAGGACAATTTGTAATTTTGTATAAATATAGAGAGAGAGAGAGAAAAAAAAATAGGGGGGGAGAGAAATGGTTAGAGAAAATAGGAGATAGAGAGAGAGAGAATGAGAGAGATGAAAAAAATAAATCAAATCTTTACATATTTGAAAAGAAATAAATTATCATTGATAGATAGAGAGAGAAAATAGGGGAGAGATTAGAAAAGTATCGGGGAGAGAGAAAAAAAAATAGAGAGAGATAGTGAGAGAGCCTAATGAAATCTTTACATATTTGATTAGATATATACCTGTCAATCAAGAATACATAATTTAAGGGAAGATATTTAAGTAAAAAAATTCTAATTTTTTATTTGAATTTTATAACTAAACACAACATGTTTTATTAAAATTGAACTTAATAGAGTAAACAACTTATCCATACACTTTTCCTCAAATAAATCTAAAAAATTGTACCCACACCTAAAACACTTTTTCATTTTCATTTTACATGGAAAGAGCCCAGTTTTTTGGCCTTCTCACGTAAAGAAAGGGCCTATTTGAGCCCATTGGTTAGGGCCCAGTTTGTGAAGCCCTATTGGAATCTGCCTTCATAGAGGTTATTACCCCAATTTAAATGAATTAATTAGAAAAAGGCCCACTTGCCTCCACCCATTTTGACTTGAATTTCTGGAAGTGTGATTTATAAGGTTTTGGTAATGAGATTCTCATTTCGAACAAGGATAACCATTTGGTTAACCAGATGGGTCCTGTAATGCGCACAAAATTTGCACACATTCTCTTCCCTCCTCATCCTCTTTTCCCGTTATTTTTTTTTTTATTGTCATCATACCATTTAAAAAGTTAGATAAAAAATTATGAAAAATTAGGGCGATACAACAATAATGAAAGTTAAGGTGGTGAAAATTTTTTTTATAAAAAAATTAAATGCGTGCTAATTAATTAGTAGATAAATGGGTAGTTACATGAGACATGTGTTAAAAATATAATTAATTAAAACCATGTGTGATTATAAATAATTAAAGATTCTAAAAAAAATGAGTGGACAAATTTTCAAGTAACCTCGCACCTAATTTGATTGTTATATATTATATATATATATATTATAATATGATTTGAAGCTAGATCATATAGAGCAGGAGTGGGAGCAAGAGCGCAAATGTGGCAAAATTCAAAATATTTGGGAACGGGAACACGTTTTGAGAGTATCATATTATATGCATTCATACACACATTCACTCATAAAAATTAAATTTTATGCACAACTATGTGATAAAACTCTTTAATTTTTAAATGCATACTGATTTTAAGGTTCTAAAATAGCAATTATAAATTATAAATATCATTTAATTTGATATGCATTGGTCCATGCTTTTCTATTAAAGTTTAAGTAATAAATAAGTATATAAGTATCTAAGAGTAAAATTCGGGAAACTAAAAAAATTGAATTTACAAATTTTTAAAATAAGAACACGACTTTAATACAAATTTGCTTGCAAAACGCGAATTTGCGCATGAAACGCTGGAACGTCAATTGTTTTAAAGGATGGAATAAGGATCTTTTTTTTCTTTTTTCTTTTTTTGGTGCATTGGAAAGTTAAAAGAGACCTAATCTAAATAGAGTTTCTAAAATAAACAATACTGGCCATATTAGCCACAAAAAACATTTGACATTTGGGGTGGTGGATCTTGTAGCTCCACAAATGCCTCCATCTATTAAACACCAAAATTAGCCAATATGTTTGCACATTAGTTTCCTTTTCTGAAGGTGTGGACTGTGAAGAATGGGGATATGGTTAGTCCCCGCCATATTTCTGCAGCTTGATGATGGCTCTGTTTGAGTGGACCTCGTCTGGATCAAACAAAAGCAACTTAACAGCTTCTAGCGAGTCTGTTTCCACAACATTGGTAATCTGTCGCCTTAGCAAGAATTCAAGCCCTTTCAAAATCGTCCAAAGCTCCGCTTGATTGATCGTTATATCATTCATTCTCCCAATCTTGCCAATAGGAAAAAATATCAATCATTATGCCATGGGGACGCACACGTGCACGCGCACATGCACAAAACTGGTTTTCTAAATTTCTTCGCATATGGTGTTAGATGGAGCAAGTAAATGCTCTCTTTCGACATTGGGCACCAATTACGGGTACCAATAACCAATGTGTGTGTCGGGTTGGGTTTTTTTTTTTTTTTTTGGGGGGGGGGAGGTAGTACTGGGGGAACTGGCACACCCATAAATGTGCACCTATTAATCACACAATTTTCCTTTGCCGACAGTTCTTACACATATGTATTTATGCATCTGGGAAGTTTCCATTTCTAAATTTCATATTATGATAGTAAAAATGTCGGACTAACAACATTCATATTGTATACTAAAATTCGAGTATAGTCACTTTGCATGAATAATATCAAATATTTGGCCTGCTTCTGATCCACCTCTCCTAACATTCTTGATTATCAGAGGCCAGTAATGACATTTTATGCTTCATCCTCAAGCTATGACCAATAGGGTAATGAGCTAGACCTAAACAATTTTTATTTTTTTTAGTTTAACGGTCGAGATTGTTTGTGTTAGCTTATAAGTACTTCAATTAATTTTCTTTACGATCCAATCAACGACAGACTCTTTACACCGGAACTAGGGTATTGATGAGAAATAAATCTCTCGTGACCTGTTCCTAAGGGATATACTTGACTTAAACAACTTTGACATAATGATTTGGCATCAACTTGTAGAAGTATCAAGACAAAAGGGTAAGCTGCAAGGCCCAGGCTAAACCAAGGCAAGCACCAACTAGGTTATCCCTATAACCATTGATGCTAATGATGATGTGGTTTGAAATTGAACTAAAAGAATAATGTGTGTGTGTGTTTTATGAGAAGGATGGGGAAGATATGGGAGAGGAGATTATAGTTCAAGTCAACATTTGAATCTAACACTGCCATCCTAGGAAAGAAGAAGGAGATGGGCTTAATATTAATATAAAGAATATTGGATGTCTCTCCCTATAATTATATTAAAATCACTGTGGAACATATAGAAATTATATTAGAATGTAAGGAAGCAATGAAATTATAATATGAGGTTTAACAACCTCAATGGAACCCTATTTCCTAGGCAACTTAGAGACCATTCTTCAATACCTTTGATCTTGATGACTTCCTACCTTAGTGGGTCTCACCTATTGAATGACCTGAGTAGCTCAAATGTCATCCTCATTGCACACTTTCATGTCGGAGTCCATTAATTTCTTGGAAAAGTTTATAGGACCAAAATAAAAAAATCGAAGAAGTTCTTCATTGGTTGAGTTTGTAAGAGATATAGAAGGACAGATTCGACAAATTAGGTTGAGTCAAGTTATAAGTCAATCGAATCATATCAAGATCATAACATGTTAAAACTGTGACTCAATGAAATTCAGTTGTAAACTGTCATAGAGTGTTAGAATCAATCAGTTTGAATCATAATTTGATCAATTTGATCCTTTCTCACCATTTTCTTTTTCCAAAGGCATAGGCAAGAATGTAAATTGACTCAGTGGTTTAGATCCTCCCACGCACTTAGATGCTTGAGCTATTGAATATGCGAGGACTACCACTATGATTGAAGGATTCATATTGATGAGTCAATTGCCCATTTTTATTGTGTGATGTGATCATGGAGGGAGACGAGTGAAAGGAATGCTCAAGTGTTTTGGTCAAGCTACCTCTTTAATAGAGTGGTCAATTTGTCTATCCATCAAGGCAGTTGGCAATCACCATCCGAGCTGGCTATTTAATATTAAATTTTATTTATTTAGAATCGTTCCCGACTCTCGTATGATTATAAAATAAGATACGATCTACAAGAATAACACGGTTTGCTTCATGATTTTGATGATATTATGGTGACATGCTGCTCTTCCGAGTTAGTATCCATAGTTTGAATCGGCCATTTCACAATGGATAGACTCTTATGATCACGCCTAAGAATTATTACCTATTGGTCGTCCTTCTCCATTTTAAATAACTAAAAAAAAATGGCAATCGAATATGCATAATTCAAATTCTCCCCCCCTCCCTCCCTCCCTTCCTTTAAAAGACCACATGGTAATGTATAAATCGGGTATCAACCTAAATGATTTTCTCATAACTTTGCACAAAACAATATCATTATATTCGAACCCACAATCTCAAGTTAGTTTAATTGAGAAATAGTGTAATTGCCAGTGGTACAACCGCTGATGCAATAAGGTGTGAACTCGGGGGATTTTGGTGGATGGGTTGGTTTGCCCATTTACTGCACACTATCAACTCGAGGCTCTCCATGTCCCATCCCTTTTATAGTAGTATAAACCCTAAAGTCGTTCACAATAATGCATGGATGTACCTTACCCCAAAAGGCTATTAATGCATTCCCTCATCCAAGGGGAATTTGACCATTCCGGGACATAAACCATCAGCTGAAAGATTCTTTTCAATCGAGGATCAAAAATTTATTTTCGAACGATTTTAAAGAAGCTGAATGAATTAGTGATAAAACTAAAATTCTAATATTTTGAGATATTTTATAATGTTTTGAGGTGTTTTATAATGTTTTAAAGTGCTACAAGATACTTTGGTATATCTTGACTAATATTTTGAAAAAATAATTCTTATTATTTTTATTTTTTTATTCAATTTCTAAAATGGATCGAAAAGTTTCCGAAATATTTCAAAACGTTTTTCTTTTTTAGGTGATTAAAACAATACATCAAAACACAATTTTGATCTTTACTAAAAATTGAAAACTCGATTTATAGTACTATAGTTCCTCAACTGGACACGTGAAACAATTATTTTATTTTATTTCTCATTTCTGCCATCAATTATTATACATAATTCAGACTAAGATCTACTATCGAAATTAATTTTTGTTATTATACTAAAACAATTAATTTCTGGCACAATACTTAAAAAAAAAAAACAGACTGCAAAAGCATGTAATTGTAAGAGACAAACAAAGCACCCGAGGAATAAAAGAAAGAGTAATGCTAAATAGACTTAAAAATTAGACTTGATAATCTTAACTATTGAATAGGTAGTGAATCCTAATAAATGCTGAGACCCACAATGAAATTAATGATTGAAATTATCAAGTTTAATTTTTAAGTGCTCGAAAAGAAAATATGAGATGGACGACTAGGAAACCACGTGGGGTTGTCTAACTTTTACCCCGTGCCTCGTTGCTATAATATGCCTTACACACGCTGTGCATCGATCGGATGGAAACCCACTTCCAATCAAGATCACATTCTACTGTATCAATGGCTCGATTTGGATCTAGAGGCAAGAGAATGATTTTGCAAACATAAAATAAATCCCGAGATACACGAATTATTGTGGTGTCCGAGGAAACTCAGATGTACACAACACAAGAGAAAGACCGTTTCATATGTAATGGACTATTTGTTTTTTTGTTTTTTTTTAAGTCTAAGAGTGAAGGGTATATAGACTAGCTTATACGACAGAACGTCTGAAAAACAAATTTCACCCACAGGCATTCAATATACAGTGGAAGTGGAGTACCAAAGTTCTGTTTTATACCTTATCAGAAGGCATCAGAAATAAGTAGTAAAAAGACAAAGAATAAGGAGAGATACTTATCTATATTTTGAGAAGCATTCAAAACCTGGACTAAAATGTTCTGCTTACATGATTTCTTAGCGGCACGGACAAGATTCCACACTACAACCAGGAATCCATAGCAGACCCATTTTACCATTTTCTTCTCTTCTAAGTAGCCATCTTTCCTAAGCTTCAGAGGCACCACATTACCCCCCCACACCAAGAAACATCTTTACCATTTACTCAAACAAACTATCAAATAAAATGACACACAAAAAATGCCGTCAAATTAAAGAGCTAGTAAGATTTTAAAGTCTATTCTTTGAAGCAGTGTTCTTCTCACCACCACAGCCGTATACATATAAGGCAAAATAAATTAGTAGAATCAAATTTCAAGGACAATGGTTCTGCTATTAAAGTTTCACCATCTTCCTCCATCCATGGAAGCTAAAATTCGAAAAAGAAACCTCCATTTGCTCCATCCATCACTGGGAAGCACGAGCACCAACTCCATAGTTGGATTCTGCACTGAGAGTATAAATATTCATCCAGGTTCAGAAAGGACCTGTGAATGGTTATGCTCTATTTACAGATTAACAGAGGCTTACCCAAACTTCTAAATTCCTCAATCAACCTAACACCTACTTTTGTAACCCACAATGTGTTAGTCCATTAGCAACTACCTTGTCATATAAACAATTACCCTAATTTGATCCTATCTTTTGTTAGACTTCCACCTTCCAAACCAAATTATCCCTGCTGCACTCTCGTGTTTTCTCCAATGCTGCAACCCTAGCCCGATGAGCTGCGAGCGAAATTGCACTCTTTCCCCTTTCCTCATGAGGGAGTTCACAGGTTTCACTGATGGATCCAGATCTTAAATCAGCTGGGGGGATAAAACAGTCTAGTGACAAGCCTGGAACGTTGAATGCAACCTCTTCAATTGACCAGGCTTCTTCCATCCTTGTTTTGGTATGGCTGAGTGCCATCTCGCCAAACCTGAAAAGGGTCACCACAGAACGGCCTGAGTGGGCAATCATTATCCCTTCAACGGGCTTGTAATCATCTACAAAAGAGTTTATAGTTGTTTCCCAGTAAACAGCTTCATCGCCATTGGATTGAATGCGGGTAAGATGGGAATCCTCCATGTGAACAAGAAGTCCTGTCTTTTGGCTGAAGTACCCAAACAGGACATGCCTTATGATCTCTGCTGGGCCTTCACTCCTAGCCTTTAATGTGTGAGGGTCAGCACAAAGCTTAAGGATGAAGCACTCCTCTCCATTAATCTTCTTCTCACCTATGCACCTGGCATCTGCAAACATACTAGCAGTGGTTCTTGGATCAAGGCCCTACAAAGAACAGAGCCACATCTAGAATGAATTAGAGGACTAAGACAAAAGGAAATAAAACAAATAATAACTACCTAAAGCAGAGCACATCAATTAGAACATAGCATCACCTGAAGGGCACGACGTAAGGGCCTAACAGGCCCTTTTGCAGTGTGAGCACCAAGCCAAGGGGTGTGCCTCCAGACAAGCTTGCCATTGCAGCCTGCGTGAACTTTGCTTCCCCCAATTGCAAGCTCAACATACCACATGTCCGGATTCATTTGCCAGAGGACAAATCCGCCTGACTCAGCAGCTCTAGCAGCATTCTTATTCTTCACAACCTTTGTCGCAGTTTCAAACTCGCAAGCTACCATCTTCACCTTCCCCATGGCATAAGCATTTCTAATTGAGTTTTGGAGCTTTTGCCCTCCGGATGCAGCTGTATATTGCTGCAATATGTACTGGGCAGATGACGTTTCCTGCAATATTACAATGCACAGATGACTAACTTTTTAGCATTTCACCAGCTTAAAGGGGAGAGAAGAATCTAACAGTGACTCAAGGGGTTGAACTATCACAAACATAATACTAATAATAATAATATCAACTTCTTCCCAATTCTTGGTTGTGTGTTAGCTAGTGCAGAACTTCAACTCCCAAATCACGGACTGAAATCTAAATTACAATTCTATGTTTTTTCCGGAATCCTAAAGATTATGTCAAGCAAAGTTATTGATGGCTTGCTTGACGTGATCTTCATTTTCCCCGAGTTTCCTCATGAACAGAACAAAACAACAAACCAAAATAGACGATTAGACCATAAAAATTGAATGATTCCATGGATGGTGAATCAGCAATTTCCAAACTAAAGCTCTTCTACATACTGGCTTGGGTAAATTTAAAGCACAAGTCTGACAAAACTCAATACAGGTAAACTAAATCTAAATCGAAAAATATAATTTAAATGGAATAATTTGATTAAAAAAAGGGAGTAAGAAGAAAATGCAAGTACACAAGCTACCATAAAAACAGTTAAACTTCAGTAAAAGGAGAGAGAGAGACATACATATACCTAAACTGCACACACACGCACAGAGAGAGAGAGAGAGAGAGAGAGAGAGATTTACAATAGGAGTGCTCTTGATGCTGAGATGTGGCAAGGGGTCAGTGGTGCTAACGTGCACCGGGGCGAGGGGGGCACCCATTACACCAAGCAACAGCCTGAGATCAGACCTCCTCAACCCATTGGAAGCCACCGAGGGAGACCTCGAGAGCTGTCCCTTCACCCAATACCCCAACCCTGACCCGGCCCGCTTAGAATCCCCGAATCCCTCATCCGGATCCGGACCCTCCATCAACGGCGTTAATGTCTCAGTCACCGGCCTCAAACTTCCCGATCTCGCGATCAACGCCTCAGGATTCGCCACGTAGTGTTTGCTGTTCCTCCTTCGGAACAGGCCGGACATCGGCGACACACTCCGAGATGGACTCTTTCCACGTGACCTCGCCGGCGATAAACCTCGAACTACTTCTTCTTTTAGAGCCGCAAAGAACCCTTGTTTTCTCTCCATTTCGGTTCAAATCCTTGAGAACTATATATATCGATATGTATATATATATATATCAACAATGTGTTAGTTATAGAGAGAGAGAGAGAATAAAGAGGACTATGGGTGATTTCTCCACATAGATGGATCTTCCAAGAGAGGTGTAGAGTAGAGTAGTTACTTCATAATCCTATGCAACTAAAAATGGAGAGAAAATGGACCAATAACTGCAAAACTTTATAGGGTTGAATATGCAGAGATGGTAGTTTCGCAGAGAGAAAAACAGAGGTCAGTGGTGTAGTGGGTGAGTAGCAGCAGTGTGAACTGGTTCTACGAAAACGATTGGAAGACACCACTAAACTAAAAGGGTTTTAGAGAGAGAGAGAAAAGGAGGGTTGTTACATTGAAGAGAGAGAGAGAGAGGGAGAGAGTGTGTGAACGCGACTTTGGAGAGAGGAAAGAGAATGTGATTGCGGAGAGAGAGAAAAAGTGTGTGCTGTGTTGCTGCTCCTGCTCTAGCACCGTGTTAGTAGGAAGAGAAAGTGAACGTCACGGGCGGAGCAAGAGAGTAAAATAGTGTTAGTAAACACCTCAGTTATTCTCAATTTAATTCTTCTAACTATTAATTTTATATAAACGTAGACACATAAAATGGACAATTATATAACAATAATTAGATTAATAGTGATTTTAATTCTTAAAGTATGTTTATTTTATCAATTTATTTTTCATTATATTAATTTTATCAATTTAATCTTTAAATTTAAATTTATTTTATTTTAGTCCTTAATCATACAATTAATTAAATTTTTTGACGGAAGTGAAGTAATACGTTACGTGTTCAATACGTGATTATTTTATTAAAAATTTAATAATTCGTTTATATAAAGATAATTTAAACACAAATTTAATATTTTATAGATAAAATTGATACTTTAAAGACTAAATTGATAAAATTTGTATATTTTAAGAATCAAGAATATTATTATTCCTTAAATTTATCTTCATTTACTATAATGAGTAAAATATATGGAAAAATTTTATTAATATTAAAATTAAATTAAAATAATTAAAAGATTAGGCAGAGTTGATTGGAGGTATATCATAAGGTTGTTGGTTTTAACCATTGACCGCGCGTGATTTTCTGTTTTCGGATAGGAGCGAATCACGGCCATTACCATATCTGTTGGTCCAAAGAAGATAATTGCTGCGTGGTCTCTACCGCTTTTACTTTTTCTTCTCGTTTTTTGTGTCTTGAATTTTCTTTTTCTTTTTTTTTTTCCGTCACAATGATTTAGAAGGAGGGGATGACGGACGGTAATCATTAGATTAATCATTATCTTATTAGTTTTTAAAGTTTAGAATAATTTCAAGATACGCAAAAACAAATTATGGTAATTATTATTTTTAAAAACAAAGTTATAATTTATTGAGTTAAATTAATTATCATGAATAATGAATTAACTGGATCAGTTGTCACTTCTCTCGTTTGCAATTTTTTAAAATCAGTTTGGCAAGTGCTTCCAACGTGAAGCATTCCAATAAGGATTTTTTTTTTTTTTTGGTAAGTTCAAATTGTTTTGATATGATGATTCTAATTAAACTTCATTCTTTTTATAATTCTAAGACTTTAATCTCTCAAATAACTTTATCTATCTATCTTACTCTCTCTTTTCATATTATTTTTTTTTTTGTTTTTGTTGTGTTGTTTCTACTATTATTTATTCTATAAAACAGATGAAATTGCATTTTATATAATTATTTATTTCATGAAACTAATTTAAAAATTTTATATATCTGACGGTATATATTTTGTCACTTACTTCTTAATTTGTAAATAACACTTAATATAAATAAAAAATAGCACATTGATTATAAATACCAAACAATATTCAACACAAAATAAATTTTAGATTGTAAATTAATATATACTTTTATCAAAAATTGACATTTAATTTTGTCCAATTTATATTCAATTTTTTCGAATTAATATCAAATTAATTTTTATTATTATCAAATTAATATTAAAATTAATTTAATCAATTTTTTGGAATATTAAATTATATAAATTTTTTAGGTACTAAATAAATTTTAATTTAATTTAATTTAATTTTTAATTTTTTTGATACTAAATTTGGAGAAGGGCAATTGTAAAAATAATAAAATTTTTTGGAATCAAATTATCAATTTCTGTTAATAACATTAACAGAATGGAGACAAAAGGAATTTCCATGATTTTTACTATATTTTTTAATTAAATATTGATTTATTATTATTTTATTTTAAAAATTTATATATTGTATTTTTAATAAAAGCAGTTATTGGCTAAGAGGTTTTCCTGATAATCAAAAAAAATGTGTGTGGGTCTGTTTTTATGTATATTTATACGTGGAGAATTGAGCATTTAGTGATTAAATTTATAATTATATTATATCGTTTGGAGCTAAATGATAATAATAGTCATAAATTCATGAGTTTTATAGATGAACAAGATTTAATTAATTTTATTTATCACTTCAAAATTATAAATTTAATTATATTCTGTTAATTTTTGTTTTTGAGGTATTTATTACATGGTGATAGGATGAATTCGAGATATAGTAGTTGAGTTTATAATTATGTTGTGTTATTAAATTGAGTGATAATAGATGTGATAAATTTGTGAGTCTTATAAATAAACAAAATTTAATTTATTGTTTAAAGGTTGTAAATTTTAATGAGTTATATTAATATTTTTTTTTCAAGGCATTTGTATATATGGTGTTATTTTGGGAAGTTTTTATATATTTTTATAACAGTTTCATTAATATGGATGATATGATCGACGATATATTTTTGAATCAATTTAAAATAAAAATTAGTATGAATATTTTTAGGTCGTTCATTTTGAATTTGAACAATTGTTTAAGACTTTTTTTATTTATTGTATACTACTTTCAAATACGAGTAATGACTGATATATTTATAATATAAAATATAATAAACTTTAAGTCTAACCAATGACCGGCAATATTCTTCCCAAATCTATTAACATTGAATTTTACCTTCATCTCCTTACTCTTCACTCTCTCTCTCTCTATGATCTACACTCCTCAATTTTTTAATTTAACCAGTTGATTTACGTTGCACTGTATCTTTGGTCACCGGTTACTTTTAGTATGTATACATGCATGGACTTAACTATTTATTAAAAAAATGAGTGAGATTTAAGAATAAATATGTTTAAGGTATAACTTAAAGCTTTATAAATTTTTTAAATATGACTGACCCCCAAATATATATATATATATATAAAAGTAACCGGTCCCACTAAATGAAGTTTGACCGGAGTTAACTAAGGTATCAAAAAAAAATCGGTATCATACCTTTATTTATCACATTTGTAAGTATTTTTATCACTGTTGTGATATTAAAAAAAATTTATAAAAATAGATATCATAACAATGGTAAAAACATCCATAAATGTGATAAAAATATCAATATATATAATAAAACATCCAAAAAAGTAATAATTTTTTTTATATGAAAGAAAAGTGATAAAAATAATTATCACAAAAATAATAAAAGCACCCACAAAAATAATAAATCACCCATAAAAATAATAAATTTTTTAGTTATAAAATAACCTATAAATATTATAAACATACCTTTAAAATAATAAAATTTGAAAATATGGTACTAACTTTGTTTTCTCCGTATCATAGTCAAATCCACTAATTAAACTTCATTTGCTGACGAATATTTTCTTGGGAAATTTAAAAGTCGGTATAATTTTTTAAACTTATTTAGACAAAAGTATAAATCAAAAACTTATTTGAGATAAAGTGCAAATTTTTTTACAATACAACTATTGTCATCGATAAACAGCATACGGATGGAAAACCCTTGTGTATTTTTTTCTTTTCTTTTTTTTGGCTATAATCAAGTAATGGGAGGTAAAATAAGGGCATATTTTTCTAACAATTTCTCTCTCTCTCTCTCTCTTTCTCTATTTTCTCTTACTCTATTTATATTAATATTACAACAACACAATTATACTAATCAGTTACATTAATTAGTTACAATTGACATATAATGCACCAAACAGTTATTCATGCATTCTAATAAACTAAACAATTATATAAAATAATTACACAAAATTATGACATCAACTCAATTTGTCATTCAGCTATTTACATAAACTAAATAGTTGCATCATTTAGTATTGCGGTATCATTACACCATCATGCTTTAACAATTGCATGAGACTGTGATTATTACACCAATTAAAAAATAGTTACGTTCATTTAAAAAATAGTTACACCCATTAAAAAATAGTTACATCAATTAAAAAACAGTTATACCTATTAAAAAAATAAAAAGATTCTTTTTTTTCCTACATCCGAACAACAAATAACAAAACATCTTGACCAATTCTCTTTTTTCTTTTTGAAAAAAATTTAGAATTTGATCAATCATCATAGTAAAAAATTTATTCTTTTTTGTCAGATGATGTGGAAGCAAGGTTGGTGGCATGAGACGACATATATATGTGTGTGTATGCGCGCGCGTGTGTGTATATATATATTTCACTTATACTTTGAATCCATTTTCCTTCATCTTTATCTTCTAGCATAAAATACCTTTGTTTTTGCTTCCTCTCACTCTCTGTAAACTCCTATTTTACCTTTCATTATTATTGTTAATCTTTACATATTTGTTTTCTCAAATAATTGTCAATGATGACTGCATAAATTAAGGAATGATGTTTAGGTAAAAAAGATTTTAATTCATTTTTAATTTTGTACCCAAACACAAAAAATTTTATAAAAATTATACTTAATAGAATAAATAATTTATTCACACACATTTGTTCAAATAAATCTAAAAAATTGTACCAACACCCAAAAAACCCTATTTTCTTCGACAGTTCGGTAGGCCCATTTTTGGGCCTATAAAGTCTGAACCCACTGGTAAATGTCCACTTGTGCAGGTAGAGAAAAAAAGAAAGGGAAGACTCCCCGGCGGCCCGGGGGGGGGGGGAGAGAGAGAGAGTGATGAGAAAAATTAAAACAAAATTGAAAAAGGAGAGAAAAAATTGCAAAAACCTTGTATCAAAGGTCATGTTTCCAAAATCTTGTGCCTAATCTCTTTTCATACTTTTTAAGGGTTAGTCATCTTTATCCCTTTAGGTTTATGCTCTAACACAATTCAAGTAACGGTGACCAACGACTGAACTCAAAAGAGTAGTCGGGACAAATCTTTCTACCCTGTAATCAAAAAAAAAAAAAAAAGTCATGTTTTGAAGGATTAAGTAGTTGGTTTAGTTTAAACCCCCCCCCCCCCTAAAAAAAAAGTAGGCTAAGCTAGCCTAACGTTTAAATTTGATTTATATGTTGGTACATTTTAATATTATATATAATTCATTGTACTAATGTACAATGCACATACATGAATTTTTATATACAATATATAATATATATAAATGTATTATATTATTACATATATGTATATGAATAATATCTAATATTTGTATTCATTATTTTTAATACATGAATCATATTTATAAGATACATGTATATTATGTATATATGAATGAGTTAGATACATGAACTTTAGAAAGTTTTAAAATCCTATAAATAGGACCTCTAAGATGGGCATTGTGAGATATTGATAGAACATCATTCAACATATTACAACAATTTATAACATATTGCATACACTTGAGAGTTTATGCCAAATAAGGGTGTTTTAATGATGAAACTTTAGACTTAACTTCTTGTGCAAATTTGATTATTATCATACAACGAAATTGTTGAGTTGTTGTATCATGAAGGAAACAAGTCAAATAAAAAGAACTATTGCATCGGATTGACTTTGTTAGTTGCATAGGGCTTGAATTTTCTTAAAGAGTGAGATATCTGCCCCTTAGTTGTTCTGTATCAAATTTTTATTATTTTATACTTTACTTCTCAATCAATGCAATTACATTAACATATATGTATACGGATGTATATGTTTTAGACATTACTTACATATAATGCATTATGCCCAATCTATTACTCTCATATTTTACTAATATTTTTTGATACTACGAGTTTCCATTAGTATACATGTCTAGTCATTTTTTGTCTTAGAGCTTTCTTCAATAGGCCTAAATTTTTTATAGTTAAGATTTTATTGGTTTTAGATTCTTAATTTGACAGTCATATTATTGGTAATTATCTGTTATTTTCCTGCAAATGATTATCTCATTATTTGGGGCCTTAAGATAAAATTATACTTAAGTAAGCATTAATAGGATCTTGACAACAAAACTAGACTTAGTTGAGCCAGAAGCTAATAGTCTTGAAAGCCAAATTATGCTTACTTAAACTTAAATAATAAAAATTTGGGGTCGATTTTGATTGCCTACCCATTGGGCCGGCCTTTACCCTCATAATTATAACATTTAGAGAGGGTCTCTTGTGTGTGATCTTATTTTGATATATATAGAGTTATTTCGATTATTTGAACTTAAAAGTTCTAAATTATAGACCAATCTTCATACTATATCAAAATCATCTCGAACGAAACAAACATGTGATGTGGACAAAATAAGAGGACAAAACAAGATGCATATCGTAAAAGAAGATTTTCCTTGCAGATTGAGATGTTCTCAATTATATTTAGAATTAATTTCATGTACTAACGGATTATCTTTAATGAATTCAAGTGGAATTCTCTACTTCTAAGTGGATTTTCACCCACGACCTATTGTGAACAAATCACTTGATGATTTGTGAGGAGTATTATAAGGATGGGTTTTGAGATTTTATTATATAATGTGTTTAAAATTGTGCTTATATAAGTCTAGTGCAAAAACAAAAAAATTGTACTCCACCATACTGGTTCTATACATTATTATGCACTCTCTCTCTCTCTCTCTAAGAGTGTCAACATTCAAAAAAAAAGTTTTTATTCTTGAGGAAAAATGACATAGTGACAAAACACGATGTGACGCTCGTATTAGAGCATGATACATGGATATGAATAGTGTTGTATTGAGGGAAATTATAGCTCTGAGAAAGAGGTGATGTGGAATTAGGCACCTTGGGGCCATGGAAAAATAGGTGATCCCGAGCCCGAGCAATCAATGCTAGGCAGGTGTGTGGAATTCCACGATGTGGCATGCTGCTGGGAATAATTATCCCGTTACTTCAACTCATAAGTTGAATATTAGAAAATTTGGATAATGACATGACTCTTTTTAACGTGAACTATTCAGGGGCGTTATTTAATATTTAGCACCCGTTTCGTGGATATGTTGGTGTGCTTCAGTGAAAGCCCGATAGAATCTGACACAGTCTATTAAATGTTTAGAGGAAGTATATTAAATACTCGATTTCTCAAGCAAAACAATCATTATAAAGTTAGGTCGCCAACCTCCCCTATGTGGTTAGGCCTAATAATTGCATGACTTGAGGGAGGAATATCTATTGATTAGTCATAACTCGTGTCTAAAGACACGATAAAATATAAAATTAGAGTGTCCAAAAAATCGATCCCATTATATTAATTTTTTTCAAAATATATTAATTACAAATTAATCAAATATTAAATGATTAAAAATATGATAAAAATAAATAATGTGATATTTTTAGGGAATAAATATATAAATTATTAAACATATGATAGAAATAAATGATGCGATTTAACATTTGAGTCTGACAAAAGAATGATGGGTGAGATAAGTAATTGAAAATGATTTTGAAGAGAAAAATATGACTGGGACAAAATTCAAACACACTCCTATTTTATTATATAGATTGCTTGTCCCTAAAAGGGCACTACTAGTCAGTTATAATGGGCTCTCTGATACATCATCAAAATCATCTTAACACAGTAAAACTTAATCGTCCTTTTGAGCTCTTATTAATTTAAGTATCGAAAAAGATAAGCCAAACACGTCTTCAACCAATTCCAACCCTGTTCCTTATTTGTAGGATTCAGGAGCGGCCTCACCTTAGTGCCGCTATCTCAAATTATTACTCAGGAGAACACATGTGCACATAACACACCTCAATAAACACTCTACCTGAAGATATAATGTATCAAAGGTACAGTTGCACTACCATAATTTTGTATTTTTTATCTCGTTACTATATTTCCTTACTTATTTTCTAAACTATCATAGTTACTTGTAAACGTGGTTCAAAACTCATGTTTTTTCAATAAAATAAAATAAAATCTTGACAAAAGACGTTCTACATTAAAAGACGTGAGTTTATATAAACAATCACTATGGTGCGAGGTTTTCACATGTGTAGGCGGCTAAGTATGTCATACTGCAGATACACCATGCTGCCCATGTAAGTCATCCCAACAAAACTATCTTAATCTGGTAGTTCTCAACCACCCAATCAATACCACTTTTTCATATTTTTTAGCAAACCATATAGGAAGAGGGCTATAGTGATTGAACAGATGAGCTATAACTGCCCAGTGGGGGCATGTTAAACAAAGTTTCGGGGTTAAATTTGAAGTGAATTCGAGTTGAAGGTTTTTTTGGATTCATATTAAATGGAGAGTCTCTCGTTATGTCTCTATTCTTTCCTTTAATTATATGGCCGATCTAGCTCAATCCAAAGCTAGTGCAAACGATCTCATAGGTGGATCACGAGGAATAACTCGAGATAGAAAAATAGCAAGTAAAAAAAGACTTTTACTAATGAAGGCCGGCTCTCCTAAACGATTAAAGGGCTATGGCTTTCATCGGCAATCAAGGCACGAATCCCTAGCTTGGTTCATGTATACAATTTTTTTATGAAATCAAGATCTCCTATTATAAGCAAGGCTTTAATCGCTTCAAGCACTTTCTATTTTTCTTGAATTTCTCGAAAAGAAGATGAGGAATAGGTCGAGCTCTTGTAACAATCCATTTAATCCGTTTAAGTTGCACATGTAATAGTTTCATAGACACGAGATTACAAGAAGAAAGCAATTTTATTTCACTATAGATGACCTTTATATTTTTTTTTCTTCCAGTTCTATGACTGGGAAGAGAAGAGGGGGTGGGTAAATATATTCGTGGATACTAGGCAGTCTTGGCCTGTTATTTTATCCAAACTTAAAAGGGAAACATCGATTGTTCCTTATGTTCCTTTCTACCCCAACAAAGTAAACTGTATGACTCTGTCAAAGAGCATAAAGCAGAGCTTCCATGGATCCCCAGCTTTGATGCCTTATTGACCTGCCACAGCAACCTTCTTTTTACGCTGCATTGCACGTGAAGTACAAATCCATCCATGAGAGAGAGAGAGGGAGAGATTGTGCTTTGAAAAGCTTGGTCGGTAAGTTCATGGTGGCGAGCCCTCTTTATACCTTTTACTTTGAAGAAACTAAAGAAGAGACTACTTAAAAAGCATTGATCAAGATGGCCATTTATCAAGTTGGAGCTGTCTACCTTACAATTGACAGAGACTAAGGAAGCATGACCACAATGAATTATTCTTCTACATTTTTTTTTCTACTTTTGAGACTTTCATAATATTGAAATTTTTTTTTCATAACTTCAAAAATTAGTTCAAGCGATAATAAAAATAATCCGTAAATCTAGACGTCTTAAATTTAAATCTTGACAATCTCTTGAGACCAGGTCATCCCTCATAAATATCTTACTCTCAGCGTGAATGATTTATTTTTGATCAAATCGGAAAGAAAATTAGTCAATGTGTACGTAAGCTGACATAAATATGTTAAACAAAAAAATGAGATATTTCTTGTCATTGAGAAAAAAAATTCTATATTTGCACCGACCGTCTACTTTTGAATTTTTTTTTTTTTTTTTTTTTGTGAAAAAAATGTCAATTCAATGTCATCTCATCTAGGTTTTTTGTTCTTGCAACATATCAATTAGTTCTCCAAAGCTGCTAGAGCTTTTTTCAGCTATTTTCTCATGTCTAATTATCTTCGGGATGAATTATACTCACACCTTTCTAATTTTTATCATTAAATCACTCGTACCTCAAAAACATGACAAATCATCCCTTGAGTTTTGGCTTTTGCATAACACCATTGATGGAACTAAGAAGGGGCTAAGGGGGCCATGACCCCCTCACATTTTCAAGAATTCTTATAACACCCCAAAAGATTAAAAAAAAATTCTATGTTTCCCATTAGGTTTCTGAAAGAATTATACATGGATAATTCACTTGAAATGAATTTGAAAATGCCAATAAATTGAAATTTAATAGCCAAATGGAAGATGTAACCTCATGGATGAATAACAACTTTATAACTAAATATTTTTGGTTGGACGAGTTTGATGATCAAAGGAAAATAAAAAAAAAGTGCAATTTTTTTGTAAAATTAGATTATAAATTTGGCTTATTTCAAAAGTATTGTGTTAACACACGACTCACTTCTACTTTCTTATCATGCGAAACTATGATTTGTGAGGATAATTTATTCTAAGTTTTTCTTTTAGTTCGGTAAAGGGTGTCCGCACTAATTTACGCACATTTCGATTAATCCTTTCTTTGGTCTGGTCAAAGGCAGTCATCCACGCTTAAACTAAGGTATTTATGATATATAAATTTTTCATAACCTAAAGTCAATAAATTAATAAGATTCAAATTCAATAGGTGTAATTTTTTTGTTCTAAATTGTTGACTATGTTCGGCTGCTTTAAAATAGAATCTTTATCTTGGGTCTGTCTCTGCATAACACCTATAGGTCCTGAAGATTTTGGAGCTGAAGCTTGGGCTAGTAAAGTGAGAGGCCCAATACGTTTGAGTAATTCGGGCTTGCGGTGCTCAACCTCAGCGCAAATTAAAGTTCCTGAGCCTCTTTTTAAAATGTGCAATTCAGTTTAATTTGTCTGGATATAGTTTGGGGCAGCCCATTTTTATAAACAAGCACATAAGTTTAAAATATACTGATTAATCAGATTAAAATATTTTTTGATATGAACTCGACATAATTTTTTTTTTTAAGCGTATTGACCTATTTTTATCCATTCACCAGTTTAATTTTATGTCTAACCCATTAAGTTCGTGTTGAAAATTAACAGCCCTAGACATAACTGTTTGATTCTCTCTATTCGGATGTGATAAAATTCAATTTAAAAGAAAAATTTTGATCAAAAATGTACACAAAATAAATACAAATGAGTTCATACACTAGGGTTTGTTTGGTAGACGTATTAGGATGAGATTAAATATTTGATTGTATTATTCTTTATTTAATCAAGCCTAATACTTAAATAGCACCAAGAGAGGTGTTATTATAATCTAATGCAAATGTATTATTCTACACAGTTATTATTATAACCCTCCAACAGATAAAATTAAGTTGTCATCAATGTAACAAACACTGATTGAAGATATTTTTTATTAATTTAACATTAATACGATGAAATAATTTTTTAACCAAACAACCGATTAGATTAAATAACAACTATCTAATGCTTATATTGTGTATTATTAAATATTAAATAAAATTACGTATTATTTTAATACTATATTTAATCTTATCTTTAACTGATTTCTATTGTATTAGACTATATTAATTTATCTAATTTATTTATTTTTAATACGGCATTTAAACGGGCCTACATGTTCTTATTAGTTCTTGGTATTGAATACAGACAAGTTAGACTGTAAAAACATATATAAGATAAAGATAAATCAGATCTCGTGTTATCTAAAATATTGTATGCATTTAAATAATAATTTTTAAATTTTATTTAAGTTGTATAATATTTTGAGTAATGATACATGAACTTAAAAAGTAAATTTAAAAATTAGATTTGATAATCTCAATCATTAATTTTATTATAGGTCTCAATATTTATTAGAACTCACTGCCTATTCAATGGTTTGAAATTATTGAGTCTAATTTTTAGGTTTAAGCCTAATATTTTCATCAAGTAGCACGATGGACACAGTTCTCAAAACATTGAATTTAGCATCCAACCAATGGCAATAATGGACCAAGTCAATCAATTCCCATGCAGAACCCTATGAACATAATTGTGACAGAAGCTGATAGCAACGTCCTCAGCCTGCAGTAACCGCGTGTACAGCCTTAACTCACAGCTGTCATGCCCACAGAAAAATATTTGTATCCCAATACATATTCATTACAGCTGGGATATTAATTTCATATATTCTATGACCGATCAATAATAATTATCTCTGTCAAAAAAACAATAATAATAATTATCAAGGTGAATTCTATGATTATAATATTATAGTATCAAGTATGATGAGATATAATTTTTTTTATCATACTTTCACTTAATTTTAATTAATAATAAATTATTTATAATTATTTCACTTAATTTTAATTAATAATAAATTATTTATAATTATTTCACTTAATTTTAATTAATAATAAATTATTTATAATTATTTCACTTAATTTTAATTAATAATAAATTATTTATAATTATTTCACTTAATTTTAATTAATAATAAATTATTTATAATTATTACACATGAGACTCGCAATTTATTAGTGGGTCTCCCACTTATATATGATAAATGATTTATAATTTAGTGAAATTGAGTGAAAATGTAATAGAGACAATTTGAATTAAACTTGTCAATCGTGTTGAGTAACGTGAGTTTGTGCGGAGTCTTAACGAGTTCTTGTTAAAAAATATTCTATTTATACTCGAATTGTTTATTAATTTATACATAATGAATCATGTTATATCAGATTTATGTCATGTATAATCGATATATACATCAAATCGTATTTGTGTATTTATTTTGATTGACTTTAAATATGTCAAATTTATTTATTAATTATTTTGTATCATATCTGCTCATTTATAAAACAAGTAACTTTAAAAAAAAAAAAGACTAAACGCTGATGATGCAGCACAATATTCACTGTGTGACCCTCTCTATATGTACCCACTCAATTCACAGTCGCACAGCCTCATTGCACTTCCTCTTGAAGCCTCATTGCTCAGTCTCTTTCTGCAACTCCCACACTCGAGCAAGCAAGATGAAGAAGCTCTTCTTTGCTACTCTACTACTCCTTGCTCTTCTGCTTAGCACTTCTTTCATTGAAGCCACCTTGGACAATTCAGGTATGAACACTTTTCTTGTTTAAAAATAAACAAGAATTCTTTTTCAGCACCATGTCATAATGAAACTGGTATTTTTGGATATTTAATGGTGTTATTATGCTCACCAAATGAAACTTGAACTCATGAACGAAATTAGGAAGGGCCTAAGGGTGGGCCATCACCTCCTCACATTTTCAAAAATTCCTATAACACCCCATAAGTATTACAAATGTTGTATGTTTCCCATTAGGTTTCTAAAAGACTTATGTATAGACAGTTCGCTTAATGCATTTAGTTAGTCAATAAACTTGTTAACTATGCTATTGTTTGATCACTTTGAGATAGAGTCTTGAGTCCGTCCTTGCTTGAACTAATGACATGTAGTTGTACGATCGTTCTTTGTTGGCTACTGCTATTAATGAAACTCGAACTAATGACGTGTAGTTTTACATGTTCAGTTGTGTTATTATTTGACACTTTTTTTGTGGTTTTTTTTTGTGCAGTGTTTTGTGGTGGTAGGTGCAAGGCAAGGTGCAAGAAGGCAAGTGTGATTGATCGGTGCTTGAAGTACTGTGGGATATGCTGTCAAAAGTGCATGTGTGTTCCTTCAGGGACTTATGGGAACAAGCATGAATGCCCTTGCTACAGGGACATGAGGAGCTCCCAGGGCAAGCCCAAGTGTCCTTAAACAAATATAGTCTTCATCGGAGAGAGAGAGAGAGAGAGGGAACGATTAAATGAGGTCTTAATTAGAATGTAATAAAGATGTTAGACGTGGTTAGATCTCCTGAAAAAGGGATCCAGTTGGGTCTTCTTTTCTTTTACTAGCCTTGATCGTTTGAGAGAATGAAGCAATTTTCATGTTTATATTGCTGTTATTTTCCCATCATCCTATGCTTTGTGGTATGTAAGCCAATGAGTCAATGACTTACCCTCATTCAAGCAATAGAGACGTTTCCAGGCAACTCAATTCAATATTTCATATTGAGCGATTTCGACCATGTTATACCCCTCATTTGTGATCATCACAATATTCCTCAAATTTTCCTTGCTTAAAGTATAAATTCTCTTTCCATGAGGGTGCAACGTTAAGAATAGTGACTTAAGACCTTACTTCCTTTCCGAAGCCCTGCCTCTATTGATAGATCAAGGCCTTCCTGCCATCGTTTCAATTACTCATAGGGTTTCTCTCAACTTAGTTTTTTTGATTTTTGAGAATGATCGCTACCTCTCCCAGTATCGGAACGATTATCGCTATTCGATGGGTCTACATCCATCACTAAATGTCATCTAGAGCGGTTAGGTCTCTGGCTCTAGATTCACAGATTCAAGGATTTTAGATGAGATGGACAAAAGAGTTTGAACGGATGAGTGATTTTAGGGTTTCATTGGTTCCAAAGGCTAAAAGCCAGAGTAATTGATACCTACAAATTACGAATAAAAAAACATGCCACTTGAATTTAATTTAAATACATATGTTATCTTTGCTACGATAAAAAAATAAAAAGATAAAAATTCAAAAAAGATAAATAAAACAGAATCTTTGATAAGTAAGAAAAATGGGAAGAAAGAATTAACTTTCTTTTTAATTCACAAAAATCTATTACTCTAAAATTAAAAGAAAAAATAGATAAAAAATTAATTATTTGTGTAAAAATGAATATTACTTAGCTTTATATTATTATATATGTAAATATTTTATTTATCTATTACATATAATATGTAAGCTTTAAGTTCATAAATGAATACAATAATAAAGTATGTATTTACATCCTTCCATAATTTTTTTTTTACCAAAAACAAAAATACAGTAGTCAAATACGAATAAAGAAAGAAAAGATTCCTTGAATCATTCCATTCACACTTTCAATCATTCTGCTTTTTCTATCCACTCTATTAAATACGTCATTAATTTGGGGACCTATTTTATTAATTATTGCTATGTAACTCAAATTTGTATTTTAAATTAAAGAGAATTATTGGATTAGTGGATCGCATCAATTTTTTTAAATAGGACTCATTGATCCAATGATCCTCCTTGATTTGAGATGTAAATTTGAGTTATAAATTTGGAATACATATCAGTACTCTAGTTCATTATAGATGTTGGATGAAGATTTGGTCCGATCTAACATTAAGATTCATAATTAATTGAGTAATGTTATATGGAGTTAAAGATTATACTCGGTAATCTCAATCATTAATTTTATTGTGGGTCCCAGCATTTATTAAAATCTACTATCTATTCAATAATTGAGATTATCAAGTCTAATTTTTAAGTTCATCTAATATTACTCTAATTAATTTAATAATTACAATGAGTTAAATTTTCCTGAATTAGGTTTAAATAGTAGTGAAAATTAGAAGTAAGTCCTCCTAAATGTACTTGTTTGAAGACAAATCCTGTAAGAAAACTTATAAAGAGTTAAGTCCATGTTTAAAATTATATGTAATGACTTAAGTCCATTTTTTTTTATCTCAAAAATACCCTTCCTTGAAAGGAAGTTAAATTAATTTTTATTTTGAAAATTGTTGTCCCTTAATTCAATGTCAATAAAATCTCCATCATAAATTTAAAATTCGAATTCAAAACTCTCTCTCTCTCTCTCTCTCTCTCTCTATATATATATATATATATATATATATATATATATATGTGTGTGTGTGTGTGTGTGTGTGTGTGTGCGTGCAAATATATATATGGTGAGGAAAATGATAGTCGAATATACATATGCAAATATATATATGGCGAGGAAAGTGATAGCCAAATATATATATATACACCTAACCTATATATGGATATAGATAGATATGAGAGAGAAAAGATTTTAATGGTTAAGATTTTTTATTGGTCATGAGAAAATATATATATATATATATATATTCAAATTCATGATACTATTTTTTTATTATGTTACTACTTTGTTGAGTATGTTACTGTTCATGTTACTATTATTTTGAATGTTACTATATATATACATGACCAATATATGAATATATACATATAAGAGAGAGATAAAATATTTTAATGGTTAAAATATATATGGTTAAGATTTTTTATTGGTCATATATATATATATATACCTAACCGATATATTCAAATTTATGTTACTATTTTTTTTATTATATTACTACTTTAGTTGAGTATATTACTGTTCATGTTACTATTATTTTGAACATGTTATTACTATTATTTTGAATGTTACTATTTTTTATTTTGAATGTTTACTATATATATCTGTGTGTGTGTGTGTGTGGATATAGATAGATAAGAGAGAGAGAGAGAGAGAGAGAGAGAGAATTCTAATATTAATTAAACTCTTAACCTATATATGAATATAAATAAATATGAGAGAGAAAAACTTTTAATGTTAGTCAAACTCCTAAGATTTAGGAGTTTTTAATTTTTAGTTTTATTTCACTTTTAAAAGGAAAAGATAGTATAGTAAAATTAACAAAAAAATTGATTTCATAACAAATAAGTTTCTTTGACGGACTTAAATCCAAACAAGTTCATATAGGACAAAAATCCAAATTTCTCTAAATAGTATTGGAAGTCCATCCACATACACAATTGGGCCGATCTTCCTTAGATGGGCCATATTTTTTCCCTTTCTCATGCCAACCCAACCACTTATCCAGCCCTTTTTGGCCCAACTCTCTAGGATTGCTCCAGGAAAAAAGGACGAAAGGTAAAGAACAGAAATCAACTGACCTCTCTTCTCTCTCATTTTGATTTTGAAAAAAATTTCTGAGACGCTGCGAGTGTGACATTAGGAGCATTTCATCAATGGATAATCCGAAGGTTCAAGAGGTATTACATCTCTCTGTCGAATTGGAATTCTCTCTCCACATGTACTATTATACACATTTTTATGTTACTAATTTTGTTATCTGCAGATCCTAGAGAAGCAAGTTCTTACAGTGGTCAAAGCCGTCGAAGACAAGCTCGATGACGAAATTCATGCCCTAGATCGGCTCGACCTTGACGATATCGAGGCATTAAGAGAACGAAGGTTGCAACAGATGAAGAAAATGGCGGAGAAGCGTAGCCGTTGGATTTCACTCGGTCAAGGCGAGTATTCTGAGATCCCCACCGAAAAGGAATTCTTCTCCGTCGTTAAGGCCAGTGAGCGCGTCGTCTGCCATTTCTATCGTGAAAACTGGCCTTGTAAGGTAAATATATAATGTAAATTATGTTTTTCTGATTTAGAATGATATGGTTTTTTTTTGGGGATTTGAATTGCATTGTTTGGTTGGTGGCTGAAATAAGAGGAAAAGGAAGGAGAATTGGAGCCTGAAATCATTTTTGCTTGTTCTCATTTGGAAAGATGAGGTTTTTAGAGGCTATTGTTGATAATTTCTTATTCTAAGTTTGGTTCTCTACACTATACTATGGTCGATTGGGGTTTAGGGTCAAATGGGAGCTAGAATATGTGTGTGGGTGTGTTTTTTTTACGAGATCTTACTGCCATAGAGTATAGAAGGACACTAATAGCATGATTTCTTAAATGTGCTTGTGTTGTTTTCTACAAGCTGTATCATATTAATAGCTAACAAAAAGAAGTTACAATTTTGACAATGTTTAAGTGATCCCATATCCATTGACAACACCACCGCCACACCTGCATCAATAATTGCGACCACCCACGCCCACCATCAAAACGATCACCAGAGCCAGCTATTGCAGATACTACCATCAAATTCAGCACCACCGTTTTTTCCCTGCAGGTTGGATGGGTCGTTGATTGTGGCCATGGATGGAACCATCTATAGGCCAAGAGGGGCCATGTTGCCCCTCATATTTTCAAAAAAGCCTTTAACCCTCTGAAATTTTCAAAAATCCATATTATTCCCCTTATGTTTTCATAAATACATATATATACATACATATATATATATATATATGGTTGATATCGAATGACCAAATTGGGTATGTAATCACGTGGATGAGTGTTTTTTTTACAAGCAAATACACTTGCGTTGATGAGTTTAATGAATAATGACTAAAGGAAAAAAAATGGTAATTCCTACAAAATTGGGTTAATAATGTGGCTTATATCAAAATTCTAATGCCAGACCAACTGAATTAAGCAAAAAATGTGGTAGTATTGACTAAGCAAAATATTTGGAAAAAAAATGTAAATTCTTGCTAAATCAAAATTAAAACGAAGTTCCACGTGTCATTGTCAAAATTCAAAATTTGTTTCATGTTGTTCAATGATTGGATAGGTAAGAATTAATTTTCGGATTTTATGGCAAACTAATTTTGACGATGGTATGATCTCATGAAAGTTGATTTTGATAGGTTTTATGCACCAGAATAACTTGTTGAATTTCAAGTTGGATAAAATTTGTTGCTTATGTCATTATTTGGCTCCCTCATAATAAATTCCTGATTCGTCCCTAATTGTGGTTTCAACTATGGTGGTCATGTGTTAATGCTTATCAGTCACGATTAAAATGGAGATTGATTGGAAGGCTTTATTGGTGGTGAAATGCATATAGAACCAACAATTTTAGGTAAAGTTATTTTGATTATTGGGTGGTTTTGATAATGGTTTTGGGTTGACAGGGTGTGGTGTTGCAGAAAGAACAAATGATGGTGGATTAGTGTGATTTACTTTGCAGTTTGTTGGAAGAGAGGATGCAGTCAGTGGGTTTATGTAGCGGTTACTGTGTTTGCTAGGTTGAAGAGAAAAGGTGGTGGAGATGCCAAGATGGTGGTTGAATATTGTCATTTTGGGTGATTGTGTAGTATTTGTTTAGATGGTGGAGATAGGTTTGGGCAGTGAGAGAGAGGGAGGGAGGGAGGGAGGCAGAGGGAACGGTGGTGGTCATGGTTGTTTCTACGGTGGTGTTGGTTGGCTCGGTTTGGACATAGAGGGTGAATTGGTAAAAAGAAGGTATTTAGTCAACTCTATTGGGAAGGGTTCATTTTTTTGCTGTTGTAGCGTAAATACCCCAACTATTAATCTTACATCTGTGGCATGTTGGTTTATCATCTTATTGTGCAATGGATTGGAGTGGAAGGATGCCATCACTACATTTGTCAAAGTTTGAGGGCAAATTTGAGGGGAAAAAATTTAGTTTAGAAGCAAATTCAACCTTGGGCCAAAGGGACAATGAGTTTTTTTAACCCCATTCTTTTTAACCAAAAGTGTTCGAGGATATAGACATGTGATTTTATTGTTTGCCCCTGAAACATTAACATCTCTGAGGTATACGGGTAAAATAAAGCAATTACCAAGGGTATTTGTCCTTTCTTTTGTGCCCAGTCAAGCAAAAATGAATGAAAAAAGATGGCTTCCTTTTCTTAGAGATGATTTTAGTTTTTTGCATCCTTCATACCAGGCAAACTGTCAGAGAAGTGTTAACAGGGGATGAAAGAGGGATAAAGAAGGATAATGCATCAAAATAGAGAGCAAAGATTGTGAGATAGAGCTTAGTAATGGGAAGTAGTATTTTAAAACAATTAAAAGTATAAAAAGGGAATCGAGAATGCAATGAAAGAAAATTTTAAGTTGGAGTTGAGTGAAACTTCTGATGAAGGCTGCCAAGGTGGATGACTGAAACTTCCTTCTAAACCAACAGCTTAGTCAGCTGATAAACGTGTTTATATACACCTTGGAAGGGTTTAATCTAATGTGTATATATCCAAGTTGCAAATGAGGGTTCTTACCTGCCCTATTTCTTTATTGTTCTATTCCGTTAGTTTTTAACTTTTAAAGATTTTTAGGTGGCACTCTTGTGTTATAGTGGCCTTGGTACCCACTCTGTAGACTCAGACTGAGAACAGGATATGAAACATTTAAATATCATCTACTTCAGAATGCCACAAGAGAGCTTTTTCTTGATTTTATAATATGTAAAAATAGGAAACGCTTGTTGAATGAGAATGGCATGTTATCCAGACGAGCCTAGGCGAAGGTGACTCATTTAGACGGCTGACTCCTTTTCAATGGAAAAAATAACCAAAGCAACCTGGGAAAACGCTGGAGTTGAAGCAAGCTTCAATGCTTCCAAGACCATCATCATGGTTGGCGCAAAGAGCATCAGACAGAGTTGCTTTTCATTCCTTTTCTTTTTTTAATTATTAGTTTTATTCTTGGGTTATTGGTTTAGAGTTTAGACACTGCATATCTGATTTACACTTAGAATGACGGTTGTTAGTTTTGTAACCTATTAGCACTGGCTGTCAGTTATCCATGGCTATGTTTATGGATGGCATGGTCCATATCAGTTCTCTATGCTCAATCAATTTGGAATGGGGAACAACCCATGTTCAAATATTGTTCGCTGCCAATGGACAACTACTTGTGTATATTATTATTGCATCTCCTTGTACTTCCCCATCTAGTTATTAGACTGTTGTTCTAATGTTTCTGCTGTAAAAGCATCAGAAGAGTTGAATAATTTAGTATTATAATGATAAGTTGGCCCTATTATTCTGTGACAGAATAAAACAGCTTCCATAGTTTTTAAAACTTTCTTGTAATGCACAATTTTTTTGGTTTCGTGAATGTTCTTTTTTTTTTTTTATGAGTGACAATAATGTTTACCTTTCACTTGTAGGTGATGGATAAGCATTTAAGTATATTAGCAAAGCAGCACATTGAGACGCGTTTCGTAAAAATTCAAGCTGAGAAAAGTCCATTCTTGGCCGAGAAGCTTAAGATTGTTGTACTTCCCACCCTTGCCTTGGTAAATAATGCCAAAGTGGATGATTATGTGGTATGTCTTAAGGAAATACGAACTAATAACATAATATTAAGGTGATTTTTGTTCCTCAACTTAATGTTGTCGTAACTAAAACCCCTGCTAAATGCAATTTAGGTAGGATTTGATGAGCTTGGTGGGACAGATGATTTCAGCACAGGGGAACTGGAAGAGAGGTTGGCTAAAGCTCAAGTCATCATTTTTGAGGGTGAATCATCTCTAAACCCAACGAAATCTCGCGTTCAAACCAGGGGTGTCCGGCAAAGCACACACTCGTCGGATTCAGAATAGAGGTAGATTGCCTACGTAGTGGTTGTTCTGCCTTTCTGGCGGGCAAGTGGCTACAATGTTTGTCATCACCATGCATTCTGTCTTACATTTCAAGAATTTCCAATTCCATATGCTACCGCACTCAGATGAGTGCCATTATCATCTGAGGTTGTGTGAGGTCACAACTTCGGTTGTGCTATGTAAGATTGATGTTACTCCATTGAGACCTAATGTTATCATGATGCTGATAGCACCTGTATTGACTTGTTTTGCAAATTATTAAAAATCTGAAAGCCCTTTATCTTATTCTGTGTGGAACTTGTGTTGGGGCTATTGTGGCATCTGGTTTGTTGTGTTATTGTTGCACTTCCAAAACAACCTCAACTTACATATCTCAATTTTTTTTAAGGCTTGTATGGGAAACTAGTACTAGATATGGATATCTCGTGTTTGTGTTGTGTATTGTAAGCATGAAAGCTCATGTCTCTTCTCTCTTTTTTGTCTCCATTCCTACTCACCTTGTTAAACAGGTCGACATCCTCACTCATAAAGGAGAACTTATAACTAAAGGGAAACCAGAGTTTCTCCACGAAATGAATCCACATATATAGTTATCATATTGTTGATAACTCAAGGCTCTAGTTTAATTGTATATTAGGAGTCATGTACACACGATACCCTATGCAAATAGCAAGGAAAAAGAGTGAAAAGAGACTAGAATGAGATACCCTATGTAAATATGAAGGACGAAGAGTGAAAAGAGACTAGAATGAGATACACTATGCAAATAGGAAGGAGGAAGAGTGAAATAGACTAGAATGAATAACTCAAGGTGGTTATGAGAGTTATAGGTAAGTACTTGCAGTTGATAATGCAATTAAAAGTAAAGTTATAAATGGTTAAAGTAGAAAAAAAAAAAAAAGAATGGTATTATAAATATTTCTCGGGTGGACACCTAACCCCCACATATTCATTAACTAATAGCATAGATGACAAGCAAAAATGGAAAGTGGAAATCCCCGAGAATCTACGATTCTAGGAACACAGTAAGTTTACATCCGTTCTAACAGCTTACAAAATAAAGAACTTTAATAAGAAAAGCTGCAAGCAGAGCAGATTGTATGTAGCACAATAGTCTTCCACCAAGCAAAGTTACAAACAAACAAACAAACAAACAAACAACTCTAAATCTAACAAGTTATTCATTAACCAACAACATAAAACAAGAGTCCAGTCATATATATGCTATGCATATATACGATGCTTGCTCCCTCGGGCTTTTGCCAGCACCCTTTTCCCAAATGGATGGCTATGCAAGACCGCATAATGACTTTGAATGGTTGTAATCAGTTTATAGTGAATAGCCCCCTGCATTGTCATGGTTAAGAGAGAAAACGAGTCACTGAGTCAGAATAAGGGAAATCTTCAATAATGCAATGCAAGAACAGAACAAGGACTATACTTCATAATTCATAGTTTGCATATTTAATCAAATTTTTCGAGAAAAAATGCTCAAAGAGTTTGCTAAGTTTTGGAATATGAATCAAGTAAGTCTGAATAGTTTTGTGCAAGTGATCAAACCTTAGATACTGCCAAGGCAGATTGAGCGACGTAATTTCCATATTGATCCTGGAGAACAGTCAAAAAGTTTGGATGACTAACAATCTCATCGATGATTTTCATTGCCTGGTCTTCCCCAGATTCTTTCAGACCTTTCTCTACCACATTGCTCCCATATTTGCTCAAGGAGAGAGAAAAATAATTCCCCTTAAGTTGAGATAGAATATCCGCTGTAACATGCGGTATCTTCATTCCAATTATATACTGCACAACATAGTTCCTGAAGATGGAAAAATAAACATATTACTATTTGTTCTAGCATTGGAGGGATGATTTGAAAACATCCTATGCTTTGTTCCCTCCTCAAAACTTATATACAAATATGAGTATAGCATATTAGAGACAATCAGACCCTTTTATACAAATGAGAGTTATTTTTCGATACCATATCAAAAAATAAATTTAGACACGTAATTTTTCATATATCATGGTGTAACTCACTCTAATAGAAAAAGGTTAAGCTATTTAGGGACAATTAGAACAAGTTGTCAGATAGAATGTTTAAATCACTAGTTTTTACTAAAAGCGAGGCAAAGATGGTTTCAACTCTAAGGAAAGAAAGAGAGAGGCAAACCCAAAAGGATGCTCCGCTAAGACCGATGCATTAGCTGTTATTTCAGCCACAAGACGCTGCTTTGGTTCTCCTCGAGCATGAGCCACACATTGTTGCAACACACAACACCCACTTTTGTCCGTTGCAATATCAAGACAATTGTCAGCTACAACATTCAGAATATGCTGTGCAAAAAAAAAAACTATTTAGTCAAAAAAAACAAGCAAATAACTCTGGTCAGTGTATCATATCAAATGATGTCAAACAGAAAAAAAATTCACCGGTAAAGGTGAGTATCTCTGGTTCCTAAATACAATTACTTTCAAGTTCTTCACCTGATATAATGCAGAGAGAAGCCTCCGTAGGTGTACGTTGAAGGTAGTTTATGCTTTATATATTAGATTAGGTAGTTTATTCTCTTGAGTATATATTTTGTGAGTATACTACTAGAAACCACGGAACATGACTTGAACTATCTGATTTTTTTATCAATGAATACGGATTGAGAAAACATAGAAAAATTGACAGAATTATTGTATTCAAAATTTCCAACTACATATTTTGAGGGCAAGATCGAAGAGGAACTTTTACTATACTATTAGCAGTATTGGTACCGAAAATTACAATTCAATCTTTTAAGGTTAAATTACAACTTTTTTAAGGTGTAAGTTATAACTTTAGAAGGCATGATCGATCATAAAATGTTGAAATCGATACCGCATTATTCACGATTAATCATGAATGTCTGTGATTGATCATGACCGATGATCGAATTAGTAAAAACTACTTTTATTATAGTCAAAGGTCATTTCAACATCATGAAACTTCATTTAACAAGAATGAACCCTCTAACAGTCTCGGTTTTTATCTTCATATAGCATTGAACTGAGGATTGTCGGCGAGGATTGTTAACAAGAAGATTGTTATTCATTTGTTGGCCTTACTGCCATTACTTTTTCATTTGCTAGAACACAAGGATCCACAGCTTTGATAATTCTTGATGTTCCTCAAATTTTTTTTTCTGGGGTGGGGTTGTAAAAGCATAACATATTCTAAATGAAAATGGGAATTTAGTATACCAAAGACAGAGCAAAAAAGCACGGAAAATTCCAACAGAGCAACTAGAACATTCAACTCAATTACAGTAAACAAAACATGTAAACAGGTCCAATGACATATTTTGGGTACAAAGTTAAAACAAAAAGAAGCTCGGTATCTTACCACGCATTTTGTGTCAAGTTATCAAGAAAAAATGAAGTCAATCACCAAATGTTATGATCAAACTAAAATATAAGATCTTCAAATGTTTGAATCAGTCCCAAACAAACCCCTTTTAAGGCCACCAAAGATTGGTTTTCATTATTGAAAGGGGAAAGAGAATTTTATGCATATAGCACCAACAAGCAAACAATGTATAGTTCCCAGTTTCCACTAAAGGACAAACAACTATGTGCACATTGACTACTCCCCTCTCTAGTCCGGTTAAAAGTAAGTTATCTATATCAGAACTATAGTATTTATGATGTTAAGATTGAAACTCGAGACGTTTTATTACCGCTTAAACTATCCCTTGAGGTTACAAACAACTAATCACCAATTACACAAAATTACCAATAGTTGAACAATTAAATATTAAGTAGGAAAATTTGAACATCAAGAGTTTTTATCCCAGACTATTTAAGCCTCACCTTCTTGTCTTCTGAAGAGAAAGACCCCAAACAAGAATCTATTACATGATGACCATTCATGCTCTTGGTCAGTGGAACAGTGATGCGCCTTATAACCGCTATCACCAAAGACCTTTGCTCCTGTGTCTTTAAATGCTTCAGCAAACTCTGCATAGCTCGAGTACTGCCACGAGGAGGAAACAGTTTAAAAATAAATGACTTTTACAATCCCAGTCCACAAGACACCCCGGTCTCAGGAGAATCACTGCATTACGAGCTATTTATAGAAGTGCTATACTATTAGCTTTCATACCGAACGTAACCCCTATACTGCATAATGGTTGTACACTGCTTACGAGCTAATCTTTGAAGTGGTATACTATTAGTTTTCCTACCAAATGTAACCCCTATACTACATAGTGGTTGTCTATTAGTTTTCATACCGAATGTAACCCCTATAATGCATAATGGTTGTAGCATAGATTTCAAGGGAAAGATCAAATGATATTATATCTTATTGGAGAGAAAATAAATCGTATGTCATTATAGCCTATAGGGTTTGTGGAGGTCGATATTTAGTTTGTACAGCAATAGACTAAGGAAATCATACCCATGTGCATCAAGGCATATGTCCATGAGGATAGAATCATTATTGATCACTGAAAGAAGTGCTTCAGTCATTTGATCTTTGTTGCACACTTCAAAAAACTTCTGCATAAGATAATTTCCGAACTGATGTATCATCAACTCACACACATGACCTTTCAACTCAGAGAAAATTATCTCAATTTCTTCTGGATTCCCTTCCTCAATCTTCTGCTGCAAGAAACGACACCCATGTTGATCCTTAGTCACCGAGAACAACCTACCCTTCAAATCTTCCAAAGATGTCAAGTTCAGACGCTGTCGCGATCGGTAGACATTGTTGTTATTATTGTTATTGTTATTGTACAAAGACGACAAACTGTCAGCTTCAAATACATTCACAGATCTTGCCCTAAGCCCATTTCCATCTGACATAGTTTGAACCCCATAACCGGATTCATAGGGTGATCGAAGACCATTCCCATTTGACATATTTCGAACCCAATAATCTGATTCATAGGATGATCGAAACCCATCTCCAGATGATTCATACGGTAATATTAACCCATTACCATTTGACATATTTTGAACCCCATACCCAGATTCATTGGTTGATAGAAAACCGCTTCGATTCAGACGAGACCTTTGAAGTCTATTATTCATGGTTGCAGCCAAACTTCGCCCTTCGTTATAGATAATATCGAAATCAAAATCATTGAAATTACTTGAATTCAAACTGGGGATAACCAAATCATCTAAACTCTGATAGTCATCACCAAAAGTTGGAAAACCTTGGGGTGATGGATACAGGCCCGTCTGTCCACTCACTGCAGACTGGACTCTCATTCTCTGCAAATCCATATTAGAGTACTGTGTTTGTGCATATGATATAGGAGGAAACCTCATACCTGTTGAAGAATTAACCAAAGAATTGTTTCCAAAAATAGAAGGCTCCAAGAATGAAGATATATGATTAGGAGATGATAGGCTAAGATGACTAAAGACAGTTTCAAGACTTGGGTCATAAAGGGTTTCAGGAAAACTAGGGTTTACATGGACACTAGTATTTGGCAACCCAATATTCTGATCATAGTGATCAAGATTTGGGTTATACGAGTTGCTTTCAGTCTGAGGAAACAGAAAAGGGTGGTTTCTGGACGCCGGAGAGAGTCTAGGAAAGAGGATTCCCGGAGTACCAATAGCGGCAGGTGAAATATCACTACGCTGACGCTGATTTTCCGGCATAGGATGACGGTAATTTTCCGGCATGGGGTGATGGTGATTTTCCGGCATAGGGTGGGTTTGGATAGGTTTTCCTGATGGTGAAGTAGGCACAGTAGGGTTATTCACCATCAGCCACCCAAGCTCATCCTCCTCTCTCTTTTCCATGGAATTGTTTGTAACCGAAACTTGAAGAGAATAAATAAATAGGTATGCTCTTTGAGGTTAGGGTTAGGGTTAGGGTTTTAAAGTGGTTTTAAAGAGATAGACTTCGTATATAACTGTAACTAGAGAGAGATTGGTCGGTTCCTCTTTCGGGAACCAAGGATAGAAGAGATCGGAGTTGCGATCTCTATCTCTCTCAACTGAGAGATTATAGAGAGAGAAAGAATCAACAAATAAAATGACGGAGTGTGTTCGCATGAAATAAGGAAATTTCTATTAGGGTTTTACTAAGAGAGAGAGTGTGGGTGTGTTCATCGTCTATCTTCACATGATATCCACAGCCCAATAGGAGAACAAGTTGAACAAATTATATTAGTGCACATTTTAGTCTTTATCAATTTCTTTTAGGGCTGTTATCATTAATAGTCCGAGCTCTTAGGGATGTTATCATAAATAATCCAAACTTTTAGCTAGGTTGGTTTTTTTTTTTCATTGATTGAATTTCTGAAACAATATTTAAGACATGTTCAAATAAAATGGTTATTATTACACAAAAATACCATATTAAATATCAGTGATTAAGGAAATATATTAGAAAATTTCTCATCAATAAATTAGGGGAATGGGCATCAAACATCTGAATTTTTTTTTGGTATCACAAAAAAAAAAAAAAAAATTATGCCAAAACTCCCGCTACAAGAAAAATGACTTTTACCCCCAAAAAATTTTGCCGCCGAAATCTTGATTTCGTGATGCCAGCAAATAGTGATAATGTGCAATAGCTATCCCAACAAGCTAATTTTGTAACGGTCTCTCATTGGGTGTGCACACTACATAGTAGTGTCACATGGTTTATTAAATGCATTCAAAATTTTCTCTTCGGATGGGAATTGGTTAAAAGGTTAGCTTCTCCAAAAAGAATTGGTTGTATCCTCCAAATTTATTAAGAAATCAGATAGAAGCCACACCAGACCCTAGGTTAGAAATTATTTTTAGAGGAGTGGGAGGTAGCATATAAGAATAGAGCATCTTCAATACTTATCCATAGAAACATAAATGGATCTGGTTATGCACCGAATGTTGTTACTTTCTTATTTGACATTGCAACTATTTTTTTGAATCCTATCCGATCCAATTCATGGGATTTGGATAATTTCATCCACTTCGGAATATATTCTCATTTGATCTGATCTATTTATCTGCTCCAATCCAAAATTATAGTAAATAGATCCTAACATGTTTTTTTAATGTACTCTATTTTTTTCCGAAAGTTTTAATGGTAGCTGATGAAAAAATAATAACATTGTATATCTAAAGTCCAACCTAGTCAATGAAGGAAATAATAAACAGGTCTCACTCAGATTCAAATTAACGGATCTATGTCACTGTATCCAACTAAATCGAATTCAAAACAAAAATCCGGTCTACTTATCATTCATGCTTAACTTGGCAATACAAATGATGTTCATTACAAAATTTCTTACCTAAAGCTTGTGGAGGGTTTAACCAACCCGACCTGTCCAACGTACCTTTCTACACATCTATTACTACCAGGGACATTTTTATCGTTTATATTTTCGTGCATGTTAATATTTCATGGACCATTAGTTGGATAGTAGTGAAAGTCAGATATGTCATTAGTGGACTAATATATCCCTATTAAATATCAATGATTAATGATTAGTAAGCTTCTCATCAATAAATTGGGTAATGGAGATCCAAAATTTTTTGATCTTTGTCATCACAACAAAAGCTGGTGATAGTTGTATTTAGGTAAAACAAATGTTGGAGTTGAATAACAAGGTCTCTGCGAGTTATATTGTATAATATTTGTTTCGTGTTATTTCAAGTCATATCTATTTGGATCATTTTATTTTAATTTGTGACAATATTTGAGTTAATATAATAATTTAATTTCAAAACAATTCATAAAGTATTTGATAAGAAAATGATAAAAATAGAATGTTTATATACTTCTCACAATTTGAATCAAATATTATTCCCGTCTTGACCAAAATTCGACACATTTATTATTTGTGTTAATGAACCGTGTCATGATTCCAAGAATCGAAACAAATTAAAATTAGAAGGTGAAAAGATAGATTATGTATTACATAAAACTTTGTGGATTTTAAGCATGCTTTAGCAAAAAAAAAAAAAAGGATTTCAAATAAAAAAACACAGAAATGAACTAGAGGTTAATCAAGAACAAATTGTTAGTTTTTATTTCATCTTTTTCTCTTTTGGTTGTTTTTTTCTTTTTTACTCTACACAAAAACCTTTCCTTTCCTTGAAATGTTTTTCTTTTTCCATAATAACAATCTACACTTACCTAAAACTTTACCAAATATGCCATACTAATTGTTCTAGAAAATTCGGCGAACTTTTTGGTATATACGTCATTATTTCCATATTAATCTACAGTTATCAAAAAGTTTATCAAACTTTCTAGATGACTCTGACACATTTTTTGGTGTAGAAATTTTTGTAAACTTTTAGATTGACAAGTCATGATTTTGCCCATAAATATCGATTTGAATCAAATATCGTTGAAACTCTAAGACCATCTTCAATGGTGACTCATATACTTATCTAAATTTGAGTAAAAAAAATGATTAAAAATTTTAATTTGATGTAGATCTCTCCGATAAATAAACATATTTTATACTCAAATTTTTCAAAAAATTTCTAACTTATCCAAAAAAAAATTCTATTCTTTTTTATGTAAATCTCGCCGATCAATAAACCTATTTTTACACTCAAATATTTCAAAAAAAAATTCCAACTTATCCAAAAAAAAATCTTTTACGTTTCTTTATCTCTTTTATGAGATCTGCAAGCAACCACCACACCGCCAACTTCACTTGTCACCGTAGAAGTCTAAAAGCCAGTGAAAGGGGAAGACGGCGGCACCAAAAGTCCACCCACTTTAACTTTGGAAGATGACGACGAACCCTACGGAAATTTCTATTAGGGTTTTACTAAGAGAGAGAGTGTGCGTTCATTGTCTATCTTCACATGAGCGCGTATATCCACAGCCCAATAAGAGACCAAGTTGAACAAATTATATTAGTGCACATTTTAGTCTTTATCAATTTCTTTTAGGGGTGTTATCATAAGTAGTCTAAACTCTTAGACATGTTATCATAAATAATCCAAACTTTTAGCTAGGTTGGTGATAGTTGCTTAATTTAAACATATTTCATTGATTGAATTTCTGAAACAATATTTAAGACATGTTCAAATAAACTGGTTATTATTACACATAAATACCATATTAAATATCAGTGATTAAGGAAATATATTAGGAAATTTCTCATCAATAAATTAGGGGAATGGGCATCAAACATCTAAATTTTTTTTTGGTATCACAAAAAAAAAATTATGCCAAAACTCTCACTACAAGAAAAATGACTTTTACCCCAGAAAATTTTGCCGCGGAAATCTTCATTTCGTGATGCCAGCAAATGGTGATAATGTGCAATAGCTATCATAACAAGCTGATTTTGTAACAGTCTCTCATTGGGTGTGCACACTATGTAGCAGTGTCACATGGTTTATAAATGCATTCAAAATTTTCTCTTCGGATGGGAATTGGTTAAAGAGTTAGCTTCTCCAAAAAGAATTGGTTGGATCCTCCAAATTTATTAAGAAATCAGATAGAAGCCAGACCCTAAGTAAGAAATTATTTTTAGAGGAGTGGGCAAGAGCATATAAGAATAGAGCACCTTCAATACTTATCAGTAGGAACATAAACGGATCCGGTTATGCACTGAATGTTGTCACTTTCTTATTTGTTATTGCAACTATTTTTTTGAATCCTATCTGATCCAATTCATGGGATTTGGATAATTTCATCCACTTCGGAACATATTGTCATTTGATCTGATCTATTTATGTGTTCTAATCCAAACTTATAGTAAATAGATCCTAATATGTTTTTTTTATGTACTCTATTTTTTTCTGAAAGTTTTAATGGTAGCGAATGAAAAAATAATAACATTGTATATCCAAAGTCCAACCTTGTCAATGAAGGAAATAAACGGATCTATGTCACTATATCCAACTAAATCGAATCCAAAACAAAAATCCCGTCTACTTATCATTCATGCTTAACTTGGCAATACAAATGATGTTCATTACAAAATTTCTTACATAATCCACAAAAAGAAAATATTTGAAGAGTCATATGCACACACATAACCTTGTTGACCTAGGTTGAAGTGCAAGAAGTCTCCCTAAAACCTGTGGAGGGTTTAACCAATCCGACGTGTCCAACGTACCTTTCTGTACATCTATTACTACCAGGGACACTTTTATTGATTATATTTTCGTGCATGTTAATATTTTATGGACCATTAGTTGGATAGTAGTGAAAGTCAGATATGTCATTAGTGGACTAATATATCCCTATTAAATATCAATGATTAATGATTAGTAAGATTCTCATCAATAAATTGGGTAGTGGACACTAGTCTTTGGCATGACTCCTGGCACCCCTATGGCCCTCTGTCACTTTTCTGCAACAACACCACCATGGATGAATCTAGCTTGTCAACAAACTCAAAGGTTAGCTTCATTGTCAATGGCAATCAATGGTCTTGGCCAACAATTGTTCCTTCTGAATTGATAGATATCGTTCAAAACATGCCTTCCTATCTCCCAAATCATCTAAGAAAAAACACTGTGAAATGGACACTTGCCCCAAATAGCCTTTTCTCTTCATCATCTGTTTGGAAACAGATTAGGGAGCAACACCCTAGAGTACCTTGGTACCCTCTAGTATGGTTTTCTCAAGGCGTCCCTAGAATGAACTTTATTCTATGGCTGGCTATCAGACAAAGGCTTAGCACAAGAGATAAAACCCTAGCCTATGCTGCCCAACTTGGGATTGAACGCAGTCTATGCAATCATTCCCAAGAATCTCACCATCCTCTCTTCATTGCTTGCCCTTACTCAAGGTTCATCTTGTGTTATCTGATGCTTTTATGTGGTGAACAATGGGAAACTACTTCATGGCAACTTCTGCTTGATCAAGTAGTTCAAACATGGAAGGATAAATCCATGCTCAGAACCCTTCAAAAGCTATGCCTCTCTGTAGCTGTTTACTCCATTTGGAGAGAAAGGAATTCAAGGCTCCATAGCCACCAATCCAGAAACTCCAAAGTCATCTTGCAAGCTATTGTCCAAACCATTATGGACAAAATGCTTTCTCTTAAATTCAAGATCACTCCAAGGAATGAAAGATTACTTCTAACCTGGCAGCTTCCTAGCTCATGCCTGCTATGCTATGATGTCCCAGTTTGTTTTGCATTGAATTGTATAGGACTAGGGCTAATTCCCATGGGGTACTCAACTAAAGCTTGGTACCTCTTGGGAATTCTCCATACTTTTGCTCACTTCACTGCTTGTATTGGTTTTTGTTTTGATGTACATCACAGATATTTCAAATAAATGAAAACTTTTTTTACTTTTCGAAAAAAATTGGGTAATGGAGATCCAAATTTTTTGATCTTTTACGTCACAACAAAATAGGCGATTGTTGGATTTAGGTAAAACAAATGTTGGAGTTGAATAAGAGGGTCTCAGCGAGTTGTATTATATAATATTCGTTTCGTGTCATTTCAAATCACATCTATTTAGATCATGTTAATTTAATTTGTGACAATATTCAAGTTAATATAATAATTTAATTTCAAAACAATTCATAAAGTATTTGATAAGAAATTGATAAAAATAGAATGTTTATATTCTTCTTACAATTTGAGTCAAATATTATTCTCGTCTTAACCAAAATTCGACATATTTATTATTTGTGTTAATGAACCGTGTCATGATTCCAAGCATCAAAACAAATTAAAATTAGAAGGTGAAATGATAGATTATGTATACACAAAAATTTAAGGATTTTAATCATGTTTTAGCAAAGAAAAATGGGATTTCACATAAAAAAACACAGAAATGAACTAGAGCTTAAGCAAGAACAAATTATTAGTTTTTATTTCATCTTTTTCTCTTTTGGTTGTTTATTCTTTTTTACTCTACACAAATACCTTTCCTTTCCTTGAAACGTTTTTCTCTTTCCATAGTAACAATCTACACTTACCTAAAACTTTACCAAATATGCCATAATATATGTTCTGGAAAATTCGGCGAACTTTTTGGTATATACATCATTATTTCCATATTAATCTACACTTATCAAAAAGTTTATCAAACTTTCTAGATGACTCTAACACATTTTTGGTGTAGAAATTTTTGTAAACTTTTAGATTGGCAAGTCATGATTTGTCCATAAATATCGATTTGAATCAAATATCATTGAAACTCTAAGACCATCTCTTGACTCATATACTTATCTAATTTTGAGTAAAAAAAATGGTTAAAAATTTTGATTTGATGTAGATCTCTCAAATGAATAAACATATTTTTATACTCAAATTTTTCAAAAAAATTTCTAACTTATCCAAAAAAAAAATTCTTTTCTTTTGTATATTAACCTCTCTAATCAATAAACCTATTTTTACACTCAAATATTTCAAAAAAAATTTCCAACTTATCGAGAAAAAACCTTTTACATTTCTTGTTCTCTTTTATGAGATGTGCAAGCAGCCACCACACCGCCGACTTCACCTGTCACCATAGAAGTCTAAAAAGCCAGTGAAGGGGAAGACGACGACACCGAAAGGCCACCCACTCTAACTTTGGAAGATGATGATGATCTATGAACTCAACGATGATGAGCAGAAGAAGAGTGTGAATCTTATTAACTTTGGAAGATGATGATGATCTATGAACTCAAAGATGATGAGCAGAAGAAGAGTGTGAATCTTATGAGGATATTTGACAGTTGAGATTTGAGTATTGTATTTGGATCTTTTTGATTTAGATTTACAAAAGAGTTTTTCTTCATTTGGTATAAATATGGATTTAATATTGGAGAATATTTTTAGACCAATTTTATCTAAATTTAAATTTTGGATAAAAAAAAAGGTCATGTCAAAGGACCTTTAATACTTATCCCTAGGAATATAAACGGATCCAATTATGCACTGAATGTTACTATGTTCCTATTGTTATGACAATTATTTTTTTGAATCCTATTCGATCCAATCTATTGGATTTAAAGAATTTCATCAAATTGCAAACATATTATCATTTGATTTGGTCTATTTACTTGCTTCAGTCCAAAATTAAAACTTTAGTAAATAGATCATAACATATTTTTTTAGTTTGGTTGACATATTATGAGTTGATTAAATATTAAATTGTACTATTATATATTTAATCGGATCAAATACTTTGTTTGGTCAAATTTAATTATGTATTAATTTTAAAAAACATGACATGTATTAGATGTTGCATTATAATCCAAATCAAATGTAAATTTGCTATTATAACCCAAAAACTAATAAAATTAAGTTGTCATCGATGTAAGATACACTTCGTCATATGCACGTTTCTGCCCACTCCCATTGTTCTTCGCTGATTACTACCAACAGGAGGTCTTCTTTTCGGCAGTGGTCAATTATTTATGCAAGCAAATATTTAATTAATTGATTTTGAAGGGTTTCAATTTTGTGTGGCGTAGATGGGATATTGCATGCTTTCGAAGGTTGGAATGTGCATGAGTGTGGCAACATATGTTCTTGACAAAGTTTGCTGCATCAGTATCGTAAGATTGACCAAGGATCTCCATATTTTCATCTTGTAATCATCTCAATCCAAGTGGCCATTGTGTTTTTTTCGATAAGAAACAGTAGACTTTATTAATAACCGAAACAGAACAACATGACTCAGTTACAGTTTGGAAAAGAGCAAAAGATAAAGTCTTAAACATCCCAAGCCAAACAGAACATGGCTCGCAACTCAATCAAGGACTGAAGCTGTGCAGCAGCGGCAATCAGGCAAGCTTGCTTACTTGCACACACCCAGCAGTTACAGCATGCTACTATCGAGAGCGATAATTTGGAAGTTATTTATTGAAGATATTAAACAAGTTGCTAATTCCCTTAACCTTAAGTTTCTACACAAGCCAAGAGCCTTTAACAAGGCAGCTCAGCTCATTGGGTAGCAGCATCAGCTTTATCCAGCTCTCTAGCCTTGAGTTGGGTCAGCTGTCCACCTACAGAGTTGGTGGCTTTTTTATTATTTGACTGTAATCAACATTTCCCTTCTTAAATAAAATTATAGCTTTTCTTGATCAAAAAAATAATAATAACCGAAACAAAAAGAGAAGTTACAGACAATATCAAAGGTGGAAAAATCACCCACAGTTTGCATGCAAGAAGAGCAGTATATTACCGTCTACCCTCCACAGTAAGCCTAGTTTGAAGTCGGTAAGCATTCATCATATTGACTGCAGCCTCTAGCCATAATGCTTGAATGTTTGCCTAGTAGGCTGTTGAAGCTTTGCCCACTTAACTTCAGGGAAGGCACCAACTCAGCCAAATTCAACCAAAACTCATCCATTTCAACTCTACCAAAAGTTCGTAAAAGCTATCAAATTTTGGCATGATTTGGCTTGGATCAGCTCTACAGGAATTTAGTTCCAACCGCATAACTTCCACTAATAACAAGATATGACTAGTCTAGCTTACCAATTCAGCGGATGTTCCGATTTTCTCACCCAAATAGAAAAGGGGTTCCAAACCTTGATTTCCTTAGGGTAACGGTGCTGTAATGTGTGTTTTATACTGGGGGTGCATCCCCACTACCCAATGGACCTAGAGTCCCAAAAATTGTAAATTGAGATAGCCAAGAATAATCTAAGTTAAAATATTAAGTGACAACTCCTACACCACCATCCCCCCTTTACTTCTTTTCTGCCTTTTTACTAAGAGAGCTTTATTGAACCCATGAGAATCAAATCGCATGAAATCAAAGTCAAACTAAGTAAACTGAGGTCAGCGGTGTCAAGCTTGGTTGATTTAAGCTCAGATACAATGCTGAGGCAGGTCTCATCTAATTGATGAAGGAGCAGGACAAGCCATGCTTCGATAAAATCATTTAAGGCAAAGCCACTGACCTCACTTTCTCAGCCGCCCTAACATCAAAAGGCTAAGAGAGAGTCTTCCAAGCAGCTTCTGCCTTAGCAGCAACAACTCGACCTTGAATGGTCCTCAGCTTTATCCAAAGGAGTTTGTTCTAACAGTAAGCAAAGACTAGAACTGCAAAATTTCTTTACATATTACTATTGAAGAGAAGGTACACTTGTTTTGATATTAGAAAGAAGAGGACTAAAAAGAAACATAATACCAAAAAGGTAGTTAATCACCAAGTAAAATGATAGTAAAACAGAACAATACGCCTGCATAATAGCCAAGTCACTTCCTGTGTACAGCCTTGGGATTGTCCTTGGTCGAAGCCTTACCATACACTACATCAATCGCAAACATTGGCAGCTATATGCTTATATAACATACAATTTGGAGATCATAAAACACGGAAACAAACTATTTTACTAAAACGGGATCAGAGTTCTAGCACTGTGTTAGGGGTAGAAATCGCGTGTTCGGATTTCATCCCTGAACACCAAAGATTCTGGCTGGCCTGCACCTTTTCCTAAGGCAATACAGTAGCCTTAGGAAAGGGTGCAGGCCAGCCAGAATCCTTGTCCCTAGTGGGTACCTCCTCCATAAGAAGTGTTCACTTATATGGCAGGAGGGGAGACGACTCCTACCCGATGTCCCTAGGAAGTGTTCACTTGTATGGCAGGAGGGGAGACGACTCCTACCCGATGTGGGATGGAGGTAAAGGCTATTGTATTGCCTTAGGAAAGGGTGCAGGCCAGCCAGAATCCTTGGTGTTCAGGGATGAAATCCGAACGCGCGATTTCTACCCCTAACACACTGATAACTTCAACTATGTAACTGTGAATTAGAATCTTTGTAAAGAGCCAGTCACAATATAGTTAAAGTAATATAAGCTTGGCTCAACTACATTCTGACGTGGAATATCATATTAACTCAATGAGGCAATGGGAAAAGCAGTGCCAAAGGTTAGAGAGATGATTTAATGCTACTTTTCATACCAAAGAAGATGGATGAGAAGGTATGTGAATTACAAGGCCAAAGGCTCATGAAGACAATTAAATCCAAAGATAACATGACAAATGTATGGAATTGCATGGACCGTACTGGTGGTGCATGACAACATTTAAAGAAAGCACTGCACACTATGAATCTAGGATTTCTCCCTTGATGCACTAAAGACCAAATGCAGATTGCAAGATTTATGCTAATGGAACATGCGAGACAACAGGTTTAACCCTATGGCATAAAACAGTATTTTTCTTCATGGAAAAATATTTCAAAAAATAGTTATATTTTGTTTTAGTTTGACAACATGACGATTGAGAAAAAAAGCATGCTGGATATGTGAAGGAGTAGTCTTAAAAGCAAAGAGCCATACCCAGCAGTGGCTCCCACAGAGAACTAATTTTCGAAAAGGGAAAATCTATTCTGCCTGGAAGATGTTGAAACCTGAACCAATTCTAACATGACATGCCCAAAAAAATAATCATCTCCTGAAAGTGATTACGAATTCATTAAGGACTTTCTAACTTCATTTCATTCAGCAACCCATGCAGTGCATGATAAATGCCATCATTTTGAAGATGTAGGGGGGACCCAGCTAGAAACTCATACAGAGTTCCATTGATGCTAATCCAGCTACACCCGGGCTGCTTCCTTACACCCTTTTCCCTCATAGCCCTCCTCAGCCCTGAGACATCACTCCATCGGTGATCAACTGCAAATGCATTTGACATCATCACATAGCCTGCAGAATTTTCAGGGTCCACCTTAACAAGCATGGTGGAAATATCTTGGGCCAATTCTAATCTATTGTGGAGCACACAACCGCCCAGCAAAGCTCCCCACACAAAATCATTGGGCTCAAAAGGCATGGAGATAACAACTTCAAGTGCTTCTTCAACACAGCCCACTCGTGCAAGGAGATCTATATAGCAAGCATAATGTTCCAATTTAGGGGTGATTGAAAGTCGTCTCATGTCCTTAAATATTAGACGCCCTTTCTCTAACAGTCCCGAGTGACTACACGCACAAAGAACACCAAGCCATGTTCCACCATTGGCACGCAAACCACTCTCTTGCATTTTGGAGAAAAGTCTCAATGCCTCTTCTCCTTGACCGTTTATTGCCAGGCCCATGATCATAGCATTAAATGAAACAACATCTTTGGTGACCACCTGATTAAAAACCCCTCTTGCCCTCTCCAAACTCCCACATTTAAAATACATATCTATCAATGCAGTTGCCAGATTTGTGTTTAGGGTTATAATGCATTTGCGCCCTTCAGACTTCATATATTCGTGAACCCATGTTCCTAGGTCCAAATCACCAATTTGAGCACAGGCTGAGAGCACAGAAACCACCGTGACATGGTTGGGTCTACAATTATATTTCTCCAGCATCTGGTGGAAAAGACTTAAAGCCTCAACAGCACAACCATTTTGAACGTAAGCACCTATCATGGCATTCCAAGGAAGCACAGTTCTCTTTCCATTGTCAGGCATTTCATTAAATATTTCCCTACTCTTGTCAACCTTTCCCCCTTTCCCATATAAATAAACAAGAACAGTATTGACTGAACCATGACCCAAATTCTTGGAAACAAAATTATTTCTAAATTCTAATATTATTCTCAACCATTTCTCAATTTGTAAAATCTCAAGCTTAGAACATGCAGATAAAACACTAACCATAGTGTCGTTTTCTGGCCTCAAATTCTCTTTTATCATTAATAGAAAAAGACTCAGAACTTCCTCCACCTGACCCGACTGGGCATACCCAGAAATCAAAGAAGTCCAAGAACAAACCACACTTCTGTCAGGCATTTGATCAAACACTTTGCGTGCCGACACCATATCTTTCTGCCCCTTAGCATAGACAGCGAGTAAACCATTACACACATAAGAATTATCAACAAAACCCAGTTTTACAATGTGAGGGTGAAATTGTTTGACATAATATGCTTCCTTGGACCGAAAACAGACCTTAAGAAGGAAAGAAAAGGTCAAGTCACTGGGTGAAAGGGATTGCAACTTCAATCTTTTGAATATAAGTATGGCAGGAGAGTAAAGGCCTTCTTCAGCTAATGCTCGAATAATGGCATTGAAAGGAAATGTATTGGGAGATTGTAGTAGGTGAAAGACGCGAAGAGCTAGCTGAGATGGGTAGTGGCCAATGAGACGAGTGGCTATCAGATTATCTTGGTGTGCGCCAACTCTGAAGATATGAGCATGGATTTGGAGTATGTGAGAGTGTGGAAGATGGCCTTGTAACAGGCTGGAGAGGTTGGAGAAGTTGCTAGAGGTTGAATTTGGAGAGAGAGAATGAAAATGTATGAGATGGAGAAAAGCAAGGGGAGGAAAGTGAGTTCTGAACTTCAGGTGAGGCTGTGAATGGTGGAAGAAATGTAGCATTGTTGGTTTCAAATTCGTGGGATATATTTCATGTCATCGATACACCCGTTTACCACCACCCGAACTTCCTGAATTCAACTCAATCCCTGTTAATTCGGTGTCGATTTCGAATAAACATACCAGTCCATATGTGGCCCAACAACATACCGGAGAGTGTCTCAGTTAGTATTTTTGATCCGCTAAGGCCGATGGTGTGACGTGATTAAGGCTCACAAAGATGGTCCATCGGATTGGCCCGACAGCCTGCTAAGCACCACCCAACCCCAAAGAAATCTTCAACAATATGCTCCTTTCCTTAGCATGGATGTAGTTTATAATGTCTCCCATCAATATTGGCTAGGAAGTTTTTTTTTTGTTCAACGATCAAAGATATTTGAAGTGTCCTTGACTGAGTTAACATACGTACATCTCAACTAATCCTCTTTCTGATCTGATCAAAGACAAATCATCTTTGTTACCAAGATGAAGAATTAATCTCTCCTACTCTAACCCAAAGAAATTATTAAGATTCAAATTCAGAACGTCTGAATTTACATTTCATGTTTGTTACCTAACGAATCGTCTACCATAACATACCAACATCCCCCTCTTAATGGGATAGTCCTCAAATTTCTTCAAAGTGCAGCGTTTTTGTTGTCAAGAAATTCCAATTTCCCTAGTATCTCAAACACAAATTTTCCTTTCAATCACATCCTGTCTAATTTCCAACAGTTGAAAAAGTGCCTTTTTTTGTTTGCATGCACTGCTCTTGCATCTATTTAAACTGTCCAACAACCCAAGATTAACATGCACACCCAAGAGAGATCGTCGCGCGGAGAATGGGGCGTCTGGAGCTGCATGCAATTGGCAATTGAAGCTTTTATTTGATTACCTGCTGAAGTCAAAAACAAGTATTATCACATTCGCAAGAAAAGTGTAAATTTTCACTGGTAGTTCAATAATCGGAATCCAAAATTAAAAAGCATTACAAAACTAATGAAAGAATGTCATTTCCTACATAAAAACTGTCGGAAAACATAAGAAAATTGTATGCCAATGATAATGTGGACGCAACCTTTGGCAATTAGAGGATAGTTCTGATGTACAACATATTTGTATAGCAATTAGCAACCAACATGTCTATACGCAGAGGCAAACTAACAAAACCAAAACATTAAGATATGTCTATATACATATGGAAATAAGTGTGAAACCAAAACATCTCTCAAGTAACTTGTTCACCACTAGCAACATCATTCTCTGCATCACTTGGCAACGACAAAAGTTCTGTAAGTTCCAAACGATATTCAAGGCCTCTGAGGTAGTGCCCCAACAGCATGCACCTTTGAAAAAGACAATAGACGAACATCAGACACCAAAAATTAACAGTATTTACAGTCAGCAGTGAAGACAGTATAAATGTCTGATTTTGCCCAGTTCTCAAGGGTAACCTGGAAGAGGGAGTTCCAAAAAATGGGCCAAGAGCCTGAGACGCTTTTCACAAAATGGGTCTAGGGTTTTCAATTCTCTTCCTCCTCTCTATGCCTATAAAACCCCACCTTATTACGCAGACATCGAAGTTCAAACAATTGTTATAACAAGCATGATGTGCAAATGAGGGTTCTCTCAGCTCAAACAAAGAATTGCTACCCTTTTAACAAAGGGACAAAATGGTACAAGCTCGACCTACCATGAGGGCTGCCAAATTAAAATTCAGCTCAAGCTAGATTGAAAGGAAATACATGTAAGGAGAAAAATATTTTCCACATTTCGCCAAGAAATGTACAAATTAATGGTCAAGTGGGTTATGGTGGTCTAATCTGGTATGAGATATGGACAGACTAAATGGTCAAGGGGAAGTCAAAAAGAAGAAAAACATCTGAACAAAGTTAGCTTGCCAAAAAATATGAGTTAAAAGATCGGCAGTCGGCCTTCCACTAACTTTTTTTTTCCGGAAGGAAGCCTTTCAGTAACTTTGGTTCAGCTGAAACTTAGAAAAATGTAATTAATAATATAGCTATAGTAACAGCATCAACACTAAAACAAAACAAAAAAGTTGCAAATTTAAACTTAAAATTTTTAACAATTGAATTTTCTGACTGAAATGCATTTCATAAAGCTATCTAGAAAAGAAACAAGAGAACAGGACTAGTCTAACCAGAACAGCAGACGAGCAAGATAATTCCGAGTCAACGAAATGAGAGGCTGAAATTGAAGCGACGTGTTCTCAATAAGATCGACACAATCTTCTTCAATTCCAACATTTACAGCTCCTTTAGCAGGGTTCTCGGACAAATGAGGAGCCTTCATCTTAGGAGAAAGGGTAGCCAGGAGACCATGGACTACAGAGTAGATTGTTTCTTTCAATTCAGGGGATGTTGGTTCTGACAGCTCGGCCACCTGTCCATGACATAATTTCATCAATCAAAGGAGGATATGTAAGAGAATTGTAAATACAGCCAAGAGTATAGCATAATTGCATGAATGCAACAAATAACTGAATTTCATCTGCCCTAAAGAAAGGGTTCGATAAAATCTCTGCCAAAAAAAGCACATCCACATCCCAAATACCAATATACAATTAAATACAAGGTTTTTAAAACCAGGATCCTATCTTGGATCGATAGGGGAGGTTACATTGCAAAGCCGGATCAAGAATCGAAAGATCCTATCAACTGAGAAAATGAGACGAAACACATAAATTCTGAAAAATAAGAATTAAACAAGCCTAGTATCTACACAAATAGAAATATTATAACAAACGTAGAACTTAGGATAATGATTGAAATTTGATAAACTACAATTTAAGCATTGAAAATTGTTTTAAAAAAAAATTGCTAATATTGTGGGATTTTGCAAAAAGAAAAAGAAAAATTGAAGTATTTTTATTTTAACTTTCAGAGAAAGAGATACGGGGTAGAGACCAAAATGTTGAAAGACTGTTGGATAATAACATTAACTATTTGACATCCAAACAAAAAAAATTAGAAAACAATAAAGATGGAAGACTATCTGGCTATAACGAACAAGTAAAGAGATCTATTTGTGAATGAAATTGACTTTTTGGAGATTTTCTTATCTATATTTAAGTTAATAAGATTTTGCTTGCAACGTGGATAATAACTAAACAACAACAAAAATACAAATAGAATGAATGAAAACAAGAATGAAAATGAAAGTAAAATAAAAGAAAAAAGTTTTTGCACAGTTCCATGTTGAAGCACAAGAACTACCAAATTCAAATGAATCTGCATAATGGTAAAATAATTTTATAGAGAATTGTGAAATTCTCATCTTTTTTTTTTTTTTGGAGCCAAAATTGATACCAACTTCAATGTATTGTTGAGAATACAAGTTCATTATTAATTAATTAAGTGTATCTTTTCTTTTATTTTATTCTTCTTTTCTTTTTGATTGTGGTACTAACAGGCTTCGATTTATTATCTAGTAAAATAGGCATCAAACACTAAACATGTCCTACATTTGAAACATGAAAAATGAGCTAGACTATCTCTGAGGCAGTTAGACCATTAGCAAGTGAGATATTTTCTGTTCGTTTTGGTTGCATAAATGTTCTCCACTGCGTTATTCTATTGGGTCACAAATAAAATTACTACCCATCATAATTCGCAAATCAATATGATGGCGTGATTCATCATCAAATACCAACCATAAAATAGATTTAATTTACCAAGCAAGTGCACCAAGTTTTAGCTTGAAATTGACATTCTTTGAACCTACACCTCAAACCCAATCTATACACTTGTTCCCCGCATTTATATACACAATTGTCGTCATTAATTATTTTTTTTGTAAGATATTATAAGAAACTTAAAAAAAATTGGTATAAACTAACCGAAGGTTTCTGGGATAAATGTGTACCAAAGTTAATTATGAGGGAAAACAAAAGGTTAGCAAACTAAAGAGAAATCAATATTCAGAATTAAATGATTTTATGGTGGTTCTTAAGTACTTGACTTTTGGGTTACAATGTTGATTTTGTGGTGGATAGTATTGTATATGTATGATTTGTTAAGGACAACAAAGGTATTCAAAAGTTTTTTCAACTTGTTGACATTTAGGAGTAGTATAGATTGAAACTCTCCAATAAACTCACAATTATATAACACATTCACATTTGGATTGAGTCCTTAACTATGAAAACGAAAAATATGGATTGTATTGCTCGATAATTAAATGCGCCTAACAAACGTACTGAATAACTTGAATCAGTAAAATTGTAGTTCGGATCGAGATTCTAAGATCCAATAATCCGAATCACGATCCATTAAGATCCTACGGATTTAAGATTCTATAATAGACTCGGATATTTGCTTATATTGGATCATAGGATCGTAAGATCCTAGGATCCAGCTCAGGATTCTAATAACTATGATTAAATAGAAATCACACATCATCAAATTTGCCACAATATAATGAGAACAAGTTGTTATGAAAACAAATGGCATTATGCAAGTTCAATGGTTGAGCCATAAGACACCAGCATCCCAATACATGTAAGCACAAGTGCACAAGAATTAGGTCTAAGAAGAATAGGCACGTGGAACACTGGCACTTCTATTGAGAAATGAAAAAATCTACCACGCACTCTAAGGCTCAATGTATATGCACGCCTCTACAATAGACTGCAAATACATGACGAGGACTTGGCAATTGAGATTATAAACAGACTTTTGTGCACAAAAATGGTGTGCGTTTATAAATGCTGACCACTGGGAACACTTCGACACGAATCCTAAGAGGAATATTTTGCAGTAAATATATTGGAAGACTTGCAAACTATATGTATATTTCAGAGTTCAGACAATCAGATTTGCAGTTGCAAGTGAAACTCTTCGGCCTAAAGTTCCATGAAGAAGTGCTCATAGAAACAAAACAGCCTAATGCTTAGTTTTGCATATGTAGCCAGGAGCCCACAGTAAACAGAGAAGATGAAACTTAATAATTTCGAGTGGAAGAGTTGCTCCAAATTTCCATTTCTTCTTCTTTTCACTTCTGGCCAATAAAGCAGCACATATGGCAAGCTTAGAATCATTGGTTGTGGCAATCACAAACTAAGTCCTTAACACGCTCCTGGAAAGGACTCCTTGTAACAGATTAATACTAATATAGCACCACAATCCCCATATATACTGAGTCTGAGGGAAGACCTTCCAAGTTTCATGCTAGCATATGCCAACCAATGAAAGTAGTAGCAATCACAAAGTATAAGAGAAACTCGTCATAGTAAAGCATTCTTTGTTGATAAAAAAATAGCTCTGATGCAGTAAATATATTTAATGGCCAACCTTTTCTGGTTGCAGTGATCTCAAGTAATCCAGCAAATCATTCTTTTCCTCCCCAACAAACTGTTGCATCTGAAGAGCTGCACTTTTCCTCTTAACTTCGTGAAGCTCCTTGAATAGGCAGAACCAAGAGGAAATGTAAGAATAAAACCTAAAAAAAGTGATTATAACCTCTGAATTCATACCTCCACTCTCCTTTCAAGAACACCAAATTACTCCGGTCAAGGAAAAATTAAAGAAAAAGCAGGTCCTCCACTGCCATAGACACCTTTTCATTTTCACAATGAGTTACTTATAAACAACAATAATCACAAAATGCTGTGTTATCAAACTGTTCAGCAGCTTTGGCATATAAAACCATACACACTGAGTGTCCTTTGATCTGTTATTGATAAGTGGTCTCAAGGGCAAGAAACGTTGCAAGGAGTCAACAGCTCGGCCACTCAAATATTGAATGCACAAATAGAAATTGACGGCTCAAACAAAAGGACAGGCACCAATCCAAGAAACTGATAGCAGTGCACATTTGTGGGGAAGTATAAGGTAAACAATATAGAAAACCATCCAGAGAACTTACCGTCTATCGCATATAAAACCATACAAGTTATGCTATCACAGTACCACCAGCCATAAGAAATGTGGCCAGCACACGTCTCATTTCAACTCAACAAAGTTTTCTCGCAACTATTTTAAATTGACAACATCAATCCCATTTCACCTTTCTAAAATAAAAATACGAGTAGATGGGGACAATGATTAACCTACGCCTACCCACGAGGAAAAATGAACTCAAAACAAAAACAAAAAAATTGGGTGCAAAATAAATGGCAATTAGAATCCCAATAACATCAACTTCATGCAAGTTCAAAAGCTTTCCAAAGCCACTACAACAAACAACTGCACAAATATCAACATTATGTCTCCATCAAATGCACAGTGCAAGAGACATTTTGTAATAGGGTTCTCCAAAGTATTTCAGAAAGGGAAGGAAGAAGGTTGGAGCCGCCCACCCTTAATTTTTTTTTTAATAATATTACCTATATAAATCTGAAATATTTATTGCGTATATTTAAGTATGCTCAGCCTACTATTTTTACAATACCTATTAGAATAGAATCATAATCAAATGATTAATAACTATTGGCCACGCTTCAGAAGATACATTGCATAGACCTTTTTGGATAAGTTTTGAACAGTTAAAGAGTCAATTTGTGATTTTTTCAAAAAATTAAGGAGTTAGTTTATTATTGTATGAACATTATTATAAGTACATCAAAATCAAGATCAAATTATAATTTCAAAATTAATTAGAGTTAGAAAATTCAAATATAGATTTGTTTATCTGATGAAATTATTCTAATTTGACTAAAGCGAGCCACCACCTAAGAGAGAAGAGAAGATTCAATTGAGTATCCGGATTGGAGGTAAAGAGATGATTGGTAGAGGAAGACATTTGTTGATAGTATTATTAATGAAATTCTTATGCAATGCTTTTAAAATACTAAAACAAACTGGATGTCAATTTCAAATGGTTACATTAAACTTATTTTTTATAAAAGGTTATAATTAGTCTTTTTGGTTAGTATACACAATGTAACTCTGATTTTTGGCCCATTTGTGTCTATTAAATTTTTAAGTATCAAATATAATATAATACTAGTAATTAACCGTGTTTGAAGACACTATGTTACTCGTAAATTTCAACATACAATGACCAAAATAAGCCCACTAATATTTTAAAATTTTCAACAAAATATTTTCTAAAAATAGGATATTTAGAATAACATCAACATGCATGTAGAGCATATATAATTAAACATTTATGTAACGAAACTCACACTACAACTACTACAGCATAATAATTCAAACAGCTGAGAAAATATGTCCCTTGACATTGTTAAATGTTTTTTTTGTTGATCCAATGTCTACGATTTCAACATTCATATTCAACTATATTTCAATTCTAAAAAAATGTTCAAAACACTTCTACTCAATGTTATCAAGACCGGACCGGACATCGAACTGGTAGAGTGACCGGGTTAATGGTTTAACCATTGGGTCAATTGGTCAGACCATTTGAATAATAAAAAAATAAAAAAAATTATAAAATATAATAATTTAACTAAAAAAATATAAATATGTCCCTAATGCATATAATTTACCATAAATTAATTAAGTTAATATAAAAAAAACCTTTGTTAAAAATGAAAAACACCATAAGAAAATTTTGTTTTTAACTTTAGTTGACAAGAATACTAAAAGAATACTTCTTAACAATAGTTAAATTAATAGTAGTTAACAGCTTTGACTAACAACATATTATCATACATGAGAGAGAGAGAGAGAGACCTTGTCTTCTCCACTCGCAGAGATCTGGTCTTCTCCACTCAGTTGAAGCTGTAAGGAGAAAGGAGCAAAGAACGAAAGAAGATTGAAAAAACGAAGTTATGAAGCCTGAAGAAGACTGACCGAAGTTGTGACCTGTGAAGCCTGAGCAAAGAAAGATCGAGTAGAGAAGGAGTTGCTTGATTAGACCAGATCCCTCTGCTTGTTCGTCACTGCGAGTGGAGAAGAATTGATTGAACAAAAAGAAGAAGAACCCATTGAACTCTGTTCGATTTGGTCTCATCTTAATCTCTGATGTTGTGCTAAGTGGAGAAGAAGATGGAGATCGACTGGATTTAGGGAAAAATTGGGGATTTCGGGGGTTTTCAGTAGAACCGTTCGGTTCACAGTTTTTGCCAAAAACCGACCGATTTGACGGCTTTATTCCGATTTAACTACTTAAGCGGTTCAATTCACGAACCAGACCAGCTGAGGGCCCAGTTCGCAATCCAACCGGCCAATCCGGTCTGTTCCGGTTCTGATAACACTTCTTCTTCTACTAATAAAAAGTACACACGTTGTCAACAAAAAAAAAATTATCATCAACAATTCCATCAAAAAAAATGTCTAATATAGCCTGAAAAAAAAATTATATTCAGATATTTTCTCATTCTCTAAAAACATACAAATATTTTTTTTATTCATCCACATTCAAATAATAAAAAGACTAAGAAAACATAATAAAGCTGAAATGTATTGCTTCATATGTTCTTTGTTTTTCAGTTGAGTCTTCGCGTCTTCTAATGCTCATGAACAGATAAGGTTATTATTGATATCTGTTAACATCTCCAATTTTATCATATCTATGAAACCATTCTCGAACTCCGTATGAATAACGTCAATCAGTCATGTAGGTTGAAACGTGCTAGCAATAACATATAACATTATTAAATTATTTGGACTAAAACCATTTTTTTTTCAATTCGTCATATAATGCTGTTTTTTTTCTTTGGTCTCTAACATTAAATCTGGATCCATTTTCTCTGTCTCAAACTATATCCAAAATGGATTAATTTCGCGCTACAAATCATACTGCACAGGTTGGTTCACTTAATTTTTTCCCTATCATCTATATAACATACAACCTAATTTAATTTTTGTTTAGAACAAACTCTGAGATTAGGGTTCCATCTTCTAATGAATTATTTTCAAATTTACCTAATATATTTGATACCGGCATCAAACTATAAAGTACATAGATAGGAGGTTGTTCCGTATTATCTTTACATAATATAAAAGTTACAAATTAAATTTTTAATAATAAGGTTACCAACGGATGAACCAATATTACAACAATAAAATAATTTTGTACTGGCACGTGTTCTAAGAATAACACAGCAACAAAAATAATCATAAAAGAATAATTACAATGTTCATTGTTATTATACGCCGCTGCAACATTGTTCTTAATAATCATTTGAACATTTAATTGAAGGTAAACAAAAAATAATATAAATTTAGTCTACTTAGGATATAAATTAAGTCTTAATAATCATAAACATGCAACAATTAAACGTTCAAATGATTGTTAAAAACAATGTTGCAGCGATGTATAATAACAATGAACATTGTAATTATTTTTTTTTTTATTATTTTTGTTGGTGTGTTGTTATTCTTATTCTTGCAATATAAGAACATGAAGCAGTATAAAATTATTTTGATGGAATATTTGTTAATCCGTTATTAACCTTATTATTATAAATTTAATTTACAAATTTTATATTATGTACAAATAACATTGAACGACCTCTATTTATGTACGTCGTAATACGCATTTAACGATATCAGATATACTAGATAAATTTGAAAATGATTCCTTTGAAGATGAAACCTCAAAGGTCGATGGCAGAAAAAAAAAATAAGTGAACATTATATTATGCACAAAATAGCAGAAACACTACTACAAAGAAAAAAAATTTAATCACAACCAACCAACCTGTGCAGTACGATTTATATAATTATTAGGGAAAACAAAATGCAATATCCATCTATTTTGGATACAGTTTGAAACGGAGAAAACTAATCCATAATCAAATGTCAAAAACCATATAACAAAAGAAAGAAACATTATATGACAAACCTTAAAAAAAATGTAGTCTAAATAATCCAATAATAGTGTATGATATTGTTAGCACGCTTCCAACTACATGGCTGATTGACATTTTTCATACGAAGTTCGAGAATGACTTTATAGATATGATAAAATTAAAGGAGATGTTAACAAATATAAAAAATGACTTAATATGTTCACGAGCATTATAAAACATGAAGGCTCAACTAAAAAACAATTAACATCCAAATATACAAAGTAATATTTTTTGAGGTAAAAATGTTTTCTCAATCTTTTTTTATTTGAATATAGATGAATAAAAAAAAATATTTGTATGTTTTGACAGAATAAAAAAAAATCTAAATATAATTTTTTTTCCATGCTATAGACATTCTTTTGGAAGTCGGTGCAATTTCTGATAGTAAAATTTGGTTTTCTGGCAGCATGTGTATACTTACTTTGTCTACAGAAGTATGATTGCAATTTTCATTTCATTAGTGATGAATTTTATTTATTAGTAATAGTATTGGTAAACATTTTTTTAGAATTTGAGATAAAGTTGATTATGAATGTTGAAATCGTTGATGTTGAATCAACAAAAAGTACATTCAAGTGACATATTTTCTAAGACATTTGAATTATTATGTTCCAATAATTGTAGCATGACTTTCATTACATAAAATTTAATTATATATGTTATGCATACAAGTTGATGTCATTCAAATATCATATTTTTAGAAGAGATTTTGTCAAAAAATTTAAAAATATTAGTGGACTCATTTTAGTTATTATTTGTTGAAATTTACCAATAATATAATAAAATATAAATGTATCATATAACTTCTATTAGAAAAAATTAAAGCTTATTAAGTGCCCACCCTAAAAGAATTTTCTGGCTGCGTCCCTAGAGGAAAGCATATCTTCCAAAGTCCCAAACTGACTAGAATGTCAATAAGGCCCATTGCAATTTTCACATCTTATTTGTGTAGATTAGCACAATTCATCGGAGTAATATTTTTACAAAACAACACAATGATCGATAAGAAAACCAAGTCATCCACTTTCAAAAGTAAACTATTTGAAGTGCTATTGTTTACCTTCTTGAAAGATGCCAACTGTGACTGCAACTTAAATATATATTGTTGAGCTTCGGGGGTCATTTCTTCAAGGCCTGGAAGATCAATTGTTTTTTCACTATTTTTTTCAGATTTGGGAAACTCTTCTTTCCTGGAACTGTTGATCATTTTATCATCAGCACACGTCCTTGGTGCTTCAACTGCTTGTTTCTCAATATTTCCTTCATATATATCAAGGTTCCTTTCCAGACAGAGTTTATATTCAGCATTCCGTAGTGTATACCTACAGTTACAAGAAGATTTACAAACAAAAATCCATTAATTTTATGAAACATCAACTTTTATACTCTGTTTGATATGATGAAAAATTGGAATGATGGAAAGTTGGAAGGATGGAAAGTTGGAAGGATAAATAAAACATCATGTTTGGTAAGAAAAAAAAAATAGGAAGGATGGAAAAGTGAATGAATTAACTTTCCTTCCAACTCATTAAAAAATCAATCCCTCTAAAATCAGAAGGAAAGTGAATGAAAAGTTAATTATTTATGTTGAGATGTATCTTATTTGTCTATATATTATGTATACATTAATTTCATATAAAATACAATGATAAAATATATATATATATATAAAATTAAAAAAAATTTTAAATTAAAAAAAAATTCATCTTAACTAGGGATGAAAATTTTCGACTCAACACAATGACACGAATCGATCTCGATACAAATTTTATGACACAAACTTGATTATAACTCTACACGATCTTAAAAATGACCTGACACACAAACAAAAAATATAAAAGGCTCATAATTTTATGACTCAACACAAATCTTACATGACACGAGTCGATTGTCACCCCTAATTTTAGCCAACCCAAAAAAAAAAGTCATTTTTATTTTCCATCCATCCAACCAAACACACAAAGGAAGGAAAGTGTATAATTCCTACTTTTCATCCTTGAAGGATAGAAAGTGTATCCCTCTTACTTTCCATCTTTCCTATTTTTCATCCTTCCTACCAAGCGGAGCATTAGGGAATAAGAGAAGAATAAGTACCAACGATGATTCAATACCATATCAACCCTTTGTTACAATTTGAGATCTGCCTCTAATTCATAGGGCCAATGTACTGTAATATTGTCTTTAAAAAACAGAAGAAGAAATAGAATACAGGCTTCATATGATTTTTTAAGAACCACACAAAATAAAATCACAACAACCGTGGTCCAAACTTAGATATTTTGAATGCTCTACAGTTCTCTTTTCTTTATTCTGCCCCCCCCCCCCCCCAAAAAAAAAAAAAAAACCCACAAATAAATAAATAAAATCCTCCTTCCTTTTGGCAACAAACTTATAAAAGTTCTAATTAATAGCCATGCATATGAACATACCCAGTCATCATCGAAGAAACCAATAGCTTGGAAAGAGGTTCCCATAAAGCTTCAATTAAAACTTGAAACTGGTTGGATGGAAGTAAACCCAACATGCCTGATATAGTCCTCTTCATGGCATCCACAGTAGTTGAAGGCACATCTTTCTGAATAAGGCTCACATCCAAAGGCTCTATCTCTTGTATCAACTTTGTAATGAACGATTTCTGGGATAAAACAAAAACCGAACAATCTAATGTCAAATTCAATATAAATTGTTATTACTTTCCTGAAAATTTGTTCCCTGAATTGAAATAGCTATGTCACTTCTTCTTCTTACTTTTTCACTTTTCCCTTTTAGTGAGCAACTGATTATTTTCCGAGTTGAGTGAAAAAACAAGATGCATATAAAGTTGTGTTTAAGTTGGAGGATGTTATGCGAAAAGAGAAGGAATTAAGTTGGAGTTGGAGTTTGAAAAGGCATATGATCGGATAAATTGGAATTTTGTGGATAGTGTTAAAAAACAAAGGTTTTGGGGAGAGGTGGAGAAGGGGTTGTTTTCTTGGGAGGGGCAAAGTCCACTCACTATTAGGTCCCTTAAATCTCTCCACTCGCATAGTAAACAATGCTCACCCTAGTCAAATCCAAATCTCGTTCCTTGACGAGCGGAAGTCAGAACAAATACCGAGGACTTTTTCAATGTTGGTGAATGTCGAGTCTACAGAGTGGTTCGATGTATCTAGGGGTTAAAGGCAATGAGATCTTTTATCTCCTTTTATATTTACGTCACTGGATGATCTCTTGAGCAAGATGATTATTCAAGCAAAAGATATAAGATTGATAGAGGGATTGAGAGTGGGTGGTGAACATGTACCTGTGTCACATTTGCAATTTACTAATGACACTATTTGTTTCCTTATAGAAGAGTGCCTTCAGAACATGTTTTCACTGATTAGGATTTTTGAACAAGTCTCAGGTTTGAAAAATGATATGTCCAAGAGTGGCATTATAGACATCAACTTAGAGGAAGAGGTGATTAGAAATTTGGCATTAAAGGTGGGTTGTTCAGTTAATGAGTGGCGTATTGTATACCTAGAGTTACTGTTCAGGAAAATTTGAGATCATTGTCTTTTTGGAATCCAATTGTTAAAAGGACGAGTAAAAGATTGGATGGCGGAAAAAGAGCATATTTTTCTCTTGGAGGGATGATCACATTGATAAAAGCATGTTTGTATGGCATCAATTTGTACTATTTGTCACTCTTTAGAATCCTTGTAGCAGTACCTAGGAATTTAGAGAAGATGAAGAGGGATTTTTTTGGGTCTGAGATGGGAGATGATAATAGGGAACATTTAGTAAGTTAGGAGACAATTTTTAAGCCTGTAGATTTTGGGGGCCTAAGATTTGGTAATTTAGTGTCTAGAAACATTGTCCTTGTAGGAATATGATTATGGAGATTCCCGTTAGAACCTAACTCCCTATGGCATAAGATAATTATGAGTAAGTCAGATCTTCAGAGGAATGGGTGGAGTATTAAGTCAGGGCATAACATAACCCATATGAGTCTCAGGAAGTTCTTTCACAGATTTACCCTTCTTTTCTTCCTTTGACCTGATATAAAGTTGGAAATGGATCAGAAGTTCAATTTTGGGAGGATACACGAAGTGGGAATTCATTTTTTCATAATATCTTTCCCAGTCTTTATCATTTATCCTCACTCTATGAGGTTCATATTTCCTCTTTTTCCAGTCATGGGGACATGTTTATGTTCTTGGGATTTTCATTTCTTGAGGCATCTTAATGATAGGAAACAATTGATTTGACTTCTTTGCTTCACATTCTCAGTGGCTTCCTACCTTGTTCTTCTCATGGCAGTAGAATCTAGATAGTGGATAAATCTATGATCATATCAAAAAAATCCTTCAATTCACTTCTGGTTAGCTTCAGAAACAATGATTTTTTCACTTTGGCCAAAATTATTTGGAAAGTCAATGTTCCCTCAAAAATTAAGGCCTTGATATTTGTTTAGAGCCTTGATATTTGACTTGTTTGAGCAGTAAAAAATCGAATGTTCATTATTTATTCACTGTAGTTTTGCATGAAGCTTATATAACACATTCTTAAGTTTGATTGATGAGACCCTCCTATAAGGAAGCAGATGTAGTAAATTAAGTATTGGGGTAGTAAATTAAGTATTGGAGTTTTGGAAAGAAAAAGAAAGCAAAAATACCATGGCATTGTTGGTCCATAGCAATTTTTTGGTGTATGTGAATTGAGAGAAATGCTAGAATTTTCAATAATAGTTTTCTTCCTTCTTATTTAATATGAAAACCTACGAAGCACAGACCCTCTCAAGAAGGTGATGTATCCGTGTCGGACACCGACAATCTTCGAACACTATCAGACATGTGTCTGATACTCTTTCATCCATGTTCATAATTAAATGATAAAATTTTAATTTCGAACACGTGTCCGACACTTCTTTAGTAACGTATCCGACATTTCTTTAGAAAGTGTCTATTACTAAATAATAAACATGTGTTGAAATGTAATTAACAAAGTTTACAATTTTAAGAACATATAATTACCAACACTAGACATATTAAAATTGTACTCCAAATATAATAATAAAAATAAAATATGCATAAAAGCTTTAAAAAAGAGGAATTGAGAAAATGAGGGCAATTATTTAAATTATATATTAAAAATTAATGATTATTGACTACTATGATGATGATCTAGTCTAAAAATTCATACAGATAACTGTACAAAAAATTTACTTATCATAAAATATGAATTGCATATCATTATCACTATACTTACGATAAATTATATAATATTATATATAAAATATAATTTTTATAGTGTATCCCCAACGCATCCATGTCCTACGTTTTTTTGAAATGTAGTGTCTACATGTTCTTGTCGTATTCATGTTCATGTCGTATTAGTGTCCCGTGTCATGTTTCTTACATGGAAACGATTGATTTCTGTGGCTTTACATTAGACCAAAGACACAAGAAATTTTAGAAGGATGTCTTTTTTGGATCTTAAAAGGAATTGGATAGTGGCTTTACTTTAGTTTTATTTTCTCTTTTTTGTCGGCGTTTTTCTCTATGTTATTTTACTTGACTAATTTTCTGAGGGTCTCTTGTCCTCAACATTGTATTATGTTTCTTTATTCCTTTCTATATTAAAATTTTTCTTTTATCCATAAATAAAAAAAAAATATAAGCTAAAAAACCAACTCAATTCACAAGGCTCTCGCTATGCAAATAAAATACACATAATTTTAGGAGAGGTTATTCTACGACTCAAACCCTTGACGCCCATACAAGAGCAACTATTATTCCCATGAAAAAGCAGCTTTTATTCACAATGAGGAACGATGATAACTAACCATGTTTGGCAAAGTGTTTCTACTGCATACGAGGAGAGAAGAAACACTAAAAAAGTAGATGGAAATATGTCCTTTAGGCAGAGGAACCCCCAACTGGGTAAACAAAATTAGGCTTCTCTTTAATCTTATGCATTTGATATCGTGGAAAATGCCACATGACTTTGGAGTAAACCGAGTAATTTCATAGAATTTTGATCTCAAGGTGGGTTCATATTTAGCAAGGACATCGACGTCAAGCATGTGCCACAGGGCTATCATACACAATAATAGAAACTGTGCATGATACCTCAAATTCCCAATGACATCACAATGGCATTTCATTCCACATACCAGCAGATAGGAAAACTAAGGAGTAAAGTTGAAAAAATTGCCCACAAGAAATAATTCCATCACTTGCACAAAATCAATCCAACTTTTGAACAAATCAATCCCAGATCACTTTCCTATCATGGAAAGAATGGAAGGTTTGCAAAGAAGCTGCTACAAGAAAAATGGGATGAATTAAACAGAAAAGTGTCTCTATAGTCTTCTTTGATCATATCACCCCAATCAAGTTAACTGGAAAAAATGTCCGACAGCAAAAAATCCAAGTATGCTTTGTCCTATAGAATGCGGGAGTGAATAAATAATATGGACATAAATTACTGTAGCCCAAATAGGGAAATCCAAACAAATGGATGGAAATGGCTGAAAAGAGAATGGGAAATGAATTCATCGTTAATGAACTAAATGTGCCATGACTAGATGAAAAGATACAAAGCGAAGTCATCTTAGATGGCTGGCCAATGTGCAGCAAACAACTAACTACAACCACAAGGAAGACTAGTATAAATGACGTTGAAAGAACTGGAAGGGCAATAGGAAGGCCTATATTGAAATGGCTAGAACTGGTGAACAAAGATGCAGTTTGCAAGAATATGAACTTTGATGTCAAATGATCATGGGAAAAAGATAACCCAAATTTGACCACAACTAGGAACAGTAAAATTTTGAAATAGCTTTTAGTGGAATTTCTTTCACTTGTAACTGAGTAGTATTATCGTGTTGCACCCCTTAAAAAAAATTAAAAATAAAAATAAAAAAAGTAACTGAGTAGTACTAAGCTTGCCAAAGTGACAAAGTCTTTACCAATTTTCTTGCACCAAATCAACGTAGCTTGTTGGCTACTTGGTCCCACTGACTCCCAAGACATCCAATGCTTGTGATAGTGTCATTCTGCTTGGTGCAAGAAATTTGGTACTGAGAATAGATGCGCTCCTTTTAAAAATATAAAATGGTATTTTTTGTTTCTAACAACTTTTTTTGTAACTATTTTATTTTCTCTCCCTTCTTACTGAGAGAAGTACATCAGCACCTATGTCCCAATTCTCAACCACGGTTTGAATCATCGCCTCCCCTTTAGGATTGACAGTAGTTGCCACAAATCTAACAGTTGTTTGTTTTTGATACTTAATGATTGATCAGTTCTAATATTCAAAATATATGCTTCCCTAGTTGCAAATCAACAAAAGAAAAAACAAGCAACAAACATCGTATTCATACTTATTGCAGCCAATATCACATTATATTTATAGCCCAAGATGTACAAGACGAGCAGTTAAAAATAATCAGCCCTCTAAGTTTGAATGTATTGCCAACTCACTTGATCCTCTTTGAGTACCAACACTCAAACTATTTGAACTGCGCTTGAATAAGAACTACAATAAATTTTGAATTTTATCACTATGTTACTCTTTTAGCTTTCCACACCCTTTTGTTCAGCAATCTCCTCACCTCACCTCTCCTCAACTAAGTAAATTAGTAGTGCTAGTAATATACTACTACTAAATTCCTTTAACTTTCATAAAATACATGTCCTCGCGCTTGGATAGCGAACTAAGCACAAAGAAGAAAAATATTGAACGATACAAACTTAGGATACTATTAGGTTGGCGCATTAGCTTTGCTTCCAAAAGCTCAAACGAATCAAGTTTTGCGCTAAAGAAAGACAAATGTCTCAAAACACTACTAAACAGTACCTATGTTCACAAAATTAAAAAAAATCAACATTCGATAGCAAGAAAACCTAATCGAGATATTAAAACACAAAAAAGACCCAATCAAATTTTAAAATCAAAACATAAAATGGAAAAAGTGAATAATTAAACATTAAAACTGACCTTTGAGCGTGAATTTCCATTGCTAGTACTGAAGTCGTCGAAAGAAGACGACAATGAAGCGAAAACTAGGGCTTCTGTGGTTCGTAATTTAGTAAATCTGATGGTGGACCGAAGGTGAAAGATAGGAGGTGCAGGTGAGAGACGATGACGGAGTGAGAGGCGCAGAGAAAGAGGAGGAGAACACGAGAAGCCAAAGGCGAAGGTTGCCATTAACAACCAACACCTTGCTCCGTGGTTTTCTCTCTCCTCTCTCCTATCGCCCCCAGACTCTTTAATTTGCAGCCACAACAACTAAGAAAGGCAACAAAAACAAAATTAAAACAAAACGTCATGGTGAGACCCGCAGTTAACGCTAAGGGTGGGCCTATGGCTCGATGGGCGGCCTGATAGCCCAACAAGCTAATGGGTAGTCTGGCCCTCTAAGCAGAAGGCTCTAGGTAGTAAATTAGACCAGAACATGGGGTCATGGGCCTTTACTAAAAGGATTGGGTTTCCCATGGGCTAACCCAATTTAGGGCACAATGGGCTGGCCGATAGTGCATTTGCCCATTGAAAACAAAAACACTTATAAATTTGTCTGTATTTTGAACTATTAGTTGATATCCACGTGCGTTGCACGTAAATTATTTCTTGTCCTATTTTTCAAATTTATGTAATCTTCATTTTTCGGGTTTTTCTTATATTGTGGATAGTAAATTTTAATAGTATATTTTTATTTTAGTATTGAATATCCAAGACATACCAATTGATAAGAAAAAAAAATGTAAACAAGGATTGGATTGATGATAAAATAGAATCATGGGGTGTGAACAATAAATCGAGTGATCATTAAGAAAGAAAATTCTTGGTTCATTTCTCCACCTTAAAGATGGTTAGATCTGTATTTGACAATGGAGCTTTGTAATGAAATTTGTTCTTGAGTCGATTTTCTTAGACTTTACTTCCTTAAAGCTCTTGTATTTTTTTTGAAAATTAATTTAATTGTGAAAGGATCAATATTAATGCTTTATTACACTACCTTTTATGATGAATCATAGATCTTACATATTAGAATTCTATAAAAAAAAAAAGTAGTAATTTTTTGGGCTAATCTAATCTTGTAGGTACTAAAACTTATATAGTGTGTGAGAAATCTGTTTTACTTAATTCCTTCGTTTACACTTGTAGATGTAGATGTTGTGAATTAAAAAAATAAATCCAAAACAGGTTTTAAAAAAAATATAACAAATACCAAATTAGATAAACTAAATGTAAGTTTCTTTACTTAATCACATTTATATATTTACGAGAAGAGATGTTTCTAAACATTGTTTGCGGTTACAAGAAATTAGTTGTAGGATTTTTCTATTTTTTTGAGTTATATGTGCACACATGAAATGCTTTCTTTTTCCTTTTATATGAAACAAAAATAAAATGAAATCTAGTCACAAAGAAATGTTATGAATAAACCTGAAATATCAAAAATTTCATGGTTACACATGAAATTTTGAGTGACTATAATGAAATCATTTCCTCATCATTAGTCCGTCAACCAATTCCATAGCATTACGGCACTAAGAAGATCATGTAAAAAGATTGGTCGCACTAAGTGAAATAATCCACAAACTTGTTGGTAAAACCTGCTGGTCCTGTCCATTCTTCACATAGGCATGGAACTTATGCCTTCAAGTTGAAATTTGAGGACTATTATTTAATCAAAATTTAATTGTATGATATCATATTTTAGATCCAAGCCATGACTTCCATGTTATCAAGAGCTAGTGTTTCTACAAACTCATCTGATCTTTCTTCAATGAGCATAAGCCTTTGAGTGTGTGATCTTTAAATTCACTCCTATATGAAAACATCTACCAAGAAGATCATTAGTTTATCTTTAAAAATGCAACAAAACCCTGCTAACTACCAACTCTAAAACCATAAAATCACTCACCTCTTGCAGGAGAGGAAACAATTGAGGGTACTCTGTACTCCTCAATGATTCTTGAGCTTGCAACAAACATACCATGTACTGTTAGTACAAACAAATCTATGTATACAACACCATAATCACCACAAACTAAATTCAATCTTAGACATTTCTTAGTCCAAAGAGTTCACTTACATTTTTAAATGACAAAGAAGGTAATTTACCGCCAACTCCATGCATGTGGTGAATTGCTTTTCCTCTTCCTACTGCTCAAGCAAGAAAATACATTGAATGTAAAATTTAAGAAAATAAATATTTCATTGCTCGCCTTTTTTTCTTCCTATATTAGATTGGGTTTGAGGAGATGATGGGTACTATAGAATAGGTTTTCGGAGAGAAAGCGGTTAGTGAATATTGTGGGATGACAAAAAAATATATGTACCAAGGTTGTGAAAAAGATGAAGAAAACATAGTAAGCCATGAAGTGGATGAGCAAGTGAGACACTAAGTGGGAGAAGTAGGGCGACAATTTAAAGGGTTGAGGAGGAAATGAATGGACGTGTAGAAGATGGAGGGTTTTGGCTATTGGGCTACTAAAATACAAAAGATCTCTTTAGTTAACTCTTTCTTTCTCCCTAACTTATGAGTAGCAATTAAATTCTCACAATAATAATTCATTATTCTGAAAAAAATTTGGAAGCTGGTGAAAAAATATAGAGAGAGATGGAAGAGTCACCACACTTTTGAAAGAAATAAATGCATAGTATAATGGACAATTAGTGTTATATATTTTATTCATGTGACTAGTAATTTGGATATTTAAGAAATGCTAGAGGATAATTATGGTAATCAAAAGTTTTTTGGCTTAGTGGCCTTTTAGAAGTAGTGTATAGATATAGATATTTAATTTGTGTGAAAATGGAAATATATAAAGAGTCATTTGGATATTTAATTAGTATTGGATAATTAAATACATAATGATATAGTTGTTTTCGATTTTTTTATAGGGGCATTATGGTCAATCAAAATTTTTTTACTTTTGTTGACATTTTATAGTAGTATGAATAATTTTTAAATTTTTTATAAACAAACTTAACAAAAATTGCAATCAAGTACACTTTCCCAATCTTTTTTGGAAATAAGGACAAACACAAATTTTTGAAGTCATTAAGAACAAATATCTCAAATAATTAAGTCATTAATTCGATGTTCACCTACCTTTCCAACAATATGAAATATTGTGGAGGGTCATTCTCTTTCTTTTTCCTAACGAACACCTCCAAGCAATTTCTCACCTCTTATTGTCGTCAAAATGGAATTTGAAAAACACATAATAAAAAAAGAGTAATGTTATTGGAACCTAAAAATTTGACATAATTCACTGTGACCTTTGGATTGGTTGTAGGCCTCATCAAACATTGGAATTTGGTGTTGATCCAATGATTCTTATTAAGCTACATCATTATGTCAACAAATTATGTCAAATTTTTAGATCCAAATAGCATTACTCATAGAAAAAAATAGTGAAAAGAGAAGTGTTGAAAATGGGTTAAGCCCAATGGCCTAACTCAAATTATAAGTCAAGTCCGAGTTTATCGTCCATCTCCTAGAGATCCAACAAGTCTAGCTTAATGCGGTCAACCCAAACAAGCTCATCAAGAATCAAGAAGCAACATCAGCAAGGAGTATGTAAAGTCATCAAAGAGTTTCCTCTACCACCTTAGAGTAAGGGTCATCCAAGAGCCTCATTTACGCCACTAAGGGAGCATCCATGAGCTTCACCCTCACTGTTTGGAGAGAGTCAACATTCTCTCATCCTTTAACCAAGTCTTTTGAAGAACATCATAACTTCTCTATCCGTTGAGGAGAGGAGAAGTCGTCAAGCTATTTAATCACTGTTAAAGTCACCACAATCCGTTATGACTATTAAACGGTCCCAACCCGTTATGATCGTCAGACTAACTATTCAATTGCTACACTAAACCACTATAAATTGTAAGCCCCACCAATATTTGGGGGGGCATTAGACTCATTCGAGATAATTTTCTCCTCATCTCTCAAAGTTTGTAATATTCTGTTCTCCTTCCACATCGGAGATAATAAAATACCAGCGACCCTTGTCATTTAAAGTGGACGTAGGTCACGTTGACTGAACTACTATAAATCTTGTCTTCTTTCTTCCTCTACTTATTTTACTGAATTTTATACTGCATACTTGACAAATGGTGTTCAAACCAATTTGTGCATCATCACCTTTGCCGAAGTTTTTGAGCTGTCAGCAGTGAATCTGTGAGGCAATTTTGGTTTATAGTGATTTTATTTGTCAATCAAATTTTTTTCTTCAAATTCTTTGTTTCAAATTATTTTTTGCTTTGGTAACATTCTTTAGCTTTTATGTTACGTTCAAATGGTGTTCAATAAAATGCATCAATAAAAATTTAATCACTATCATGTAGACTTTAGATAATGATAATGAATAGTAATAATAAAAATTCATTTTTACTATCACTATCAATGTCTAGTTCCATGGAATTTGGACTGCATCACTGTCGTTGTGTCATTGTTATCGTCACTATGTTATTGTAACTAGGTTACTGTGTCTCATTGTCACTGTGACTATGTTATTGTCACTGTTTATTTCATAATATCGCTCATCATATCATTAAGGGTAGAATAGTAATTATGATTCCAATTGTCCTTGATGACCTAAAAAAATAACGCCCGACAATGACAATAAAAATTTACTATCATTGTAACTGTTACTGTCTTAATATCATTGTCCTATATTACTGACTTAATATTATTGTCTTGTTGTTACTATTAATGTTTATTTTATAATATAACTATTTATATTATTATGGGTAAATTAGTCTTTATGTTTTAAATTATCTTTTAAGCCCTAAAAACAAACACACCTCTACCTATTAACCAAAAAGTCCACAATTGTGGACCGCCCTCCAAAAAAACTTAAGCCAATAGATCGACCTTTAGTTCGCCCATTAAAGGTCAATTAGGTTGGCCTACCAGACATGGTGTGGGCCTAAGGTATGATCCATATTGGGCTGAGGAGATAGGTCGTTACCGAAGCTTATCCAATTATCCTCGCTAGCTCTTTTTTGGAAAATATCCTATAAGGGGTTTTGGGAGACCGATACCTCCCAAAAAATTTAATAGGATAAAAGTATACTTTTTAAAATAATTGGGATAGAAGTACATATGTTAAAAAAAAGTCATAAAAACCCTTTTACCTCTACCATAAATAAGACATACATAATTGAATGTGAGACTTTCAAGATTAGAACGTGAGACTTTCAAGATTCCTTTTGATATTTGTGTATCATTTGAATTTTAAAATTTCATATATATATGTATACACACACGCGCGCGCGTAATACAGTGACATCAAACAGTGATACGCTTAACAAAAAAATAGTAACATCAAACAATGACACGCTCAACAAAAAAAGAGTAATATCAAACAGTAACACACTCAACAAAAAATAGTAATATCAAACAGTAACACAAATATTTTTGTTGAGCGTGTCACTGTTTAATGTTACTTTTTTTTTGTTGAGCGTGTTACTGTTTGATGTTACTATTTTTTTGTTGAGCGTGTAACTGTTTGATGTCACTCTATTACGTGTGTGTGTGTACGTATATATATTTATATGTGTGTGTGTGTGTATATATATGTGTGTGTGTGTGTATATATATATATATATGATAATATATATATATAATATATATAATGAAATAAAATTTAAATGATACACAAATATCAAAAGGAATTTTGAAAGTTTCACATTCAAGTAAGTATGCACTATTTATGGTAGGGGTAATTATGGAATAGATTTTAGAAAGAATTTGAAAATGTTTTAAAATGTGTATTTATTGACAACTATTTGATGAAAAATAGGACTTAAAGAAGGATAAATTTGAAGGTGGTACTTAAAGTCAAAAAAATTTTGAAAAAAGTATTCACATCCCATTATGTCATCTCACAGGGGTAAACCCAACTTTGATAAATCAATATTTATATATTATATTTATACTACTTATAAATATCATCATCTATAAAAATTTATATTTTATCCCTAATCATTATTATAAATTCAATTATACCCTCATATACATTTTCATCTAATTTTTAGTTTTTACACATATTTGACTTTCAACTTATTTTGAATTCGTTTACAAGGACTTATAAATTATTTTAAACTCATTTATTAGTAATAAATTATATATAATTATCTAGATCTATTTGAAGAAATAAAGTCTTATATATATTAAATGATTATACTCATGTAGTTACCAGGTTGAATTCTACAATCAAATATAAGTTATATTTTATTTTTTGGTATGTAATAACATAATAATAATATAAGCAATCTAAACAATCTTTTTAACAAAATAAAAATTAATAATTCTATAATATAAGTAAATGTACAAATACTTAAAGGGGTCGAACAGATATATAAATAAATGAAAGATTAGTTATTTAAAAACTTATAGAATAAACTAATGATTAAAATATGAATTAATTATTTGACACCTAATTTGTTATTTAGTTTAATTACATATATAATTCACATTTTTTATAAAATAATATTATTTAAATTTATTTACGTGCAACGCACATCGCACATTGTTAGTAAATAAAAAAAGAAAAGAAAGAAATTAATGTGAAAGTGGGTTAATATAGTGAGGAATCAATATCGAAGCCAAAGAGTAATATAAGGGTAAAGATAATGCTAAACTGAAAAAAAAAGGATCAAAAAGAGATTAAATGGTGTGACAATAATATGAGGGGAATAACAAAATAATAAAAGTAAAGTGAACCACAATACTTCAACAACTATAACATTCAATAATCAACACATTGGATTAGTGATACATACTTCGTTGTCTTGTTAGTTTATTATTACACGATCGATAACGACAGATCTCGATCTCCTTTAATATATATTTTTTTTCAATTTCTTTCTTGGTACATCATCTACAATTAAGGATTATCAAGAAAGAAATAAACGAACAAGTGCATCGAAGAGGATTTTACCCCGATAATAACGTGCTGGAACAACATTGCATCAAATTATTTTCCCCAATAAAGGGTCCAAGCCAAAGACCTTTCTAAAAAGAACCGCCTGTGAACCTAAGATATGGCCGGCCTCCATTTAACCTTGTCTGGCTATTGTTCGATGAATTGCCAAAAAGAGGAGACAAGTTCAGAAATGTGGAAGAGAAACCACGTTCTTTTTCTTTTACCAGCTTTTTCTGTGAGCTGAGCAAGCCTGGTTGATGAGTTGATAACAGATAGCCATGGCATGGCGGCTTTTTTAATACCATTGAATTGTTCCAATCAATCATTATAAAGCAGCGAAAGGTGAGATTCATTGTTTCTGCACACCGTCCGGGTTTATATCATCGATGCCGACTTATATATACTTTGTTTTTTGTGTAGATGATCTTGATTAATGAATATAAGAATTGATTATGGTACTAAAAAAAATTAATAACATCACTGAAAAATTTCTGACAAAGATAATCCGTTATAAAAGTTATCATTGAAAAGACGATCAATTTTTAGCCGACTAAGAATTAACTTCAAAAATCAAAAAACTTCTTAGCCGACTAAGAATTAAATTGCAGATATATACGCTTTGTTTTTCATGGTAGATGATCTTGATTAATGAATCTAAGGTTTGATTACGATACCTAAAAAAAATTGGTACGGCTTTTATTTTACTATATATATCACGTTTTAGGTGGAGCTACATTGGGACCAGGGTGGGCACTTGCCCCACTCACTTTTGGATTATTTTTTATGAGGATTCCGTAATGTTATTCAATGTACCACATTTAACCCCCTTAAATTCTGAAATTTTACATAATAGTACTAGTCTATTTTTCTTCCCAGTAAATTAGGGGTTCATTAGCCCCCCTAAAACAAATATTTTTCTTATGGATTAAGTAAATTACATGTAAAAGTCGTGATATATATATATTGAAAAAATTATTATATTTCTATTCTATTTAATATAATGCTTCCTATCTTTTAAAAATAATTGTTTAACTATCATTTGTTATTTTTCGATTTATTTATAGTCTATACCTAATAAAACATGATTGGATGCAAAAACTAAATTTTATAACCCAAAAGCATTTTATACTATGTCAAATATGTAATTTCATGACAAGATCAAGAATGATTATAACTACATTTTGCAAATATATAAAGAATAATTTTATTATAGATTTTGTAATTGTAAGCATTGATAGAAAATTAATGAGAAATTTAGCTTACAATTAATTAATTATAAAAAATCTTAGAGATTTTAAAGAATATTTTATTTCACTATAATACATGATTGTGGTACAGTATCGAATCTTAATCTATTTTGTCATTCTTGCATTCATTTTTTTTTCAATATCAACTAGTAAATTATTTTTAGTTATATTTCCCCCCTCCCCTCCATTCTCATTCCTGGCCCCACTCCCGGTGGAGTTTATCAATTTTTGGGGTGCACTTATTTTTTGAATTCATTTATCCTTTTTTAGGTCCACGTACCATGTTTTTAAATAAAATTTAGGTAAAATTTATCATATTTTTAACTTTTCAATATGATACCAAAAGATAAAAAATATTTTTCATGAATTTAACCGTATCATTTCATAATAAAACAAATATACATTTTGTTGAGTTGATCAAAGGCACAAGTTGTTCATCCTCATCTCTTTTTGATGGCAATAAGTAATTGATAATGATAGCGTAAAATAAAGGTATGAAGACAAAGAGGTTGTACAAAGAGGTTCACCAAGTTAAAGAATTTAGCTAATCCCCTGTAATAGAAACTCATGGTCTCTAGTTTTTATTGCATGGAGAAGAAGATTGATACAATAAAATTCAGTTTTCATCTACATAGGGTATTCTTTCCTATTTATACAGGGACTAATTTTTCCCTTCATTTGGGATTGTGTGGTCTCTTCAAACAGTTAGAATCATAAGGGAAATATTTTGTTATTTGAAGATATCAGACACTACTTCACTTGTCTTTGTAAAAGCGATGAAGTGTCATCTTGGAGGTGATACCTTTGTGCCCAAAGGTCGGCCGGCTTGATTGACACAGTTCTTCTTTAAAGATTCTTTAAAGATATGTATTTCTGAGCTTTTGTAGTTATTGACGGAGCTGGTTAATCATTATTTGATGGCCCAAGAGATGTTAAAGTGAGAAGCTCAGTCCGACTGAGCTTTTTAATCGAGCTACACTAGATTATATCGAATTCCGATCACATAAGGACTCATGTTGTTGAAGGGTCATGCCGACTTTAGACTTTGTGGTCGGATCGAACTGTCAAAGTCGAGTATTAGAAAAGAGTCTAGTTCTAATATATGGTATTATCAAATAACAACAATTATATTCTCTTTGTTAGTTTAAACATTGAAACATCCCGCGATTACGAGTTAATGCCATTTGATCAACATTTATGTTTTGCGTTCATATGGTAAGATCAAGATTTCTCTCTATTACCTCCAATTTTTGGCAAATTTTCTTTATTGTTCCTTGTGAATACTAAACACCAAGTTTGCTCCTCTAAACTTTTTCAAGAACACAAAAAAACTACTTAGAATTCTCACAATTCCCACATGTCCTCCTACTTGAAAGCTTCACCCCCAAAATATGCCTATCATTTCGATACAACAAAACGACATGGCCATAAGTTGAACTGTTCATGCATTAGGTGATTCATCAAGCATTTTATGCAGGAGATTTAGAGTAACCAATATTGAAAAATAAATTGGTTGAATGAAAATTTAAATCCTTCAATTTCGTATCATATTTATATCGTGTTAACGATTCACACTCACACTCACACGTGATAGCTTTACTTGCGATATATCCTCTTATCCTCTAAGTTCCATTATTACAATGAATAGTAGCGTAGTTCACTAAATTCATGCATAGTTCAAAACTTCCTGATAAAGACGAATATGTGCAGTTGACTGGACTTTGGCTTGCTGACGAAAACATCCCCTTTCTCTGGGTTGGCTGTGGTTCTGATTGGCATATAAATTCAAACTCTATAAGCTGTCACATTACACAATCGATTTCTTCAAAGAAACAAACACTTCCATTACATAAACATGCTTGAAATGTTACATCATTTTCACAGGTGAGTTGAAACCATACAGAGCCTCCTAATAAATACAGTGGTAAAATACCTAATCATCGGGAGAGAGATAGAGAAAGGACAATAAAGAAAGAAAAAAAATTCTAAGTAACCCTTCATTGGACTTCAATGGTGGGTCATTTTGTTTGATGTGATCTAACAACGACGTCGTTCAGGAGTCCAATGAGGCAGACATGGACTGAAATGAGTAGAGACGGCCCTTGAGTCAAGGAGCTCCATGATGGGCGAAAAGCTAACACACCTCGGCACTTTATACTGATTAATGGAGGCTCCTCTTGAGATTGCATAGTCCATGAGCTCTTCAAAGGTCCCACTCTTCACAACTCTTATCTCCAATGGCCCTATCGAGTTGTCCGCAACTCGGCTTTGTCGGTACACTGAGTTGAGTGACTCTTCCATCGCTAAACAACACTGAGCCAAAACCTCATCACTCGGCGAGTAGGCTGAGTCCTTCACGAGTAGCTCCCAGTAAATCACGTAGTGACCCGGAATGCTTTTTGTATCTGCGTAACTCGTGTACTCAACAACACTTGTGTTGGTTTCACGGAGGAGTTGAGAAGCATTGTCGACGGCCTTTTGTAACTCAGCTTCATCGGTCTTGTCCGCGTCAATACTCAGTAATACATTCTTCCTCCTCACAAAGTGGAATTGTGGTGCTGAGTTGTGAAACCCGGTGACTCGTAATATGTCACCAACTCGGTATCGGCAAAGTCCAGCGTAGGTGGTTATTACAAGTTCATATTCTCTGCCAACTTCCACATCCGCAAGGTCAACGAGTTTGGGAGGTGAGTCACGAGTGAACCCGGGTGAGTTTGGGTGGCCGTGTGGGAGGAACTCGAAATAGGCCATATTTGGCATGATGGTATATGAAACCTCAGATGGTTTTGACATCGGGTTGAGATTGAGTCCGAAATAACACTCCGACGAAGCATACATGGTACAAGCTAATGGTAACCCACCACTGTAATAATCGAGAGTGGGTATGTATTGGGCCATTGCTCCGGTCACAATAACATCAAGATACTTTGTGTTAGGCCAAATTCGAGTTATAATTCCTTCCCAATTTTCCTTCGAACACTCCGAGTCAAGGACCTGAGCCAACTCGGGGACGGGTTTGAGGAACCGACTCATGCATTCCCGAATAGATGGGTCGGTAACTTTCGGGTTAAGAGTTCCGGTTCTGATGTCGTGGGTTAGTTGTGGCCAGTGGAGTTGAAGGAACCGGATGGCTCGGAGTAGCCCCGAGGCAAACACTGCGCCGACTCGGAGGACTTGGTGGCGCTCGTAGAGGCCACAGAGCATTTGAGAGTACATGCTTTGGAACGAGTCAGCACAGAGGATGGTCTCGTTTGGACTCGTGTAGACGTTGTACGGGTCATAGGGTCGGGTCTTGAAGTGGTCACTTTTGTAGTAGCTGGTGAGTACTGGTCGGGCCAAAAGACCACCCGGAGTCTTGGTTTCGGACTTCACGAACAAGAAGTATAAGCCTTTGCCTTTGTCCAAACCTGGTACATAACTGTTGCAATCCAAACAAAAATGAAAATCTGTAAGTAAAAAAGCTTTTCTCATATCGACTGTGGAAGATCTTGTTTCTGTAGATAGATAAACATATACACACACATACATATATATATAGAGAGAGAGAGAGACTTACAGATTCATAACAGGCATAAGAAGGCTATATAACATCTGACGACGATCCAACTCTTCTCTAATAGTGGGCATGAGTTTTCTCTCTCCAGCTGAAGTCCCAGAGCTGTTAAAATAATCAAAATCAACGTTAAAATTTTCTGTTTTTTCTATATAACATCTTCTTCTTAAAGAATGGATAAACTTAGACTCACCTGGTGAGGAATTCAGAGATGGGTTGAGCTGACAAGATTGAAGAACGGTCACCGTTAGCAATACGTTGAATATCAGGTTGAAGATCTTCGTAGGTGATCATGGGCAGTTTAGATTTGAATGTTTGGCGATCAGTGGCTCCGCTGAGTTTGAATCGTTGAAGGTACTCAGTCTGAGCATTCCGAGTTAGTATTTCAGCGAGCACGTTCTCTTGAACGGGGTCGGCGTTTCTCGTCATTTCTTCAATGAACTGAAGCGCCTTCGCATCCTTCTCACATGCCGGAGGTCCCAAAGGTGACGACAACACAGAATCCACAGCCATTTCAGCTGGATAAGATAAGGAAAAATAATGCGTGTGTGAGGAGAGAGAGAGAGAGAAAGGAGGACTTGTCTGAGAAGAAGATGAGGACTTTGTGAAGAGAGAGGGAAGGGGTGGTTGACTTATATAGGGGAAGAGGGGGGTGCCACGTCATGTGACATGTCACGTTGGGACCTACTATATTGAGGAACAAAAAGTTGCCTTAGAGCTTAGAAGGAAGGTGGTGGAAGCTCGTGGTGATGGTGCCTTTTTTAGCATTCTAACTTAATTGTGACTTTATTATTTATTACTTACCCAAAAAAAGACTTTTTTATTTATTGATTTTTTTTTTTTGTAATTAATAAAAAAACTTATAAGTTTCATCTAACAGAGTAAAAATGCCTGAGCTTTTTTAACTTTTTGACCTTTTGTTTGATTCCTCTCTAACCAGTAATAATTATTGAATTTCATTACTTTTTCCAGAACAGTGTGACTTATATATAACAAATTATGTTCAAAAAATTTGAAAGATCTTTCATTATTTTATAATTAAAAAATAACATAATTCTATAACTTTTTGAGATTTTTTAATGATATTAAGCTATTCTATCTACTATTTTTTCAGTAATATAACTTTAAATTTAATTTATTAGTTTAATTATTTATTATCATTAAATGGACAATAAATTCTACTATTCTTTGAGACGTTATTATTAATTTAATAATTATAATAAATTAAATTAACGGATTATATTAATAATTTTTTTTAAAAAAAAAGGAAAGTGACGGAAGCTGGAGGCGTCGTGGACAATTTTGTGACATTAAGGTCAATAGGGGTGTTTGAGGGAGAAGGGACAAGGTGTCCCAGACACGGAGACATAGCTACAACAAAGTAAACAGGTGGGGCCCAGATATGACACATCAGCAGGTACAGGCTGGCGTAGGGATTTGGACAGTTGCATACGTCACCCAATCACGCGGCTCTTTTCCTGGTGAATTTGTCGGTCCATGAAAACGACGGCCTGCCGGCGAACTCGGCAAGTTATCCTGTTGCATACGTGGCACGTGTCTTTTACTATATTTTTTTTGATAATTAATTATTTTTTTCCATTATCATAATACACGCAGACTGAAAATATTAAAAAAGTTATAGTATAATCTAGTTTAGTTTTGTTTATAGATCTATGCGAAGAGCAATGTAATGCAGCCGTCATGTGGTGCTCATTTCCTGGGCATTACATTTTGTTATTTTTTGGTATTTCGTTTAAGATATTTAGATTAATTTACGTTCGATTCAATTAATTTTTTTTTAATCTGATTAAAGACAGACTATCTACATTGAGATTAAAAAATTCATGAAAAATAAATATAAGAGATTTACTAAATTTCGAACTGAATACGTCTGAATTTATAACGATCATTCAGTCTAATTTATTATTGGGGGCTGAATTAATAGTACGATACCCTTTTTTTTTTTTTTTGGCCAATATGGTGGACTTGTCCCTGAATATAGGCTGTTAAATTGGTTTAATGTAAACCAGTCTCGTAGATTCCATTTCATTAAACAATTGATGTCTATTTGTCATTTACTAGTATTAAATAGTCAAAAGAAGAGTGTTACTTAATACAACTAAGACAAACATTACATTAATAACCGCCACAATAATGGAACAGACTTTACATAATTAATTTACCGCATACAACATTAACAACCTTATATTATCCTATCACTCTTAATGCACAAAGTCTTGCCATTTCCAAGTGGTCGTTGTATGTATTTTATATTAGGGTATACAACATAAAAAAAAAAAGTACTTAATACACAAATTTTTATTAAAAAAGTATAGTAATAGTTAGACTTATCTCTTATTCCTAAGACTGAACGACAAATTCAAGCCAATAACATATCATTTGATCAGACAAAACAAACACACATTGCTAACCATGTCTTAATATAAAATACATATGCTATTTTTTTTTAACGTAAGTGTTAATTTGACGACGACTAAGTCCTATAACCGTGAAGGAACAAAAACACAACATTAAAAATAATACTCTACAAATTTTGCTTTGCATTGTATCGTATCGAGAAAGTATCTATGTTTGTTCACACCATAAGTTTTCCATATTATATAAATTTATTTTCTCCTACTTGCTTGGTTTCCATGATTTATACTAATTTTGCATCTAAAAATTTATTTTTTGGGATTAAACTGAATGTTAATTTGATAAAATTAAATATTAATTTTGTGTTGATTTGATGAGATCAAATGTTAATTTAGTGTTAAATTAAAAAAAGACATTAAATTGATAAAATTAAATATTAAATTTATGAATTTGAAAGTTAATAAAACTAGAAGATTAATTTGACATTTCAAGAAATTAAATTTTAAATTGTTAAAATTGAATATCTCTGGTTTTAAATCAACAAAAAATTGGGTAAAAATTCATTGATGGTTATATTGATTTAATGAGTTGTGGTTGTTTTGGGGATGTACGTTGCGAATTCGGAGGGGTCGTGGTGGTGCAATGGTGTGTATAAATGAAGGTAGATGGAGGGTGCACTGATAGTGAAGAAGAAGAAGAAGAAGAGAGGGTAAAATTTGTATTTTTAAAGAAAATTAAGATGATATTAACCTTTTTTTAGCTATCAATAACGGTTCATCAATGCAAGGAGTGTAGTTGAAGTGAATATATGAGCTACAAGAGAATGCGGGTAAATTTCAAAATCGGGAGGAGGTGTTGTTGAAGTTAAGTCTATTTACATGAGGTATGGATGAAATTTATCCTATTTTATATTAGAGTATAAAGTATAAAACAAGAACTGCGTAATTTGTTCGTCTGTAACATGATCTAAAAAAGATAAGTGATGGGCAAATTTTTTTTTTTTATTTCAGAGAGTGATCTCCATTTCAAACCAATAACGTATCATTTAAAAAGACAAGCACATATTGCTAAAACAATCTTAAAATAAAATATACGTATCTTAATTTTTTACGTAAGTGTTAATTTGACGATGACTCAATCCCTACAACCATGAAGGGACAGAAACACAACATTAAAAATAATGCTCTACAAAATTTTTATAAAATTGTATCGAGAAAATATCTATGTTTGTTCACACCACAAGTTTTGTAATTCATATATAGCTAGCTATTGTAAGAGGATTATATGAATTTATTTTCTCCTTTTTTTGGGTTTCTGTGATCTATATACGAATTTTGGTTTTAAAAACTTATTTTGATTTATTTTTCTAGGAGTAAATGATCAAGATGACTAATATTGGAAACTAACTATGGTGAGATTTGAGTTGGTAGTATTGTGATAGAAAACCTATAGAATCATCCCAAATTCAAAGTATACTTGAGGTAACTTGTACCCCCATGCACTCCAAACATTTCTTGGAAAATTTGTATACTCTTGTTTGATCTCAAAAGTATTAGTCAAATGGTGAAACCAAGAAGTTGGATAGGCACTAAAAAAAGAAGTCTTCCATTTTCTCATCTTCTTGTTTGCTACCTTGGAATTAGGTTTTCGTGGAATTTTTTTGCTTTAGAGACTAAGACACCATGACTTGTTAACAACTACCCAAAAGCAAGAATGGGGGACATGTAAAGAGGCTTGCCCCCTTTTTGGTCGGTGAAACATTTGGTATAGGGACCATAGAGAAATGTGGAAAGAATGTTGATATGAAATAGAAAGTTATGAATTAGTCGGGTTAAGTAGCAACTTAATAGGATTGAGCCGTAATTTGATTTGATTTGATAAGATCAATTTTTTTTTAATGTGGTACCAAATTCGATCCATAACATTTCCCTAATTGAGAGCCAAACTGCAAGTTGGTCACGTTTTGTTTAGTTTATGTCACTATCATGATAGGTTTCTCAGACCATTTGCTTGGTTTGAATTGTGAGGACATAATAATAATAATAATCTAACAACTCCTTATATGTTCTAACATTTCAATGCTCAACCACTTGTTTAGGTCTTATCATGTATAAAATTGTGATAAACGAGATAAAGCATGTTTTGCAATGGTGTTCACCCATGACTAAGATTAGTCTCCTCAACCTTTTAATTTAAACCGACCTTTTATTGCCCAAACAAAGTCATTAACATGTCAAATCACCTCGAAGTAAATATGTCAATTGATTCATGTCGTAGCGCGTTATAACACATCAAAGTCATGTTAGTTTTAGTTTGTAAGGTCATTAGATATTCATATCGTTTTCGATGTTTTTTTTTTCTCAATCAAATATACTAGAAAAAAAAAAATCTCTTAATTAACATCCTAACAAAATCATATCAAACAATCTAATTCCCATAATATAAGACTAAGAATTGAAAAGCTATAACATAACTCAGAAGCATCTAGAATTCTTTGGCCAAAACTTACCCCCCCTTCCAAAAAAAAAGTTTCTATCTTATAATACTAATCAAAACAATTTTTTTTTTGTAGTGTCATTTTCAATTTCATATCATCCTCATAACTGCTAAAACCCTTGCTTCCAAACCCACCCCCAAAAAAAAAAAAAAAAAAATCATCGCACTCACATAGATTAATCAAATAATCCGAAATCAATCATTAGGGATGATTCAGTAGTTGAATCTGACCTCTAATAACTCAGAGGTCTCAAGTCTTCTCATACTCCTTAAGAGTCAGTCACTCACGTCTTCAAATGATATGTTCTAAAATCGTTTGAAATACGTTGGCCAATATCCGAGTTTAAGGGGTAATCAGCGCAAATTCAAACACCTTATAAAAAAAATAATTCAAAATCGATTCGAATACTAAAGCAACATACATATCTAAAATAGCCCATCAATCCAATTTTCGTGCCAAAGACAAGAATAGACTTGGAAAACAAAGTTTGCTATAAATGTTTAGGTTTTGTACCGATATTTAGGTTTGGTACCTACAAGTTGGATGCATAAAAATTAATTGAAAGCTACATGAAACGAACAATTAGCAAAACCCCGGAGTCTGTCCAATAGATCAAAAGAACATGCTCTTTTTTCCCACCTTTTTGAACTTTATTATAGTGCAAAATGGTCCCCAACAATGATACCAATCTACAGATACATTTGAATTTGTAATTTACTTTTTTGAAAGAGTGGGACAAACGTGGAATTTAGGAAGGGTGGAGGAAGCTGGCAATTGTTGGGTCACGTTTTGGTGTCTTTATGTCAAAAGTCTATGGCGTAGAAAGAATAGCACGTGAGGATTGAGGCGATATTTTCTCCAAAGGGCAGCGTTTATTATTATTATGTTTTTTAGTTCATCGGTAAGAGAAGTCTGAATTAATTTACGTGTATTTCGATTAATCTCCTCTTCAATTCAATCAAAGGTATGTGTCATTCACGCTAGAACTAAGGTATTCATAAAAAATAAATTTTTCATAGCTTAACCTAAAAAGATTATCAAGATTCGAATTCAGGACGCTTGAATTTAAAATTCATCTTTACCACTTGAGCTATCTCTTGAAATTAGCGTTTAGTATTAGGAAAGGGGATGTTAAATGATTCGAATAGTTTGATTTCGATTAATTTTTTAAGTTGGTTTTGATTAGAAAATAAATTAAATTTTAATCAAAAATTTAAATTCCTTTTATAAATGAATTAAGGGAGACTCAAATATTTAACGGTGAAATTTCACCATCCTTTTAAAGATCCAATTATCTTATTTTACCTTTGTTTAAATTTAAATTTGTTCTCGTTTAAATTTGAACTTCTCCTCTTTTAAATTTGAATTTCTTCATTGGAGAGGTTTACACCAAATCAAGTTTTTTACCCTTTTTTTTTTTTTTACTTAAATTTAGTTTAAGGCATGGATCTCCATTAGAAATAGTCTAAGGTCGCCTCGACTCAAGTTTGAGTTTGACCAGTTATAATCTAACCAAATCTAATCATAATACGTAAAAACTATGACAAACTCGATTAGATTAACCTTATAACAAACATCCTATGGTCAAGGGAACATCTTGTAGTTGTAGCCTATTAACGTGTTTTCAAAGAAGTGGGTGCCCGGGGGGGGGGTGGGGAGGAGAGAACAATTCCTAGAGTGCGCATATTGGTTTTGTGCTTTCAGGTCAACTGTAACAAAGTTTTCCCAGTCCAAAACTAACGGCGAGTTGGTATGGTGACTCAGTTTTCCACTTGGGTCAAATTTTCCTTTTGCTACTTGCTGCCGAAGGTTCCTTCCCTTTGTCTACATTTTTTCACCCCCCCCCCCCCCCCCCCCCCCCAAAAAAAAAACTCCCCTCCTCTTTGTTTTTGAACATAACGTAAACCACTTGTATAACACATTGTGTAGGCTGGACCAAGGCTGGTGCAAAACTATGGGTTAGGCAAAAAGACCGTACCCCGTAGTACGCTTGCCCATTGGTGGTCCACTGGACCAAGTGTAGATAACAAATGGAATATGAAAACCTAACTGGCAAATGTAACACAACAAGAATTCATATAAAATTAATAAATTTGAATTTGATTTTAACAAGATTGGGTGATAAACAGGTGAACCTTGCACAAAGCCACTTATTATACGGGTCATATTCAGGTAAAGTATATTAATTCATTTATCTGATTAAATTTTAGTAGTGAAATTTGATTTTGGACGAAGATGTTGGATGTTGAATTTGGAGTATGTTGTTCTGGTTTGTTTTGATTTTTTTGCTTTGTAATATGTTAGTGATGGAATTTGATTTTTCATGGATAAATTGGATGTTTGAATTTGTTGTGCACATAATTTTTTTTTTGATAAATGTATACATAATTATGGCGGGTGGAAAATTTATTGTTTGAACCTGATAAACGGATTTGTATGTGAGTCGTGTTTATTTTTTGTAGTTTTCCACCCGTTAGATAAACGATCCGTGTACAAGTTGAGTGACTTTAAACACGAACCCGTTTAACCTGACACGATTACCCACCCCTAAGAAAACCTCAAACTAGTGTCAAGTTGAATTTAAGATTTGATTTCATGATAGATTATACTAATTTTAATGAATATTTGTTGGAAAAAAATTGATCATTTAGGATTGATCCTTGAGCTTAAAAGATTTACTCTAATTTTAAAGTAAACAGGTTAGAATGTGTTAGACGATACAAATGCTTAGTTACTTCAAGGCTATGAGCTCTAAAATATGCACATGAGAGGTTGGTCTAAAATGAAACCTTGGGCTCAAATGGTTAGGAGGAGAGACAGAGCAATTGAAAGGATCAGTGACCTATTTATTTTCAATACTAATCAGACCACATTCCGATATGACAAATAGAAGGCCAACATAAAAACCAGAAACAACCCTACCATCTTTAATCCCTATTGATGCCACTATTTTTGCCACCCACAACCGTTTACAGAAAAGTTATAAAACTGATGGTAGCAGCGGTGGTCGCAACCTGGTCACGTAGCGTATAACCGCCTTCCAAATGCCATGGTTGTGGTGCCCATGACACCATAGAAAATAGTGGTCACGTCATCAATGATGGTAATTGCTGTGAATGCATGTGGATAGAGGGATACATAGTGGTTATGCCAGTTTTGGTAGGTGGGGGGTGACAAACAGTTGCAGCATTAATATGTTTTGATCCTGAACATTGATTGATCCTACCGCACTTGGGTCCAATATTTATCGTAGATCCGTAGATTGAACCAATCACATTAATAAAACAAATATTAAAGTTAGCGTGTTTGAGAAGCATTTATAAATTTTGGGGACGAAATTACTACCTTCTGAGGTGATGCGAGCACCTTGCAAGGTACATTTACCATCTTTGGGGTGAACTCCTCTTCTAAAAGCATCGAACCAGCAATAGGAACAAATAATTCATTCTAGTTCTTCCTCTACATTGCTGATAAATCGTAGGGATCACAGAAATTTAGCCTATGCCGTATTTGGGTCTCTCGAACCACCTAAATTTTACTCACACTGGTCCCCTCACTATGATCAAAATTTTGTTTCAATATATTGTTTTAATTATCAAGGAAATGAAAATGTTTCAAAAAAATAAAAAATTTAAGATTTATTTTTTCAAAACATTAGTCAAAAAATACCAAAGTATTTTGAAATACTCTAAAACATTCCAAAATAATTATGCAAATACATTGAAACATTACAAAACACCTTAAAACATTATGAAACACCTTGAACTATTAAAATTTCGATTCCATCAATGATTTGTTTCGGTCACCTTACAAACGAAAACGTTTCACATATTTCGACCGTTTTGAAACGAAATTTTGATTCTTGCTCTCACCCCAAGCATGAAGACGACCCAAGCAACCCAGCATTTGTTGAAGATATATGAATGGTACATAGCAAACTACTATCAGTCGACGACATATAAATCAATTGCACTTTGTACAGAACCGAAAACTCCATATGATAACAGAAAGCTGTAAATTTCGCAACCAAAACCAGAGAAAGAATCAAAATATAGAATAACATAAAAACAAGGGCACTTAAAGAATCTCTCAAGAGTTAATAATTGGGTCATTCAAATTTCTTTTAGAAAAAAAAAGAACAAGTCCTATTTTTATTGATTTTTTGCATTCCAAAGCAAAAGTTCACCCAGAATATAATCACTCACTATGAAAGCGCCCGATGTAGCACTCCTTGTGCTGATCCAACAATGTGTTCAAGTACCTGCCATGATATAGATATGCAAAAATCCATGTTAGCTTAAAACAGTGTTTATATCCTATGACATTTCAAAACCTGCCAAGTTCTCTTGCCATGATATGCAAATAATCCAGGATGAGGGAAGGACAATTTATCAGAGGAACATCTGGTTAAGAGACTTGTGGTATCCAAACAAATAATGCAGGCATTTTCTATTTTTTTTATAAACAAACAAAAAATTCAGAGACATAAAAGAGAGTGGTGTGTATCCTCTTGTTCGGAAGATATCCTGTGTTGTTGTCACTGTCGCATTGGCAGGTCAGAATCTAAGGGAGATTAGTGAACTAAATATATTTAAAAAGGGGGCGGTGAATCAACGGAGTATTAGAGCTACAGTCAGTGGCTCGAGAGTCCAATTCTTAAATGTTCAAACATAGGTTCACTGAATCTCAAAGGTGTGGAGAGAGAGAGAAGTGGGGGGGTGTCAGACTCAATATACCTGCGAAAAAATAAATTATTACGCAAGTGGATATAGAAAATGTAAGGCAACTTCAACTGAAAACAGCGACAGAATTCTTAAACTTCCCCAATGTGTTCTGGAACCTTGAATAACAGACTTAATGATTAACAAACATAAACCCAGTCACCAATACCATATTTCTTAAGACCAAAACCTTAACTTCTAGGATTCAAATATAGAGGACTGACAGCGTAATAGAAGGGGCCACCCTTTTCTAAAAGCTTTCCAAAGCTTTCATATTGAAGATTAATCCACATTGGTGCCCATAATAATACTCCTATTCAAATTGAACATAACACTTCACTCTTTTGCACTTAACCTTTAAAAACATAAAAAATCTGTCTTTATTTGATTAAATTATAATTACTCCCAAAGCAAATAAAGCAAAAAAAAAAAATCTTGTCATTTCCAATGCCTCTAAAATAGGTGTTCATCCTTTGTGAGCTTCATCAAGCATGAACGTATGGTAGTTGTTGATGCATGCTTTTTCACAGGCATAAAACTTTCAGATCGGATATTTTTCAAGTCGCTACATGTAGCAATTATCCACATTTCAATACGTATATGTAGAGGGGCTTGTAGTACACTACAAGTGTAAATACTTTAATGCCCACTACGTGAATGAGTATTCTAGTTCAAAATTAAACATGATAGAATGAACAGAAATAACATACAGAAACAAGATAACTATGCCTTTGACTCCGAACAGCCAGCTTTTAAGTGATTTTCTATTTTTAATACTCAAATGCGGGACTGAGTCATTACAATAACACAATCTTAAATGAAGTGAAAATCATACCCAATCAAGATGTCATAAAAATATAGATAAATCACGAACCAACATCAAGACCTGAAGAAGCCAGTTGATCCAGATTAAATTAGACATGTAATGATCCAAGTTTGAATTGAAAATCAAAATGGCAGTATCAAAAATTAGAATTGGAATGCATCTGAGTTCTTCAAATTCAGAAGAACACTCAAAAGCTGTCTATGATTGGATAAAGCCACAATACAAACTAAGCCACTCAAGTTTGACTTGTGATCGGATCCATTAAAACAGATTTATAAGCTCATTATTACATTATTTCAGTTTGATCTCTATTCAATAAGCTAATAGCTATCCTCAAACTATATAAAAGTCCCTGGAGGTTGAGGTGTGCTCATACGTGAGCTTGTATCAACTTTAACAGGAATATTTCTTATAGTAGCCTTTGGCTTCTTCAGATCAAAAGCCAAATGATTCCATGGCTTTTCTTCCTCCATCCTGTTTGGTGAAAACAATAATATACTCCCATGCATGGCTCTCATTTAATGGGGTTAAGCCATAAAAGTAATAGTCCATAACTGAGACACGGACAGGGAAACAGAAGCAAATTATAGGAGCTTTTAATAAAGCAAGTGCTGATTCAAAAAAATTCATGCAAATGTATATGACAGCATCTGCATTGTTCTAGAGGTGCATTTCAAATTCTCCTGTCCACGCAAAATTTGTAAACACTGCATCCGTACAAAGGATGAACAACTAGAAAGAAATAAAAGTTGGAGGGATTACAAAGGCATCCCTCCCTGCAATCCTTTTGTTTGATTGGGTAAGAAAGAAAGAATGATGGGAAAGAAGTAGTTTCACTGCCCTTTAGAAATACACACTTACCTAACTCGTGAATATATTGTTTGAAAAGCATCATAAGAACTTTTTGGGGGCAAACCCATAGAGGAAAAAAAAGGTTAGTTCCTTTCGCTCTACCCGCAAACTCTTTAGTCAGAAGGATATGTGGGCTAGACGGGAAGTGCTTCCCTTCTTTTCCCCATCTTTCTTTTCCTTTCTACCAATAAATGAAAACTATATTCATCAAACACCCTTTATTCACCACTTCCCTTCCTCTCACCCTTCCGCACCGTAAAACTGGTTAGAGACAGCTATAGTACTAAAGAAAAATAACTATCCCTTTTTGTTCCTTTTTCTTTGAGGTGAGGTAAAGGGAGGTCTGCACCCCATCACTATTGTTTTACCAGTTCCAAAATATTAATATACCAGACAAATTACTTGCGCACAAACTTTCAAATAAGGCTCTTTCAAGCTTCTACTAGAACATGCAGAGTACTGCCCAAAATAAATAAGAACAGATTTATACATCAAAAGAGTATATGGTGATGAACACATCAACAAGAACAAACAATAGCAAATAAATAAAACAAAAAATTAATCCAAGCAATCATGAAAAATTGACAGATCCATAACATTGACACTCAAATCACGCCAGTAGTCAACACTCAAAAGGAATCAATACAGAAAATTGCACTATTTAATGACCATCATTCCAATAACTACTTCTAAACAATGAAATCACCTTTTACCCAAATTTACATATCAACACAAAATAAATGATTTTTCTAATGCATCTGATAACAACAAACACGTGATATTCATAATCATAAACTCTCTAAAAATGTACAAAATATTGTTCGTTATGCAGGATATTCTGCAATTTGACACAGAATTGCCTCTTCATAGCCAAATTCTCTCAAAAACCAATTTTCATGTTTCATCAATAACTTCAATACATTTTATGATTAAAAAAAAATAACGGGAACAAAATAACAACCTAAATATGGTGTCATTGTCCCACCTTTTCATACAAAGCGCTGCCGCATCACCCATCTTCTCCATTCCTCCCTATCAGTCTCAATGCCTTCTTATCAACCAACAATGCACATACTAACAAACACTTTCTAACTACTAAACGCTTCAATTCATAAATCAAATCACATTATTAATCAGTAATATTCAATCTTCAGTGGCGTCACTGAGTAAATTACTGAAAATGGAAAATTACTTTTGTTCTTTCATTTCAATTCATTAATTGTGTTAAGACTCACAAAGAACTACTAGCGATCCTGACAAGTGCGACGGAAGGTACCGTGAGACAGCTCGCAACAAGCCCGCGCGTTGACGGCAAGGTGAGAGGTGAGGCGGGCTCCGGCGACCACGCTGTGCAGCGGCAGCAGCGATTGAGCGCATCCTAGTTCTCCCAACGTCCTAATAACAAAACACACAAGAAAAAAACCAACTAATAATGAACGTAAATTTATGAAAGTCGTACCGAAAAGCATAGAAAATAAAATTTCTGCTAGGTTGCTGAGAAAATGCGGGAAATGAAAAGAAAGTGGAGATTTGATAGTAGAATAGGGGAAGACCTGGGATTGGAGAAGGAGAGGCGGCGAGGGGCGGATAGAGGTGGCGGACGGAGACGGGGAAGAGGCGGCGCTGAGCGGAAAGTTGAAGACCTAACGACGGAGGCCAGTGATCTCGAAAGCGAACTACGCCAAGCCATTTGGGAACAGACTCTCTTTCTCTCTCTAGATTTAAAGCAGAGAAGTGATAGATGGGAGTGGCGAGGCTTCTCTGAGGTTTAAGGAAGGCTAAATTTCATAAATGCCCTTCAACTAAGATCTTTTGTTTTAAATTTTTATTTGCCTTAATTTATTTTAATTGACTCCTTCTATTAATATAACCATTAAATGAGACTAATCAATGATTATTATTAATAGAAATTATCTCATTAACAGTTAATTTTAACAGAATTTGACTCATTGACAGTTAATATTACCATAAATTATCTCATCGGTTAATTTTAAAAGAACGAACCAGTTGAAATAAATTATATAATTTATAGAATAAATTGAAATAATTAAAAATTTAGGGTAATTTAAAATAAATATCATAGTTTTATAGAGTATTTATGAGATTTATGGGCCAAATGGCTCTTGATTGGATAGGAACAAATGCGACTTGTGAGGAGCACGAGGGTTGATGTGAGTTAGTTTGTTCGATCATTAAGAGATACACCGAATAATAACTCTCATTGCCTGATTTTCTTGAGGTGAGGCCAAGAATCGATGATAAATTGGTAAATTATATTTAACATGGTTAATGACATTCTAATACGAGTCTTGCCCCAGAAAGGCTATTGATTTTTTATACAAAATATAATCACATACATCATACAATGCCCCCTCGACTATATTTCTCAAAAATGGAAATCAATTGACATAGTTAAAGCACTGTTATAAAATTGCATTGAAAAGGTAAATGAGGTTGGGGTATAGTTCAGGAAGTCCAAGTGTAATTTGTCCTAAATAAAAAATAAAAAAAAAAAAGGTAGGAAAAATTATAAAGTTGACACACCTGCCATTTGAGTGGCAGATATATAAAATTGGGTATAAGCAGAGAAGAAACATAGGGATGAAATACAATGGCATCTATATTTTCATCTTTCAGTACAATCTTGTGCCTATTTCAAAATCACCTGTCAGAATTATTTGACAGGAACAAGAAAATAAAAAAACAAATGCCCCAATAGCGGAAATTTGCCAGGAATAAGAAAATAATGCTCTGAGTAACACCATTCTGATGACAGGAGACTTCATAGAAAAGCCTATTCTGGAAAAGAGTATGTGTTAATGCATTTTAACTGTCTATTGAAAGTGTATACTCTGCCTGTTTTTAATCTTGCTGTGACTATAGATCCTCTATAATGCAATCTTTTCGTAGAATTCCGATCCTTTGACCAAATACCAAGTTCATGCAGATCTCCTTCAGTCCAGCAGATGCTGACTGATACGCCACCACGTGCTTTTAAGCCTTTAACACAGCCATTTGCCCATTTATCTCGAGGAAGGGCAGGAAGTAAGTACAAGTCGTTCATGGTGCTTTGGACAAGCATTTCTGCTACTGCTGCAGAAAAACTGACACGAGAAAAAAAAAATTGCAACATCAGCAACTTTATCAATGACCAACATTATGACATCTTCCGAGGCAATGTTTGCTTGAGACAGATTTAAACTAAGATGTATGATTTAATTTGGAGCACTAGAGGATAAAGTGCATATATGAAACTAAGATGTGAATTGATGAACTGTTTGACCTAAGAAAATTGCTATGTTCAACTCCTCCCTCGCATTTTAAATGTAAGGCATGGCCCTTTGACTCATAGAAAGCATATTTTCCAGGCAGATAGCAATTATCAAGGTAATTTGAACACTACTAAAATGCACAGTTTCCACCCATAACGTATCGAAAACCTCAGAAGACAGGAAGCATACTCCTATCCAATCTTTTCTACTAATGGAATTCAACTTAAACTAGGACTGAATAAATAACCCAGCATAAATAAACATCCCTTTTCCTTTTAACAGTTCAAAGGACCATGAATCCCTTGCTCATAAAAGCTCTACAGTTATCAAACCCTTAACCCCCCCCCCCCCGGCAGGGCGGGGACAAAAAAACTCAAAAGCCACAAAAAAAAAAAATGCTCATCTTCAAACTAATTGGCTGGTATGATTGACATGCACACTAAAAATGCTGCTTACCCAAAGTTGGCATCAATCTGGAAAGGTGGGTGTGCGTTGAATAGGTTACTGTAAAGTCCTCGAAAATTGCTTCCCTGATCAGGATCCACCAAAACAAACAAATGCTTAACCATCCTGTATGCGTGTTCACTGTTATGAAGGCGCGCCCACAGAGCAGCTTTCCATGTAGTTGACCATCCTGGCCCATCCTCCCCTGTTTCAAGGGAAGAAAATAAATGACATTGCTTGCTGATAACTCAAGTCGTATCACAGTAGCCAAACTGAAGCTCATATTTACAAGACATGACTATAGTGCATGCTTATAACACTGTATCTTAACCAGTTCAGACAGGAGCTACTATACCAACTACCAACTTGATAATAGTAGTGCAGCCTCAGAAATCGGAATCATACACAACAAACACTATAGGAAGCTCCATCTCCATTCAGGGACAAGCCATTTCTATCTTCAAGTTTGTTCCATGGCACGAATCAAACTATTCTTTTAAATATTAATGATAAGAGACAAGGGTGTGCCTTGGCACAATGGTAATGTTGCTCCATTGAAATGTTGTAACGGGTTCGAGTCGCGGAAATAGCCTTTCTACTTGCAGGGCTGCATACATCTAATCCTCCCCACAACCCGTAATAGTAGAAACCTCGTGCACTGGGTATGCCCCTTATTAATGATAAGAGACATTATTTTAATGTTTCATAACTGTAATTGATGTGTACCCCTTCTTTTTCCCCCTTTCAGTATAAGAAATTTGTTGCTTCAGGAAGAATGAAGTAATTAAAATATGAACACTAAGGACACCAAGATAGAATGATACGAGTTCAGGCGGCCACTTAATCCCTCTCCCCGGGGGGCAGCCGCAAAAGAAACGGCAAAGAAATAAATTGGTAAACAAAAATGATTGGGCAGGGCTAGAGTGAAGTAATGTACGGGCCCATTTTAGACAAACCTCTTTTATATAGGGTGTTGTCTGCAGCTTTACAGAGGTCGGGAGTTCTCTCTATAGTGATTGTGTGTCCTGGAAACAGGCCAAATAGGTGTGACAGATGCCGATGATGCACCTGTGGATCCTCAAAATCTTGTGCCTGCCATGAAGGAGACAAACAGGCCAAAAAAAATCTATTCCTCAGCACAAAATGAAACATTTTTTATTCTGAACTTATGTCTATTTGTGCTCAGCCAACTTCCTTCAAGCACAACAAACACAATAAATATGAAACAAATTCTAGCTTTACACATACCCATTCCATGATGGAACCATCCCTAGCAATTTTTATCGGATAAAGCCGTGGTTGTGCTTTGCGAACTCTTTCAATCAGACCGTCTGCACTTTTTCCCAACACCTGTTCAAAACATTGTGTCCTTAAAAAGTGCAGTATAAGAAAAGGAAATGATTAATAGACAATGGATCTTCGAACACTAAATCAGATTAGAAGCTTTACCTCAGCAGCACAAACAATGCCAGAGAACACTTCTCTAATAATTGTAATGTCCATGGTTGAGGAGTAGCTAACGCTAGCAAGCTCACCATCAGGAGCAATAAAAGTATGTTCTGGAGAGGTAGATGGGTTCGTTTCCAGAAATCCTCCACGGCCTTCAATCAACCAGTCCAACAGAAATGAAGCACATCCTTCCAGCAAGGGATAAGCCTTGTATTCTAGAAATTCCTGGTTAGTTACAAACATTAGCATTCAAATTGCTTTTTGGACAGTTCTGGAATGAAAATTATGAATCTCCCAAGCGAGTCTAATATCTGTATCCATGGTAGGTAGAGAATGAAACTGTTTGATTACCATTATAAAATCAGTTGTTTGACAGGCCCAAAATTCCAAGGTTACATGTTCCAGAGCAACAAAACCTAAAGTCACCTACTTAAAGCCGAAGATTAGCCTATACTGAATCTATCTTATCTAGCATAGCCACCAGGTAATGGCCCTCTCATATTTCACGACATCTCTCACTCTATTTAACGTGAGGTGGATGAATGGAGGAGCGCTTCTAGTGCATTATCCATTTTGTTTTTGTATGTAACACTCTACTACTATAAAAATTGGAGCAAACTGTTGGAGTTACAGCCTAGTTTATTAGGGTTTATCGGTGGACTGTGATGTGTTATGGTGGATGGGCACTCAGAATTATGGGTTTGTCGGTGTTATGGGGCTGTCGGTGGATGGATGGTGGCTGACCAGTAGGCTGTTGCAAGGAACCGGCTGTCAGAGTTGGGGCAGCGGCTGTCTGGTTTGTTCCGTGCGATGATTGGCGGACACTAGGTTTAGGGTTAGAGTTGGTGGCTCTGATACCTACTTGAGATATCTGTGAGTAAAAAGGGATACAAACTAAGTGTAGAGCCCCCGTATATATAGTCAAACAATAAAGGTATAAGGATAAAAAAGTAAAAAGAAACTATAAACAATTGTTCAAGAATTATAGCTGGAATTCACTTATTGGCTAGGTGAGTGAAGAACTACCTTGGGGAGGATAGTCCCGAGGAAATCTGATTCAATAGTCAAGGCTGAGATAGACAGTATGTTAAAGAGTAAATTTATCAAATTTGTCCATGGAACCAACTTCACAAGCAATGCAACAAATCAGCTACTAAAAGTTAGACTGCTAGGATCACAGATCAAAGGGCATGTCAAAGAAGACGGCTTCAAAAATTTTAGATCATTCAATAGAATAGAATGTCTGCACTAACAGTGAATAAAACTTACGACGCTGTTCTTAAAGCTAAGTATCAATGCGATCGTATCACACTGAGAGAAAAAGAAAAGGTTTTGCAATTGCAATCACAGTAGCATTAAGTTATAAAACTAAGTGAAACTTCAAGACATCATTAATTAAAATTATTTCTGCAGAGTAATTCTTTTTGAGAAAACAATCTCTATGAGATTCTCAAGGTCACACCCTAGTGCAAAGATTTGGCTTTGGCTGGTCTGGGCATTAACAATGCAGTTAGATAATTGTTGGTTTTTTTTTGGAGTCTAGTTTTTATATGTGATCCGGATGATGACCCGATCCGAAATAATGTTGTGTGGTTTTTTAATGGAAAATTTTTTGAGGCTTAGTCCATGGAGCGAAGGCTTGGGCCGATAGGCCCAAGCCGTAGCGCTCATGGACAAGCCTCGTGGGGGTTCGGGGGCAACGCCCCCGAGGAAAAATTTTTGGGCCCGTTATACAGCCCAGTGCGTAGGACATATAAACCCTGTTGTTTTGGTGATTAGGGTTAGTCGTGGATTGTACAGCCGCTCTCTGTAATTCAACTCTCTCAATAGTGAAATCCCTGCAGCTTCGTGGACCTAGGCAAATTGCCGAACCACGTAAAATCTGTGTCTCGTTCTTTCTTGCTTCTTATTGTTTTATATTCTTGATTTGTTCTTCGATTGTGTGTGTTTGTTAGTGGATTTAAATCGAGTTAAATCCCAACAATAATTACATATATTCTCTATGCATAAGGTGTGGTCACATATTGGCTTGGAATAAGCAACATTGCATATTTTGAATAAGAATTTAATTCCCTGCTTTTGAGGGGACGGGGAGGGTGTGTACCATGGACAGCAACATTTCCATCAAATGAGCCAAGTGTTTCATAATTGTTAAATAAACAACTTAGTAAGATATTCCTCCACCATTAATTATCAAGGATAAATGATATGTAAACATTTGACATGTACCATGACATATTTCCGTTAGAAATTTACTATAAGTCTTAATGAGAGATATATGTCACTAGAAGGAGAATAAAATGGCAAACAGCAAGAACCGCCGCTGGAATGATTACTGAAACATATGGATATATAACAAAAAAAAAATGAGGAAGAAAAAAGAAAAGATAGAATTGGAATCTCACCTTGTCCATTGTATAAGTATAATGCTCCAACAGATGGGTACAAAGCCATGCTCCACCCATTGGCCATACAGCCCACACAGGTTTACCTCGATCTGGGGACGTTTTTGCCCATATATCAGACACATGATGTACAACCCAACCACTTGTTTCATAATTCACCTGCAACATTCTGCAACTAAATAAATAAAGGTTGTACACATATAATGGAAGAATGGTTACATAAAGGTAGATTTGTTTGCAGAACATAGAAATTACAGAGTGCATGATGCTTCTTAACCACCACGAAATCTCATGCAGTTCTCCAGCCTTTTGAAGTGTATTTGTTGTACTTAGCAAATATAGAACGACAGCAAAATTACAGTATGGTGCTGATTAAATTAGCAGAGGGATGCCTGATATGAATCACCTTGCTATTCTTCTCGACATTTATGGTCTCATGGAGAGTGGAGGGATGGCTAACATCATGTTTGGTGGAAAAACAAAAAATGAAAGAAGGAAAAGTGAAGAGACTAGTCTTCCTTTCAACCTATCCTTCCAAAAGTGGGAGGAAAAGTAGGACAGTTACTTCAATGAGTTGAAATGTAGGTTGTTTATATATCTTAGTGACGTAGTACATATATATATATATATATATATATTAATTTCATAAGTGAATACCATGATAAAATATATATGTTTATGTTTTCCTTTCTCTCACTTTTCCATCCATTCCAAACACAAAACAACCAATCCCCCTTACTCTTCATCCTTCTAACCAACACAAAAGAGGGAACGAATGTTTCTATCCTTGGAGTAGCAAGTGTATCACTCCTCCTTTCCTCCCTTCCATTTTTCCATCAATCCTACCAAACATGTCATTATATACTTAAAATATGAACCCCCCACCCTTAAAAAAAACAAAAGGAAAACAAAGTAGTCAACATCTTTCTTCATTCCTCCAATACAAAGTCTAAAATTTACCCATTGAAATCAGAATTTTCAGGGTCTATAAAACATCTTTTTCTACATATCATATTTTGCATCAATGCAAAATTTGAATGTTTTTGTCTAGTTATGTACATTGTTTATATATATATATATATATATATTTTTTTTTTTGTTTATATAGACCACTAGAAACAGAAAGTCATCAACTTCGGAAGGAACGCAGAAAAAAAAAAGCCTTACTTTTGCAGTTTTACTTCCATTGATCGACAAGGAGGAAATGTAATCAAACAAGGGCTCTTGGCACTCTCTGAGGTTGCAAGGAAGGGAAGGCCAATAGTTCATTTGAAGATTGATATTCAAGTGAGGAGCACAACTGGCGAAGAAGAAAAATGCAAGATTATTGAGTGATTGTCCACAAAATAAATTAGATGCAAGTAGACTCAGATATTAGAGAAAATTATAAAAATTTGTTCATATGTCATCAATACACAGACAAGAATCAAAATTTTGTTTCGGTGCATTGTTTCGGTCACCTAGAAAACAACAACGTTTTGACGTGTTTTGGAACATTGGTTATTTTTTGATCCATTTCGAAAATAGAATAAAAATAAATAAAGATTATTTTTTCAAAACATTGGTTAAAATATACCAAAATATCTTGAAATACCTTGAAACATTCCGAAATAATTGTGCAAATGCATTAAAATATAATAAAACATTTCGAAACAGTATGGAACACTTCGAAGTATTAAAATTTTGCTTCCATTACTGATTCGTTTCGGTCTTCTTGGGAACAAAAACGATTCGGATGTTTCAACCGTTTCGAAACGATATTTTGATTCTTCTACACAGAACAATCAATAATTAAGCTAACATCATCACTCCTGGTTCATTCGATCTCTCTCCCTCCCCCCTCAAAATTTTTTTTTTTTTCTCTTAATATCCCCTTGAAGCTTTATTTCCTATGCAAACCTTAAAAAATATTGATAAAAAAAAAGCTACAAATGTCAATGGTACACTAGATACTTACAGTTGGGCAGAAATCACCCAAGCAGAGAAATTAAAAAGCTGTCACACCAAAGGCATTGGGCTGAAAAGCACACCTTCGGCCAGAATTTTTAAACAGATGGAAGTTACTTCTAATGCATTTCAATTCCAAATTGTGCTCGACACTAAAAAACAGTTCATGAATTAAAATGTAGCCAGAAAGTCCTTGGTTTCAAGTTAACATGGATAAAGTTGCCCTACAAGTAGAAGAAAACATCAAATGATACCCCAGGATGCAGACCTGGTATGATGTATGAACTTTGTCATTATATTAGTGAAGACTTAACTTACGCTACCTTCAGGTGTAGGTGGGTAGTAGTAGCCAAGAGTGGTACAACACTTGAAATAAAACTGTTAAATTTTGAAGATAGAAGAAGATGACAAGAACATCCAAAAATGGGGAAATTTGGTTCTGCGAAAGGAGAAACCATCTGATATGTAAATAGCGTTACTGAAATCCAAACCGAGCGACATAAGGGGAACTGTTGTAGGAAAAAAAACACAAAATACCAAGAATAACCTAAATAGAAAGGATAAGAAAACAAGTTAAAAGAAGAAACAAATCCAGTACATACTCGAATGCTGGCTCTATATCCTTGTTCCATATTCCCTGCAGGTTTGCCACCTGAGTTCCAGGCCGTGAACAAGCAATAAGCAGATATCGACCATACTGGAATAAAAGCTCCACTAACGAGGGATCTTCGTCATTTTGAAAAGATTTCACCCTATCTGCAGTTGAAACTGTCTCATCTATATCATTTGGAGATGACCTATCTTTTGTAAGGCTCCTAATACTTTTGGAAAGCTGCAGTGATACCCGATGGAAAAGTTTTTGATAATCATGCAAATGGCGTGCATAAAGATCAGAATAAGACAAATTTTTTATTGAGTTCAACGTATTTATAGCCTCCAAAGTAGGATCTTTCTTTGAATCCAAAGGCTTGGTGAACAGCCCATCAAATGAAGATGATGCAGCTAGAAGCATAACAGCCCAATCTGAACCCTCAACCCTTAGCTTCCTGTCATCCAAAACATGTATCGCGCCCACACCATTACTGATCTGCAAATCAAGGACCACAGAAAATTGAATTCCCTTAGGATTATCGTTTTCTTCATTTGGTTTCGGAGGGATTCTTTTTCCAGGACAACTTCCTTCCATGACAATCTGATTTTTGACATTTACATGCGACTGATGATGTAGCTTGCTGTCTAACGACACCGTAAAGGACAGACATCCCGATTTGATTCCAGAAATCTTTGTCACAATCACTTGATCTGGATATGAGGCAAAATGTTCCCTTGTAAATTCTACTTCACCTACAGAATATTTTACTTCAACTGTTGCGGTATCCAAGTCCAGCTCTCTGTGATACATTTTTTCACCATATGCACTGTGAGAATCATCAAATTCTAGCTTGATATCGCCCAGAAGCTGGTAAACCTTGGTCATCATAAGAAAATCAAGGGTATAAGCTATAAAATAATTTAAAGCTTCCTCCAGAGGTGGATCTTCTGCTGATGTAAATGAGTAATGCCTCATAAATTCATAATTTAAGTTGGTCCAAGAATGTTACATTGAGCCTCAACTATTACATTAGTTTCTACTTACTACAACTGAAATCTTGCATATGCAGAGTGACAGCCTGATTGGGACACTCTAATGTTTGAGACTTAGAAAAGGAATGTATAATGGAATTTAACTGTTCCCAGAGGAAAATCTAGTCGTCTCATGAGACAAAAGCCAATTGAAAATTTCATTAAGAGTGTTCCACAAGTTCTAGTTTCAGGGACTCGAATCACAGCCCCAATTCTTAGGTGTTTATGCATTTACCAATCAAATCTACATGTACTGTGAATTGCTATCAGGATTGAATAATGGAAAGGCAATTCATCAATAGCAAGTTTTGTATGCTATTATTCAAGCTATTAAATGGAGAGAACTCGCTGTCCATACAAAATGACAAGGATTCATAATTGTATTCACTTGAGAGGGAATAGTGATAAAAGAAGTACTGGAACTCTTCAAATCTACAAGATTCAACACATCATATGTATAGATAATGGAGTAACAAAAACAAAGAGTCACAGGACTCACAGCTCCCAACCAAAAGGGCAAGGGGTCCATCCTTGCCAAAGCCAAACCGTGATTTCTTAGGTCCCCCTTTTTTGAGGTTCTATTATGCCGTATTTCGAACTCCTTTTCATCCCTCCATGTGTGCTTTGTACTATGCACTATTTGAAAACTAGAATAGTTGATTCTTTGTTGTGACAGTGATCTATCGATGTACATAATAACAGGGACAAAAAAGAGAGTTGCACCTTTTATGAAGGCAACGAAGGAGCATACCTCTGCAGGATCTCCAAACAACTTAAATGCTGCTGTAGTAGCTTCAGCATATTGGCCATCATCTACGAGTTTCCTGACCTCTGATAGCACCTCTGGAGCATCTGGGTCTGTGTAATTCCCAGGAATCCCAGTCCAAAGTGTGTCCTCTACCAAAATAAAATAAATTCATCAAAAAGTTAAGAATTACTATGATGATCAGTTTGACAAAATGATAATGCTGACGAACCCGTGACCTCCCCAAATCACAATAGAGCAACTTTACAGTTGCACTAAGACCCGCCCCTCAACAGACAAACAATAAAATACCTTAATTACGTTCCATTCACCTTAATCATTGTACTGCTGCTTGATTCTAAGGGATAAAAAAGTCTGGGGAAACAGGAAGTTACTATTTCAGAACTTCTATTATTTGGGATTCAAAGATTAACAAAGCTTCCGGTCACTAAACAACGCTAATGGTACCAAAAAAGTGATTTTCCAGCATCACACCAAAAATATTTTCCAGCCATAGATTTTTTCTTGATTCCTTTGCAGTATCACACCAAAAATATTGATGGTCATATATAAATTATTTCAATTTGTAACTAATTCTTATCTACGAGTTGTAATAGACTTTTAAACTTGTAACTTTTACAATCAAATCAATCATATTCGGTATAATTATAACTTAAGCCCCAAAAAAATTATAAATTAACCTTATAACTTTTGCCATAAAACCTCGCTCTTTCATAGTCTTCCTCTATTTCCAATATCCTACTATGCATTGCTTAAAACCCAAGAAACAATTGTACCAAAAGAAAAAAAAAACAGAAACAACAAAACCCATAAGACACAAGGCTGTTCTTTTTCTTTTATTTTTCTTTCCTTTCTTAGCAACCGAACAATAGCAGAAGAAAATGGGATGAGATTGTTCAATACCATTGAGATTGATAGTTTCAGAAGCAACGCCACCCCAAACCATAGCACCGAGACGGCCAGTACCAATGGGAAGAGCATCAGTCCAGTACTTTCCAGGCCCATTGAACCTGACCTTGAGAGGCCTCGAAACCTCTGTTTCTATCAAACTTGGGTTCCAGAACTCTTTCTCTGTGGGTGGTCGCACCAGAACCCAGTCATCATCTTCCATTGAAACCCAAGAAGAACTTGACCAAAAAATACAATCTTTCCAAGTCTCACTCTTCTGTACTTTCTCTGTGCTCCATAGTTTGAGGCGATCTTTTTTTATCTTTTCACTCTGTTTCTCTCTAACTCTCCAAAAGTGATGGTGCATTGATCTTTGAATTGAGGTGATGAGTGATTAGCACCAAGAAGCAAACAGAACATAAAGGGCGGTTGGTAGTGAGTGAGCATATAATATGTACAGGCAGTACAACAAGGAAATGGCCACCCCAACCGTTCCGTTCAATCCAACAAGGCCATGTACTGCTAACTGTTGGGTCCCACATTTTCGGCATTGTCTTTACTCTTGACCTGCCTCCTATAATTTTTTTAGAGGCATGGTAATTCAATTTAATTTATTAATTTGATTTGTTAATCTAATGAATCTCTATTATTTGATTGATAATTAATTTTCATATTAATTGAGATCCGCTATAAATTTTATAGTTTTGATATAGTAAATTAGAAAATAAAGTCACCAAATTATATCAAAATAACATATTCCTTCTTTTAAACTTCACTCAAGTTTCGTGACAAAATATTTAATACAAAGTTGATACTACGTTACCAATATCATAGGTGTTTGAAGTGACTTTTTAAAAATATTTTTACGAATTATTTCTCATAAGTACTTTAAAAAAAAATAGTGTTTGAAACCACCACTACCTCTATCATCGCCACTATTGCCACCACCACCACCACTGTCACCGTCGCCACCACCACCACCTCCCCCGCCACTACCCCCATCATCACCACCATCGTTGCCGCCGCCACCACTGTCGTCCCCGCCACTAATACTGCCGCCACCGCCATAGTCATTGTCACTCACCACAACCATCACCGTCTCCGCCCTCCACCTCTCCCCTCCATTACAAACAAATACTTAAATTCTTTTATCTCTTATCTATGTTTGTAATTTGATTATGAATACAAATATATTTATTGTTTATCATTTTTTATTACTCTGTGTCTTCAGGCACAAGCTATAACTAATAATATTATATTTCAATAATAAATAAATAAATTAAACTTTACTAATCCAATGTATTAATTATTGGTTATTATTAAAAGTAGTGGGTTTCACTTTATATATTTTTTATTTATAATTAGATTAGTTATTGCACATGTGTGTTGCACGTGAATTATTTTCAATTAATCTTAAATTAAAATTTATCTATATTGATATATATATATATTAGTTATTGTCTGTGCCTGAAGGCACAGAGTAATAAAAAATGATAAATAATAAATATATTTGTATTCATATTTAAAATCAAATCACAAATATAGAAAAAATATAAAAAAATTTAAACATCGGTTTGTAGTAGGGGTAAGAGGTGGTGAGCGGCTATGATGTTCGTAGGAGACGGTGATGGTTGTGACGGGTGACAATGACCGTAGTGGTGGCGGTGATAGTGGTGGTGGTGGCGATGACAATGGCGGTGGCGACGGTGGCAGTGATAGTGGTGGTGGTGGCGATGACAGTGGCGGTGGCGGTGGTAGAGATAGTGGTGGGACTGTTTGAAACACTATTTTTTAAAAAGTATTTATGAAAAATAGTTTTTAAAAATATTTTTAAAAAATCACTCCAAACGCACTCTTAGGGGTCTATTTTTCCTATTAAATTCAGAATGTTAATATTCGCCGTTAGATTAACTTTATAACTTTAAAGAGAAATTTAAAACGATCTCAACCGCGAATAGCAAAAGTCATTTTGTTTATTTTTTGAGATTTAAATTGTAAATTACTTTATTATTATTATATATATATATATATTAATAATTTATTTTGATTAATCACCTATGCTATTATAAACTTCCTGTAAAGAGAATGCATTGAATCTTTTCTTCGTAATGTTGCTTACGTGAAGTTTAGAATATAGCACATGTGAACTCTCAAATTTTGATAGCACTTGAACTATCAAATTGCCTCTAAACCTTCTGTGTTATTCTTTAGAATACAAAATTATACTTAATGAACTCACAAAATGCTGATGCTAATATTAAGTTTATTCAAACGGGACATTATCTTGGCTCACGCAATTTGACGGGTGATTTCAAGGTGTTGCTTCAATTACATCATCTCATAAGTGCAAAATCATAAAACTATGAAATATTTTAGATGAGTCTTCACTTCAAAAATCATTCATGAGATGATTCTTAATAAATGTTATTCATGTATCACCTTCAAGTATAAAGAAAGAGGGGAATAATAAATTATTAATTTTATATTAAAACTAAATCAATTATCATATTCGAAATCTGCTTGAATTATTTAAGTGCCCATTTAGATTTCATGAAATTATAGAGTGCTCATGAGGTACTCTAATTTAATGGTTTGTAGTCATTCATATGACGATAAGAAAGAGGTTAATAGAATTATAATAAGTTTTACTTTGCCAACCTCCTTCAAGACCTTTTGTTTGTCTACATCCATTGATCAAAGCTTAATAACAATGGAACACACGGTAGCTTCCAAAAAAGGGTTTTTGCAACACAACACTCTTTATATACTATACTACTATGTATCTTTTTTTTTTTCTTTTATTATGTCTTTGGCTGAGTTTTTTTTGTTTGAAAAGTAATTAATTTAATTAAACAAAAGAAATATTGGGATACTTACAAAATGATACATACAATTCAAAAAACAAAAAATTTGTGAGATAACAAATCATCTATTTCAATTAGGGCTGTTAGTCAAACTGAGATATCCGAGCTTGGCTTGAGTTCAGCTCGAATTTGGCTCTTTCAGGCTCGATTTATTTTATAAACGTGCTCGAACTTGAACAAGTTTTTAGACTTGTTTAGAAAACAAACCTTACAAGCTCGGCTCAAACTCGACAAACTCGACTCGTTTATATGCAAATACTCGGGCTCCGCTCGTTCAGGCTCAGTTCGTTTCCTAAACGAGCCGAATTTGAACAATTTTTAAAGTTCGATTAAAAAACAAACTTTTCAAGCTCGGCTCGAATTCGACTCGGACTCGTTCGACTAACAACCCTAATTTCAATTGTAGATGATGTTTCATCCACTAAATTAAAACAAAATATTTGGACACGACTAAACACAATATATAATATATTTATAAGGATGCTGAGACAGTTTTTAGAGACATTATGGATTGCTGCTCTTATCTGGGTACTATTTTTTTCCTAAGTTGCCGGTTGTATTGCGATCAACATTTAAGTTACTCAATTGTACTCTATTTTCATCATTTTTTACTCTGCTAAAAAACACTATATCAATGTGGTGATGTATTGTTGTTGTTGTTTTTTTTGGGTCAGGGTGGTGTATTGTTGAATATCTAATTTGACATTATTTTGTCTATCATTTTAGTTTTGCCAAAATTTATATAAGGACTTATGAATTTCAACATAATAACATATTTTATTCCTTTTGAAATATAGAATTTAATTTTATAGGCTCTAAGGTAATATAATTTTGTGAGAACAAATTAGGAAAGTAATAAAACATTATTTTATGCCGGAAGAAAAAAAAATGAAAGCACAAAAATAACTTTTAGGAAAGTAAAAAAAATAACAAATAATAAAATAACATTTTGGGTAAATTACACTTACATCCATGACATTTTATTTTATTACACACACACCCTCTCACGTTTCAAAAATTATACTGAGACCCCAATAGTTAGACGGAGTTAACTATCTTAATAAAAAAATCATTTTGCTCATTTATTTAACACAAACTCAACCTAAACCCCAAACCTTATCCCTAACCCCTAACCCTATCCCTAACCCTTAACCTTAATCTTCATCGTCATCTATACAATGCTCTATCTCTCTTAAGGCGAAGAACTAGTTCAAAATCATTAGTCTTTTCTCTCTCCCTCATTCCTTGTGTGTGTGCGCTATATTTATAATAGCCCAAAATTGCAGAAGAATTGGGGAAAATTGCAAACCCTCCCCACCATTGTAGCACCTCTTTAGTAGCCACCCTATCCAGTGATAGTTCGTTTTTCTGTGAGAAGGCCAATTTTTCGGAGCTCTTTGTAGAGCTCACCACCATGGACATACTCTAAAATCAGGTAAATTCTCTATGAATCATGAAAACCAAGCTCACCACCAATTGTTTATGTGTATACTGCAAGGACCTTTGTTTTTGGGGCTTTTTTTCAATTTGGGAATGCATTTGTTGGGAATTGATTCAGAGCCACGATTGAGGATTGGAGGTATGTGAGTGTGTGTGCATGAGAGAGAGAGATAGAAGAAATGAGAAGAAGAGGAGGAGGTGGTGGTGGTGGTTTTTGTGGTGTAGAGGCGACGAGGGGGTGCCATAATTGAGGATTGGAGGTATGTGTGTGTGTGCGCATGAGAGAGAGAGAGAGGAGAAGGGGGAAGAAGAAGAGGAGGAGGAGGTGGTGGTTGTGGTTTTCATGGTGTGGAGGCGACGAGGGGGTACAGACGCCAATTGATGGTTACACCAAATAGAGGGGTGAGTTGGTGGTTGATTCGTGGAAAGTGGTTATGGATCATGGTGTTTTTGGGAGGTTGTAAACGGTTTTGATTGAGTGGGATTTTGTGTTTGAGGTTGGCGGTGTAGTTGTGGTGGAAGTGATTATGAACATATTTGTGTAGTGGTGGCGTTGATTCAAGTCGTAGTTGTATGGCGGGTGGCAGTGCAACTGTTATTTGTCATAGGTGATGGTGGTGGAAATTCTTCATGGTGATGGTAAAATTTGGTAGTTTGTTGGGTTAGTGCATAGGTGGTTTGGATGCTTTGTTGGGGATTTGGGTGGTGGCTTAGATTGGATATGAACATTGGTAAATCTCAAAGATATATGAGGGTTAAAAAAATATTTTTAATGAAATTGTTAACGTCTGTTAGACAAAAGGAGTGCAGCTGTCACACGTGTTCAATTGTAAGGGGTTTCACTGTAATTTTTGAAACATGAGGGGGTGTATGTGTAATAAAATCAAATATTGGGGAGTGTGAGTGTAATTTACCCTAACATTTTCTTTAGTCGGTGTAGAACTCGGTGCTTATAATTCCACCCGTTGGCGCTCCATTTAAACGGAAACTTTTCTTGCAAGCTTCATAGGCATGCTCACTCATAAATTCCCAAAATCCTCATACTCTCGTGAAATTATTGAGTCTTTGTTGATTATTAGTTCATTCTATTTTAACTTTTGAAGATGAGTTTCGATTCGAATCGTTCTGTGAAATCTAAGGGAAGTTTCAATTCGAATCCTTCAAATAGTAGCAATAATACTGCTACAAACAATAGGAAGACGAAAAAGACTAACCAGAAAACCTTAGGTGTGGCTTGGGGCGCGAATTCTCGATCTTCATCTCGTTCGTCTTTTCGCGATTCACCCTTTTCCGATTTCGGCAGGTATTCTCTCTGTCTTTATTATTTTTTGTTGGGGCATGTTTAATCTTTTTGATGATTTCTTTTAACAACTTCGAAATTCTAGTTACATGACAGTGAAATCTTTTTGATGATTTCTTTTAACAACTTCGAAATTGTAGTTACATGACAGTGAAGAATCGGAAATTACACGAACAATTTGATGCCGATGCTTCGACGTCTTCCCACAGCGGCTCAAGTGTAGTCAAACCTATTTTTCATGGGGTTTCCATTTTTGTCGATGGATTTACTATTCCTTCCAGTCAGGTTTGTGTCGATGAAGTTGAGAATTTTATATTTTATCTTCTATTTGGTTAGGGCATCCAAATCTTTTTACTCTGTTGCACACTCGCACTTCCTTCTGTTTAGAAACCAAATTGTTGGTACTATGGAGTTTCGATGTCATTCCATTCTGTTTTGTACAATTTTCTTTGATAGCAGTAAATGGGTAGTTTTCTTTTAAGCGGGTGAGGGTTCTTGCCAACCATGTTGATATGGAGTTTTCTCAGGAGCTACGAGGTTACATGTTGAAGTATGGAGGGCGATTTGAGAATTATTTTTCAAGGCATAGTGTTACACACATAATTTGCAGCCATCTTCCAGGCAGTAAAATCAAGAATCTACGGTTTATTTTAAATTTTACCAACTATTGCATCCCTGATTGATTTGTTTGTGTTCTGGTCTTTTATGATTCTTACTGCTGAAACATGTTGATACAGGGCCTTTAGTGGTGGGCTCCCAGTTGTGAAACCGACATGGGTGTTGGCTTGTGTCGAAGCTAATAAACTTTTGAGCTGTAAGTTCTATTGATTGGTTGTATGATTTTAATTTTAGTTTGCTATTTGCTTTCTCTTATTGGAGCACCAAAAGGAACCAGAAAGGGAAGGGAAAATGTTACATGTTGATTACAGGAGGAAGCATTTTTAAGATTCTTCTATCATGTTTTACATATTTATTTTGTCCTGGAGAAGATTGTACGGGATTGGACACATGGATCATGAAATAGGTCTATCATCTTGAAGTTCAAGGAAGAACCATTGAGTTTTTTTTAGCATAGGAGTGTGTCAGCTCATTTTTTTTTTTTTTCTCTCGTCCCTTTTGTTTTACAATATTGGGTGCTCTGTAATGAAGACTATCATGTTATGCTTCTTCATATCTGAGGGTTAGTTGGTGATGCTCAGTAATCCAAGATTTATGAATGTGTAGCTCTTTTGTCAATAGAATCATTACAATTCGTTTCTTGCTAACTGCTTCTAGGGAGTTCTTATCAACTTGATCAGCTTGCTAGTGAAACTTCTAACCAGCCTAAGTTATCAGCCTTTTTCGCTTTGAGAAGCAACCCAGTTTCCGATGTTGCAGCAACCTGTGCTACTAGTCGACTAAATTCTGAAACAGAGGATCCATTGTTGAAGGGTGGCACAATGAAGGACGCTAAATTGTCTATGGAGGGTGAATCCACAGAACACACAAGGCAACACTTTTCAGGACCTAATGACCTTTTGCATGAGAACTCTGGCGAAGAATTATTTGGAGAGCCAACTTGCAGAAATGGAAGCGATTGTGAGGTGAACATGAATGAACCAGGTGATGTTGCTAAGGTCGATCAGAGCAGTGTTGAAATTCAACCTCAGTGTAGTCCCTGTAGAACTTCTGCTTCAGTTAGTAGCTACTGCTTAGACAATCAACATACTAAAGAATTATCAAGTTCGACAATTGTCCAGCGTCATTCAACTCTTGAGGACCCCAATTTTGTGGAAAATTATTTCAAGGTAAAAAGATTGAAATGAGAATTGTCCATAATTATTATCTTTTGCATTGATTCTGTTCAACCCATATTTGATGTGTTGATTTACATCGGCTTTTGCACAAAGATGTACATATTTTCTATTGGTTTTGCAAATGCCGCTATGAAACATGTGGAAGCTCAAAAGAATTCTTGGCTGTCATTGAACTTCTTTTTCAATTTAAATTGTAATTTGGCTGTGCTAATATAGTTTCTTTTATGAATATAACAAAGGAGAAGTCATGAAAACAAATTTGCATGTGTAGAGAACAGAAAGAGAAAACTAGAGAGAGAGAGAGAGAGAGAGAGAGGGAGAATTTGTGTGTGTGAGGAATCAATATGTCAGCCATTCTACATTTCTACCTTCTGAGTAAATTTATTTAGCTTTGAATTATTGCCATAATGGAAACGCTTGCGTGGGTATAGCGGTGTTTTTTAAGAGTGGGAAACTGACACATATGGACAAACTCTTTTCATTTCCTGTTTCCAGTTCCTTCTTCTGCAGCCTTGTTACCCTTTGAAGAATTTCTAATTGTAGGCCTGTTGACTTGCTTTCATTGGACTATCCTGTTTCTCTATTTTGTCTACTTCCTTCATCATAGTAATTCCCCCAGGCTTCAATTTTAGTTGAATCAGTAGCTCTTTTTTTTTTCTCCAGAAAATCTTGACATGCATGTGTTACAGTGCATGGTAATAGTTATGTATGCTCAATAATGTGCTGCTATTCTCTATTGTAATAATGTTGAAAAGTAATTAAGTGGGGCCTTGTTCTAGACCATCCTCAACCGGATTTGGCTTTTGCAGTACTCTAGGCTGCATTTCATTGGTACTTGGAGAAATCGGTATCGTAAGCGTTTTCCCCATTTTTCTAAGGAATTCAAATGCACAAGTCCCAATATTGGTGCTTCCTCTGTGTCTCAGAAGACTGCGATTATCCACGTGGACATGGTAATCTCTGCATTCTGGGTTTGTAAATTTTGATTTAGCTGCCTTCTCTTCTCTTTTCTTTTTCTATGTAAATTGGGGGTAACTGCTCTTTTACGGTAAGTATTTAGGAGCAATATCACAATTGCACTTGTAAAATGGGAGGGGTAATTTATTTAACAGTTCCTGGAGCAAAGTTTTCCTTAGCGAACATTGAATATTGGTGTTGATGATTATATTATGTTTCAGGATTGCTTTTTTGTCTCAGTGGTCATCAGGAATTTTCCTGAATTACGGGATAAGCCTGTAGCTGTTTGTCATTCAGATAATCCACGTGGAACTGCTGAAATCTCATCTGCAAATTACCCTGCTCGAGATCATGGTTAGTCCTTGTGTTGAGTAATGTCCATTCCATTCAGATTTTCGATGCATGTTCCAAGTCTTTTATACCGTTGTGTAAATGATAAGTTGTGTTTTTTCAGGAGTACGGGCTGGAATATTTGTTAGGGATGCCAAAGCTCTTTGTCCTCATCTTGTCATTTTTCCTTATGACTTTGATGCTTATGAGGAGGTATACATTTGTGGAGTACTTTTAAGTGTTGAATTTCATTTATATGGATGAGGAAATGCTACTCACTTTCTCTTTTTATATCATTTTAGTTATATGGGATACTTGAACTTATACAATATATTGGACTATTTTGCAGGTGGCCGATCAATTTTATAACATCTTGCACAAACACTGCAACAAAGTGCAGGTCTGCCCGTGGAAATGCCTTTCTACAAACCACACATTTGCTTGTTGTATTGTTCTTGAATAGACAACATTTACAAATACAGGCTGTGAGCTGTGACGAGGCATTTTTAGATGTCGCAATGGCAGATGTAGAAGACCCTGTGATTTTAGCTTCAATTATCAGGAAGGAGATTTTTGAAATTACAAAATGCACTGCAAGTGCTGGAATAGCAGGGAATATGCTTATGGCACGCCTTGCCACGAGAAGTGCTAAACCGGATGGTCAATGCTACATTCCTCTTGAGAAGGTACACGCTCATCAATGTTCAATATTGTTTAATATGTTCTATTTACTTAAATATTTGGATGTTCCTTGGGCCCTAAAATTTTGTGGCGAGTCTAGTGTTTAGATTTTCATAATCAATGATTGCCCAAACCTTGTTAAAGTTTTCTGGAAGCCACTGATTCTTTGGTCATTTCCCTGGTTGTGCATATGTTTTCATGCGTGACAATCACGAGCACCGGCTAATTCATTGTCAAGCTGATCATTTTGTTGCTTTTGTTACCTGTAATCAATATGTGCGCTGAGAGGGAATTAGAAATTCAAGAATACAATTGGAAGATCAATTTTTTTTGATGTAGGCAAACTAGTTTAAAAGCAGAATCCAAAGAAGAGTAGAGAAGGTTGTGTAAAATGACCTGGAAATATAACAGGGAATGAGAATAGAGAACATAAATAATGGGGAAAAGAGGATGATAGTCACATGTTACTATCCTGCGATGCTTGTGATTTCATTATTTGAAAGGAGGAAGTGTGAGAGGGGAAAGCCTGGTGTCACACCTAAAAGGTAGAAAGAGATTGGAAGGTTCCTATGCTTCACCCCCAATAGATGATGCTCAACATCACAAACAATAGAGTTCAACTATCTCTTTATCCTTTTGTTATGACCCATGGCCAAGAGCCTAACATAAATGGCAGCCCACTAATATGGACCATAGACCAAAACTACTAATGTGTCCTTGTGTCAGTATAGGGACTCCACTTGATTGAAACATGAACAATACAATAAATAACTGAAAATTTGCTCGTGTGCATCATTGATTGAGATTAAGTAAAATTTCCAACTCCCTAATGCCTATTTTCCTTGAGGATATTTTTTGGATCAGTTACAGTCTGCATGAACTCATTTTACGTATGAAATTGATACATTGTGCTTCCAGCGATGCATCTAGGTTTATCCTGCCAAGAGTAGCATACATTTATTTGCCCATTGGGCATGTTTTATTTTCTTCGTGGAGGGAATTCTAAGGTAATTTGTTTAACTTATAATTATATCCATCTCACAATACTGTTGGTCTTTTACATACTGAGTGATAATTTATTGTTTTGTCCATTCATTTTATTATGTATGGAATTGATAACAGTCCTACTACTTTTTTTGTGCTTTCTTTATTGTAAAGTTCCCACCACCCTATAATTTAATGCTTTCTTTATTTTAGCCAGCATTTTCTGAAGAAGATTTGAACAAATTTTGGATGACTAATGTTTTATCACCTTACAGTTTGTGATGTATTTCAGGTGGATGATTATTTGAATGAACTTCCAATCAAGGCACTTCCAGGAATTGGTCATGTTTTGGAGGAAAAATTGAAAAGGAGGCAAGTTAAAACTTGCGGACAACTGCAAATGATTCCCAAGGTTTTCTCTTGTTACATTTATGATATCAATTCTTCTGCTCATGTGAGCAAATGTTGAGTAGATGGTGATATTTAATAATTGCCTTGCAATTTTTGTTTTGGCTATCTTACCCAGCATCTTCCTGCTACTGTAATGACTGTTTTCTTGGATTAGATTGAGTTTTTGTGAGTACTACCCATTCCCAGGTCTGCTTTGGTTTTCTATCTTCTACGGTTTTGTTTATCTTGTACTTTGTACCTTTGTCAAAGGTTAAGTTATTATTGGTTCCGATTACCATGGATTGGTGTTCAGTTTCTTTATTGTTGGAAACATGGAGCAAAAATTGACCCTTATATTGTTGTTATTGTTTGGTGGTATTCTACCCTTCATGATATGTTCCTTACTGCAGCATTAAGGAACCATGATATGTCATCAAGAAAAACAATATTACTATGTGGAACAAGATTTTTTTCTAGATTTGGATCTAGATATCGTGCATGCTTCAAGGGTCAGTTACACGTATTGCCTTCTATAAGAAGAAGGGTGACAAGGAAAGAAGCACAAACTCGTATATAGTAAACCCTATCGGCAATTTGTCATAGTGTTGTCCCTATACCTTGTCAATGTATTAATACAATCCTTGCAACCGGACAATCTTTATTCCCCATTTGAATAAACGTACTCCTAGTTACAAAACATTTCTCCTCTTGCTTTTTCTTTCCCTTTATGTCTCACTTTCTCTCACTCATGAATGGCCACTCACCCATCTCCACCCCACATGCGGATCAAATTGATACGACCAAAGCAATTGTTGCTCAAATTAACCACACCACATTAGTTCCTTTGCAATTTATTTGGTCACATCAAGGCTCTACCAGGAATACTTTCTATTCTAATATGCGTTGATTAATTGTGGGATTGATATCATGAAACTGTGCATGTTGTGTGAACGAGTAGGGATGATATCAGTAATGTATAATTGTTTGAAGCCTGTGGTGAATTATGTTTTGGGAGGTTGTGCATGCTGCTTGATGGTTTGGATGAGTATGTTGCGTATGTCTTAATTTTTAACTGGAACTAAGTAACAGGATTGGTCAGTGAAAGCCTTAAGTGCATATACTAAAATCTTCTTTTCTATATGAGACTTGAATTTCATCAATTGATGTCTCTAGAGGTCTGGTGCATTAGCTCTATGTCAATTATTTTCGTATTGTTGGATGTGCGATAGCTTTTGTTGAAATTCTTGTAAGTGATGTATCAGTGAATTATTTGATTGGGTGTTGCATAAAGGTAGTCTTTCGTCCTTGTAATGCTTCTTACTGTACTAGCTATTGATGTTTGTTCAAAACCAACCAAACTACTCTAAAAGCTTAAAGCTGTTAGAGAAGGTGTAAGTTAAGTATATATATTTCAACACGCCCACTCGTGTGCAGTCTAGTTTTTGGGCCTGGTACATGAAAACCTTTTAATAATTAGGGTGGTGGCGAGCCTCAAGACCTGCTGCCCTAATTCTATGTTAACTAACTACTCTAAAAACTTAAGTTGGTAGAGAGGGTGTAAGTTAAGTATATATACTTCTAATGTGTGGAAGTATCTAGTAGGCTTTTCTATGTGTTATTGGCCAAGATCCATGTGAAGTTTTTCTCAAAATCGTGCTTGATTGTTATGCTATTGGAATTATATGTTATTTACTGTGCACCTTTTTCTTGGCCTTTCCAGGAATCTCTTCGAAAGGATTTTGGTATTAAAACTGGTGATATGCTTTGGAGTTATAGTAGAGGGATAGATAATCGGCTGGTTGGAGTTATTCAGGTTTGGTAAATAATGTTATCTTATTTGAATGGTTAGGCACCTTATAAGAAACATCCTATTCCCCCACAATAGTCTATGATTGCCGATTTAAGCTGCATACCTCTCTGCAGAATAGCCATATGCTCCTGTGGAAAATTGACCCATCTGTTGTTCGGTCATGCCAACTATTAACATTAACTAGTGTCAGGAGTTCATCATCAATTGTTTTTGATTCCTATACATGATTACATCTTATTGGACTATCAACATTAGTGCTAACCCCCTATGATTGCTAAGCCAAAAAGGACAAGTAAATGCACTCCCATGTAATTATCCTGTTTTAGTTTGACATAAAATATAATATGAACGACGTCCTGGGAGTTGGGCCGAATTAGGATGCCAGGAAGTATTATATTGACATGATTCCCAAAACGAAGATAAAGGGGAAAAAGGAAAAAATGGACTAGGTTGGAACTGACAGAAGATCCACAATATCACATGGAAAGTCTGATCTTATAATCTTGTATCAGAGAAAATTGTTGGTGTGGATGTGTGGTGTTGTGGATGGTAGTGGTTGAGAGAAGTTTTGGGTTGCGGTGCATTATCTCGAAACATTGGACTGCAATTTAGGGAACTCAATCTTACTAGGTCTTGTATAATATTTGCATTGCTTGTTTATTGAGGTTAATCTAATGTCTATCTTTGCAATATTAATTTTTTACCTTTATTTCTGCCCGTGTACACTTGACATTCTCTGTAGGAAAGCAAGTCCATAGGTGCTGATGTCAACTGGGGTGTGAGATTCAACGATTTGAAAGACGTATGTATTTTGTTCTAGAAGCCACTACCCCCCTGTTTTAATTTGTTTAACTGTTGACATTTGTTGATTTCAGAGTCAACATTTTCTCATGAACCTTTGCAACGAGGTCGCATTGCGTTTACAGGGAAGTGGAGTACAAGGGCGCACTTTTACCCTGAAGGTTTTCCTCATAATGATCCTTGCAATTGAACATTCTCACTGTTTAATTTCTGAATTTGGTTTATACTGTCAAGATTTCCTAATAACTTAATAGCTGTTTTGCTGTTATTTATGTTATTACTATAATATCTCATGAGCTAAGATCAAGAATTCTCTGGTCAATGCGATGCATTGGTTTAGATAAAGAAGCGAAGAAATGATGCTGGGGAACCAAGGAAGTATATGGGCTGTGGGGACTGTGAGAACCTGAGCCATTCTACAACGGTAGCAATTGCTGGAAGCATATCTTACTACAGCGTTATATTTTTCACTTTATTCATCTTTAGAAGTTTTGATCTTTGTATCTCATTTTTTAACCACATTGGTTAAATGATAGGTTCCAGTGGCTACTGATGAAGTGGAAGTTCTCCAAAGGATAACCATACAGCTCTTTGGGTCTTTCCACATAGGTAAGTTACTTTTAACTAATTCTTATTTCTCTTCTAGGTAATAAGGACAACAACTTTCTAGTTCTTTTCCTTTTTGTCCCCCTCCAAATCAAAAATGCAATTAAATCTCTGTGAATGTATGGATTTTGAGAAGGTGAAGATTAGAAATTAATGTGCTTTTTGTTCGAACCTTGAAGGGGTGCCAAATTAGGATAATACAAGTGGAGTTCACCTGTAATTATTGATCATGCAAATTGAGACCAAAAAATGCAGAAGGAAAGATGATCGATTTAATTTCTGTGAGGGGGACTACTAGGACCAGGGGACTTAAAATATTGTGAAAGAATGCTGGTATACGTGGTGAGAAAAGAAGCGATGCCAATGATCCAACAAATGCTCTGGTGATATAGATTTAGATCATTGTGTATAGGTTTATTTGCAATTATATCCTTTGACTTCTGATAAGATCTTTCTTGACTGTGAATTAATAAACAAAGCTTTGCCTAACTTTAAGGGTTGATACTTATCTAGCCCAGTTGATACTTTTTTCATGGTTGCTTGAGAGATCGTAATTATCAGGCGTTTTTTTTATTATCAATTTTACTAGGCTGACAGTGAGCACTATTAAGCAGGGTTTTAACTATGTCAGACCGATACAAACTACCTTGGGCTTTAGGTAGTTCTTTTTTTTGGGTGTGTGTGTGTTGTTGTGGGGGGGGGGGGGGGGGTCTGTCATGCCTCATTTGAAGTTTTTGTTAGGACTAATCAATTTGGCATTGGGGTTGGAAATCGCAATGTACGCATATTGTTTGTTGTGTGCTATAGCAATTTTGAACCTGTTTATTTTGTAGTTCTTTTGTCTGCTCTTCTGACTTGTCTAACTTTAACCTGTGATTATTTTTATGCAGATGTCAAGGATATCCGGGGAATGGGCTTACAGGTTTCCAAACTTGAAAGCACAGATACTACCAAGCAAGGTTTGTGTTTTGTGATTCTGAATAGCAGTAACCTGTAGGTCAACTGCTGTTTATATTGGTGTTTGCAATATGCTGCCTTGTTCTTCTACATGGTTGTTGTCCATTGCTTGATGAATCTTTTACAATCTTGTTGTCTTTGATAATCTCTAAAATTCAACACTGTGTATTGACTTTGGATTCAAGCGCACGAAAGAAACACTATCCGCTCTTGGCTCGTATCTGCCTCAGCAAGCACCAGAGAACCATGTAAAATAGATGACCCTGCCAAAGAGAGTGCCAATAGAGGTATTGTGAATATTTTTTTTTTCCTGATGAATTTTTTACAGAAATTGAAGAATTGATGTTGCTTGCGTATTGTTATGGTCTAATCCAATCGTGCGAGGTTGTGCAGCTCGAAATTGAATGTGGATATTGCAGCACTCCCATGCTAAATATTGTGATCTTAATCTAAAATGCTGATTAGGGTCCATGGTAGTTGGGATGCATTCTTCTTGTCATCGTATTTATTTTTTATTTTCATAACCTGGAAAGTTTTTGCGTGTTGGACTGTAAATATTGCTCCTGCTGATTAATTAGTATATTTACTGTTCAATGCATCTTTTTGAACTAGTACAAATGGTGCACCTGCAACATACCTAGTTATTCAATCAACTAGCATTTATAGATAGGCTTTATTTAATATTTTACTGTGAACTTCAGTTCAAAATATCTTTTGACTTTGAAACTTCTTTGTTTTTTTTTGTTTTTTTGGAATTACTAAAATATGCTCAGTTTTTGAATTGATTTCTTTTGAGGAGAATTTTAAACCGGTGCATTTCTTCTTTTAATTAACTTCAAGCTCCCAAAACTTTAATGTGACAAACTTGGAAATAATGCTCAACCCGTAGTAGAAGAGGGTCGTGTGCAGGGAAGGGGAAATAGAGATATTTATGTATATGCCTCTAGAGATATTTATGCATGTCTTATATTTATAAATTATTCTGCTGTTGAGTTGATTAATTTAAGATTAACTGGAATTTTACGTCTTTCCTTGATCTTGTCATGTGACAGATTTTGAGAAACAGAGTATTGATGGAAACTTTGTTCAGTTGTGTAATGATTCAAGTGGGCCTTCGGTTAATCTGTCCAATGGCAAAGCTCGTGTAAACCATGATTCAACACTGCCACCTTTATGTGATCTAGATATGGGAGTTATAGAGAATCTCCCTCTGGAACTTTTTTCAGAGATTAATGATATGTATGGTGGGAAGTTGTTTAGTTTCATTTCAAAAAATAAAGGCGAAAGTGTTGATGTTGGTAATCTGTCTACTACAGTAGTTGAAGGTAACTTTTCCACGCTAGTTGTTTAGAGCAGATTATGTGTGGTTTTTTTTTTTTTTAACAATTGCCTGATTGACATGTTGATTAGGCAATGTAGGGGTAATGAGCAAGGGAAAGGGACCTCTTCTCTCTCATCTGGCCCCTTCAATTAAAATCTTTACAGATAATGAGGTATTCTTTGTTATCAAAGCTTGTTTCTTTTACAACATTTTGTTCCATTTCTCTTCTTTTAGTGTGCTGTTTTGTGAAATCAGTTAAAGAATCCTGTAGTGCTGCATACATTATTGCATGTTTTCACCGTGGTTAGGATTATTTTTTTTTCTGTTGGGCTTGTCCCACTCTGTTGCCTACCCTTAGATAGGTCTGATTGGACTGAAGAGGCCTGAATCAGGGTTCCAACTCTTGCTACATTTTGGGTCCTTACAAACATACTTGGTTGGACTCTTAGTCAAGTTGGATTTGGATTTAAGTTGAACATGGTTCCGGTCTAAGAAGTACGGACACGGATACGGGACACAGATACGACATGACACAGACATGCTGACATGAAATTTTTCAAAAAGTAGGATACGGAAACGTGACGTTGAGGTATGTAAAATCATGTAATGAAATAAAAATATTATCATAATAAAAAATACAATATAAGATATATTGATACACATTTAACATTGACATCCATGATCTAACAATTAATGACTACTACAACTTTTCATTTTCAAAAATATTCTTCTCTGTAACACTAATTTTCATCAATTTCAAAGAGTCCCAATTTTGTAACCCCATTTTTTTTTTCATGTTACTTTCATATTACAAGTTATTTTCATTTTAAAAGTTCTTTTCATTTGTATAGGAGTTCGTATTCGTATCCAAAATTATGTTACATACTTACATTCATGTCTTATATTCAATGTAGTGATTATAACTCCTTTTATATTGTAATTTTGACTCATATTTATTTAAAATTACAAAAATAACTATTAATTATTTAGTTATCTGAAAAGTTTTGAGCATGTTGGTCGTGTGTCCTCAACATATCCTGAGTGTGTACCTAACGTGTCTTGACCGTGTTGGCCGCGTGTCCCCAACGTGTCCGAAAAATATTTAACAATAAAAAAATTGGACACTCATTTTAGCGTATCCGACATGTGTCAGAGTCATAGTTATCAAATCGTGTATTGGAAGACGTATCGTTTTTTAAAAAGTGTATCGTATAGTGTATCGTAAATACGGTGCAATTTTAAATAAATAATAAAAAAATATATATACCTTTGAAAAAAAATCTTACACTCATAAAAATATATCATTTCATTCATACTTCACCGCCTATTCAAGTCATCAACATAGTTTACTAATATTATAATGCAAAGTTTACGACCATAGTTCACTAATTCAAACTTCAAACCCCAAAGAGACTTTTAATCCAAATTTCTAACATTCATTTTGAACTCAATCCATAAAATTAATCAAGATTCAGAAATTTTTATATATAAAAAAAAAATTAGTGTCTTATTTAGACAAAACGACGTCGTTTCAGAGAAAAAAAAAAAAAAAAAATAGGTTTTGCGCGTACCGGTCGTATCATATACGTATCGTAAAAACATATCGTGCATCGGATGATACGATGCAAAAACGATACATAACTACGATCCGTATCGTTTTACTTCTGTATCGTAACGTATCGTACGATACTCACAACTATGGTCAGAACTTATCCGAAGAGTGTCTGTGTCCGACACCGGTATTCTGGCCAAAATGATGTGTCCATGCTTCCTATATTCCAGTGTTATGCTGGATTTTTTTGGTTTTTGAAACAGATATAAAGCTTCTGCGTCGGATCAGCCCCAATTATTTTTACCCGGAGCATGGTCTTTGTCGTCACTACCACAGTCTAGTTTGAAACCTAATATTTCTTGTGCTGATTTACTCTGGTGCTTTTGCTAGGGAAAGTGTAATACAGGTAAAGAAATTCAGGAAGTACCTCTTTCTGGTTTAGGGACCTCAAATGTGGGTACCTCTACTTCAGTTCCTGCAGAAATCGACCTAATGCCCTCTTCTCTTAGTCAAGTAGATATCTCAGTGTTGCAACAATTGCCTGAAGAATTGAAAGTTGATATACTTGAGCATCTGCCTGCTCATAGGAGGCAAGAATGTATGCCAGATGCTTCTTTGGGTCCTTTTATGTCCAATCCTCAGGAGTCATCTGGGGTAAATTGTACTGAGAAAAGGACCGGAACAAGTAATTATGTTTCAAGTAGTGAGCTTTGGGTTGGAAAGCCACCACGGTGGGTTGAAAAGTTCCAAGTCAGCAATTGTTGGATATTGAATATTTTTGCGGAAATCTATTACAGATCAGGGTCTACTGGTTATTTATCTTCTCTACTGCAGCAGATAATGTCCGAGACTCGACTTTCTCAGTGTACAAGTCTGGATGGATGGGATGATGCAATTAGCTGCTTTTGCGAGCTCTTCAAGCAATATATTAAACTAAAAATAGAAGAAGATATTGAGGAGATCTATGTTTGTTTTCGTGTTCTAAGAAGGTATGTCTCTCCAAACTAGATGAAGCTATTATGTAATAAGTAATAACTGTATACAGTATTTTCTTTAAACTGTTCAGTGTCAGGGTAGGTTTTCTTTATCCAAGATGAGGCGGATCTTGCTTAAGGTGCCAAAAATTATTTTTTTATATTTTTTTGATGCTAATGGTTCCCCTCAATTATTGATAACATTGATCAGTTATTTATGTGTTCTCTAGCATCTGTTTGGGATGTCACAAATAAGAAGCATCTGGAAATTTTTTCCCTTGATCATGAGTTTGTTAGATGGCTGTCATGAGGCCTGGATAGTTTTAGTCTAATTTATTTTAATTTTTTCAGTCAAAGTTGTGACAGTTATGTTGCAAAATTTAATGAAATACATGTTAAGCTCTCAACAGTGGCATTTGGTACTCCTGGCAACATCAGGCACTGGGGGACCCCGAGTCATATTTTGAAATGAAATGTGAATTGACTTATGTTGGATGGTTGGCATTTTGACTCACCAGCTGTAGAATGCTGGCATTTCATCTGTATCCCATCCAGTTGACCATGTTTAGAGAACTTGTTTAAAGCTTTGTATCACGTATAAGCAGTGCTCTAATTTACAGTTGCAGTTAGAGCCATATTAAAGTATTATTTTCTCAAACTCAAAGCAATTGTGTAAATTATTTGGTGGGTCTGACTTTTCTTTTTTGGCTTTATTAACTTGAGATATTTTAGAACTTGTACCCATAATAGGTTGAAGTTTTGCTTGCATACAAGACGTCACTGGTTATTTTACTCCATCTATTTTACTCCATAGATGGCTGTAAAGCATGGTCACTCTTTCAAAATTTTGCCCCTCATTAATAAAGACAAAGCTCCTTGCAAAGAGAGTGCTCTTGCCCCATGGCTAACCCTTTTGCTTTTTTAGGGTATTAGTTCTCAACTCATGTTCATATTGGACCTAGCAAACTTTACTCTAGTTGTAAGCTTCCTAACACAACTCTCCTCATTGGATATTAGTCAATATTAAAATTTTGATATTTGAGTACCATTCATTGGAATGCCATTTTGCATGGTACTTCCATGTTGTATGATGTTATTTCTTGTCAAGGATGAAACATGTTATATTTTAAATTTTTTGTCGCTTATTACTTTTAAGAGTATTCATTGGATGACTAAAATATTTTAGTTGTTTCATCAGGTTAACGTCGAAATCAAAGTTTTTTTTACAAATCTACAACTTTATTCTTCCTGATCTTCAGGTTAGTACAACTAATTTATATTGTTCGTTCTAGTTTTCTGGATTGATCGCCTTTGTGCACTTCATACAATGGTTGCTGACTTTGCATCTTGAACTGGCAACTCAGCCACCTTAATTTTCCTGATATAGGCATTACATTTAATGGCATGTAATATGTTAGTTGTTTACTATTTATGATCTATAACTTTGGGTATTAGAAAGCAATTTTGCGTATTGCATGCTTACATTGTGTCTTCCATAGCTATTTTCTTCACATAATTAGTCATGCCAGTTAGCTTGGTTATATGTTTCGTGGGATGAATATGTCAACAGAAAATGTGGACTTCTTCACCAATGAAAGTGTCCTGGGGCTGGTTAACTTTCCCCTGAAGGCTTTTAACATTTTTTTAAGGGATATGACTTTTTTTTTCATTCAGTGCGGATGAGAAAAACATATCACGCTGTAGTCACTTTCACGTTTAGTTGATAATTATCATGTGCTATATAACAGAAAATGTAGGGCCAATGCTTAGTCCATTGGGATGCCAAGTGTGAGATCATAAATTTGCGTGATAACATTGACTCTGCACGAATAGGAGCCAAATATTTTAGTGTCTATTCACTCTACGCTCTTAGCACCGCTAGTAAGCATAGGACCCAATAGGGACACTGGTATAGCAGGTACCCCAGACGTTGCATAGGTCGCACGATCCCAAAAACTCTGGTATCTTATTTCTTTATTTTGACGAATGACGATCGTTAAATTTAAATTTTTTGTTTGTTGTGATTTTTACATGTTTTCGTGGTGCAAATATGCAACTGTTATTCAAGACCATTAGCTAGTAAGCTATTTTGGATTAAGATTCACTTGGGAATTTTTGTCACATATATAAAATAATTGCTAATCGACTATGCTTGTATGCAATAATGATATACGATTTCGTATCAGTGAAAGAGATCCAGATAAGAATTCTAGAACGAACCAGAGTCCAAAATAGTGTACCAGCCAAGTCTACCTCAAGCGGCCCGTATGTGTAGAAAGTAAGAGAGATTTATCAGTTACGATGTGAGAAACCTATAGAAAAAGAACCAGATAAGACATTCAACTAATGTTTAGATAGAAGTTTCTACAGCTGCGTGACATTGAATGCCAAATAAGGGGCAGAATGAGACTGATCATCCAAGGGTGGTGAAATTTTCTCAAATTCTGAAAATTTGCAATTTTTAAAATTTTTTGGGTTGTCTAAATAAAAAAAAAATGGCAAAGCTTGGGGATTTTCTACAATTTTGGGAAATTACTGTGTTGTTCCAGATTTTTTGCAAAACCTAGGTACTGTTCTGTATATTTTTGGATATCTGGCTTTTCTATAATTTATGTGAAGTGTGGAAACAATTCTTTACTGTCTAGAAAATCTGGTGTTATTGAGTAGTTTTAGCAAATATTTTGAAAAATTTGTTATTTTCTTGATTGTTTGATCTAGTATGCAACATTGTGACTAGAAATCGCTCAACTCTGGACGATCTCTGATTTGGGCGCAATAATCCCAAATGGGGTGGGTTAGTGATCTAGATTGTCCAAATTTTTTGATTTGAAATTGCAGCCCTGGCCCCAAGTTAATTCGTGTTTCTGTGAAAGTATAATTACATAAAATTTCAAATAATAGGAAAACAACCATGAAGGTAAAATTAATATTAATGGATTATGGTGTATAAATGTACAAATACACATAACTTCGTATGGTACTAAAAATGATCTAGATAAAAGTTGTGTTGTAGAAAATCGCGACCAAAGCAGCATATTAGCATCCACCCGTCACTCTCTAACCGCGAAATGTTGTACCATGTAGTCATACCAAATGACCCTTGATCCAAGTAACATGGTGGAATTTCTATTTTTTTATTCGGGGCCAGGTGGAATTGTTGGACTCTATAATTTGGTCGGATTTGTTGACCAAGTAAATTTTATCAAGCAATAACTGCAGAGAGAATGCGTGTCATGCTCTTAATTATTTTTAAATCATTAGTTGCAAATTATATAAATTAAAATCAACTACTAGAAATGAATTTCGGTGTAACACTGAGTGGGTATCGTAATTTTATCCTTATAGATACACGAACAAGAACAATTCAAGCTCACAAATCACTATTTTGTGAATAGTTATTTTCATATCAATATCTAGCACATCTTTCAAGTAAATACATTTGAAAAATTGTGGAAATCAGGTATAAAATTAAATTAATTTAACCCCACCCCAAGGACTTCACTTTCTCTTCAGTTTTCTGCCCAAAAATGGGCGAATTAAAAATGGTGGCCTGGAGGAATTTTGTTTCACTCCAATTTTCCATTCCACCTCATTTTCTTTGATACCAAATGATTTTCCTTCCCTCCCATTTTCCACCCTCCACTTTCCATCCAGTCAGTCCTCCACCCTACCAAACAGCTTGTTTGGGTGGTGAAGCAGTTTGTGCATTTTGTTCTTGAAGCATGACTTCTTCTGATTAAATTTACTCTTTTATGTTATGTGTGTATTCTCAGAATTGCTTGATTCTGTTAACCTCACATTCTCTTGATGATATAATGTCTAATTTTTTTTTTCCTGTTATTTCAAACTTCCTTCAGGCATCTGTTGGTGAAACCTATGGAGGAAACTTCCATATGTCATACATTGAAGGCTAGTGTTTCTCATCATATAATTTTTTGAATTTTCAATGCTCAATGGTCACATCATGTAAGCCTGGACGTTGAAGAACCATTTTCCAGTCACTAGTTCGCTTCCATGATTTGAGACTTGTAATCATATGCAATGTGGCAGGTAAGTCGATATTTTTTTGTTGTAAAAATGTAATGGTAATCAATGAATTGATTATAATATATTTATGGTTTTTGGATGTGATATCTATATATATGACCAAATTTAATGGATATTGAAAGTCTCTCCTTGTTTTGGTGGGTGCATATTTTAGTTTTGTGGGCCAGCTTTATGAGAAACATATGACTTAAATTTTGTCCTCTGATCAAAAAGACATGCTAACTTTGAGTTAAAGTACACTCTGAAATTAACTAGTGGATGCATGTGTCAATCTTTTTTTGGTGTTCGTTTTTTTTTGATTTATATGGTCTTAGAAGGATAAGAATTCGAGCTTGATAACCTATTTAATGTGAGAAATTGGAACACATTGTTTGTTTTCTGTCACACAATAACAAATCATTGTTTTACTTGCTGCAGGGCATCTTATGCCCATAAGTTATAGGTGACATTTTGGGCACACCAGCAAAAAAGAAAGAATAAAAATACCACTCGGTTGGCTCATCTGATGTTTCTTTGGCTTCCCTTAAATGTAGCAAATGAAGATAACTTACTTGGTTATCTTGAATATTTTTTCTAGATGTAATGAATTTACATTCGCCTCACACTTGCATACTCCAAATCAACTTAAGTCGAACAATTTTGTTTGGTAAGTAAATGTAAATGTCCTCCTGATTATGCTTGTGTTTCTTTTCTTTTTCTTTTTTGGCTATTTTTGAATGTTTATTCACATACTTTTTGCTCTCTGGTCACATCTCCAATTATGGTATTCCTTTCAGCTGCCTTTATAATTAATTGTTATACAGGATTAGACCACATCTTAAAATCCTTTGCATATGTGTCGGGTGAATTCACTAGTGTTCATTTTATTGGCTGAGATATAATATCGTTTGATTAAACTAAAGTTGGAATTGGCAATAAATCAGAAGGTTGAAGAGAAGCTTTCGAATTGTGACATTTAGGGTTTCTTGTGAGTGAAGGAATTGCGGAAGAATTTTTGAGACGAGGTGATGCAGACGGAAAGACATAGGAATTAGAGAATAGAAAAAGAAGAGAAGAAAGAGAGTTTTACCTCATCCTCGCAAGAAATCGGTTAAGAAACAAAAATCTCTGTAGAGAAACTAATCAATTCATATTTCATCAATCTAATTCAAATAATTGGGATTACACTATTATTTGTACCATTATTTGTAGGACAAGTGTCCTACCCAAATAAAAAATACTCTCTAGCAAAACTCTATAATCATCTCATAATGAGATGATTATTATTTAACCAAATAATCTAATAAATAATAGAAATAAGAATCTTCAATTTTATGTCTATTCAGTCCTTTACGATCCTTATCATGAGGATAAGAGAATTATTTACCCCACCTCTTTCTCAACTAGTGTATATAAAGATAAAGTATCACAATAAAACCAAATACTGGTATATCATTATGATAATATCTAAATTATACTAAATAACATTGTTTTACGCTGGAGTATGAATAACATATAAACCAAACTTGGAATTAATGAGTATTTGACTACTTTGGCTCAATGTCTTAGTGAGCAAGATCTTCAAATTTTACATATGTTGTAGAAACATTCAAATTTAATATCTTATCATAAATGAAGTGACAATCAATTTCGATATATTTAGTTGTCTAAAAACCACTTGGTTGTGAGCTATGTGAAGCATTACCTAATTATTGCAAAACAACTATGTTAGTGTTTGAACTTGGAAGTCAATTAGGTGTAATTCGTGTCTGAAGTCACGGTGCAACGTAAACTAACCTGTTAATTTGGAGAAGTGAGGAGTGAACATCATAGAGAGAGGGTGAAGAGTGAGGAGAAGAAGGTAAAATTTAATATGAATGGTTTTGAAATATGTTAGTGGCCGTTGAATGAGTCTATTTGAGACTGTTGAATGAGCTTATTGAAGTCTGCCCTGTTTTATATTATAGATTTCTAAACTAAAGTTTTTTAACCATGTTGACACCCTTGTAGTGTGTTCCATTGTCCTATACTGCGTTGCACTCCCTTGCAGTGTGTTTCATGAAACTAGGTGACCCCTTAAGAAAGTAAAATATCTAGTTTTTGACATTTGATTCGAGGGAGTCCTAACGCAATTAGCATTGTAGAGTATTCTACTCTTAAGATATTTATTAAAGCGGCAGAACAAGTGTTGTACGCTAGGTGCACCCATAGATAGATCTTCACTATTTCCATGTATATCATACTTGCTCGAGTCTCGAATTTTCTGATTCGGATATTAAGAACATCAATTATTCTATCTCTTGGTACAAAATACTTTAATACATTAATTTTCTAAGTCTTTATTATGAAATTGATGTTGGAAAATACTTTAATTTTGCAATATCATAAGAATCATCAATTCGCTGGTAACCACAATGTCACCTATAAAAAAAATAAGATGTCACGTATAAAAAAAATAAGTATAATGTAATCTGTGTCATTATGTCAATGGAGTACATTGTGATTTTCTCGACACTAGGAGAAACGTCCAATAATTTTTGTCTAACTAAATCCCTAGCAACAAGTTGGGTTATTACACGTCTACCAGAACTATCATTATTAAATAAAACCCTTAAATAACCAATATGCTTTTTATCATGGGTAACATAACGAAAACCCAAGTTTTGTTATGGTGTAAAGTATCCATGTCGGCCTCTGATGTTTTCCTCTAACCTGGATTAGACAATGCTTTTTATACTGTCTTAGGAATGGAAATAGTAGATAGTTGAGTTATAAAACAGTGAATTGCAAGGGCTGAGGTATTACCAAGAAACAATGACTATAAGATGTCTAGTAAGTAGCGACCCAAGATTGAGTACCTTTACGAAGAGCATGTAATGAGCAACAAAAGGTCATTTGGGTTAGACGACAACGATGAGGAAGGGGGGACAATTTTGCAGATGGTTGCAAACGATTGGGTGTACACATGTAATGGAGCTGTAGACGGTGGTGGCAGAGAAATCGAGGGAGATGCTACAGACTATGAAATGACCTAGTGTAATGGAAGATGTGTTGACAAAAGGCAATGAAGAAGTTTTCCCAAAGTCAAGATCAAAAGCATAGGTGACAGGTGGGAAATAGAGTATATAGACCCATAAAAGAGTGACATCAATACTAGAGAAATAACGCCAAAGTGTAGAACTGTAGCGATGGTAACCTTTTTAGGAGTGCGAATAACCTAGTAAGACATTGTAGCGCGGGGGTGAAGTTTATCAATGATGATTAATTTATTTAGTGCACGTATAATAAGCTTTTTAGAGTGGGTATGTGATATTTTTTAGTAGATCTCACATATTAGAATGAATCATCTCAAAGGGAATATCAATACCATTATTAATTGACGGCTTAGAAGGTATACGGGGATGCTTATTGGTTGACAAGTTTTACGAGACACCAAGGACACAAAACTTAGACAACTAACTTGATGGTTCCAAACCGGAAGAAATGGGTGACCTTGAAGGCAATGTCATTGAAAATAAAAAAGACTAAAAAGGTTTGAGGAAATGACTCAAAATTGAGGTTATAAAGACTACTCAATACCATTAGTAATTGACGGCTTAGAAGGTATACGGGGATGCTTATTGGTTGACAAGGTTTACGAGACACAAAGGACACAAAACTTAGACAACTAACTTGATGGTTCCAAACTGGAAGAAATGGGTGACCTTGAAGGCAATGTCATTGAAAATAAAAATGACTAAAAAGGTTTGAGGAAATGACTCAAAATTGAGGTTATAAAGACTACTTGCTTCATGTGTCGTAGCGATCTTTCACTTCTTTAAATCCTGAAGCATCTAAAAAAAGGATAAAAAGTGACAAACAATTCATGAATAATTTTGTTAATGGACTTCAAGTTAAAGAAAAATTTGGTAACAAATAAAATCGAAGATAAAGTTAGAGAGGGACTTAGCTGAGTTTGTTTCAAACTTGAGATAGGAGAAGGAACTATTAGCAAGAGTAAGATTTTGACACACTAAACAAAGTACTGTCCTCGTCACCCAACGATGGCTACAAACAAAACGAGTGCAACTAAGGTCCGAAACCACCGGTGTCATGCACCATCAAAATCCATACACCATTGTCAGTACCTAGGACAAATTGCAATAACATGGAAGGGTGATCATGAATACACAAAAGTTACACTGTGATCATAGTAAACCAACAAACTAACATCATCAAGCTATAGCAACATTGCCAATACCACAATTGTCTATATTTAGACCACAGTCAATGATTGGAAGTAATCAATACCAATATAGTATGAAACAACCAATGTTGTAATGAAGATACGTCGTGATATTGTCAATGAAGTTGTAACTAGGAAAAGAAGATTAACAAAAAAAAAAAAACAAAAGCTCTTTGGATCACTACCCTGATATCATGTTACCTTTAGGATTTGTAAAGAAGAAATTGTGGAAGTACTATGCGAGAGGAGAAAAGGAATATTAAACCTACCTCTCAATCTCAACTCATATATATAGATTCCGCCAAAAAAAATATAGAAAAGACTATTTTATCCAAATTAGATATTTAGATGTGCAGGTAGTAAAGTTTGGCCAAAAGGAGCTAGCAGAAGTCGAATATTTTCGATGTTTGGGATCAAATGTTCGTAGAGGGGGAGAGATAGAAGAAAATGTTACTAATAGAATTAAGGGTATATTTCACATGGATCTTCTGACCTTAGACTTAATTATACATACAACTGTCATTTCATATGGGTAATACTGCGACTTGGCGAGGGTGATTGCCTTTTTCTAGAGTTCCTTTGTAATTGCGAGCCTAAGGAATGTATGATTAGAACAATTTCCGGTCTTTCCAAAAGAATTCTCTTTACCATTTCTTCAAGACCTATATCACCAATCACTCATGGTGTAACATCGTAGTGTTGGCCAATTGAATTCAATGGTGTTGAGACGTATTGGTTTGCCTTGTTGCATATAATATCGGGCAATACGCACAAAATGCTACAAAGAAAAAAAGTTGGACATGTGGAGAGATTTTGACTATGTCCCAACGTCGCAAAAGTTATCCGCCAATTTTATGAAGCTGACTTAGGGTTACAGTTACCACAAATGTTTTGGTTGGTCAAATCGCGTGAGAATTATGGTTGATATGGAGCGTGTTACAATACTGAAACAAAAGGTGACAAGTCAAATATGATTTGATGGAGTTGTAATGGTGTCAACAAATACATCAAGCAATGGAATCATGGGGTTGTAACAATGTTTGTGGTACAAAATACAAGACAATAAGAGGCAAGATGCTAAAAAACAGGGATGGAACCAGGACTTCGTGGTTAGGGGGGCCAAATAGAAATTGTGGCAGTTTCAAAAATTTTATTCAATAGAATCATTAAACAAATTACCGTCAATGTTATCATTTTAGTTGTATAGAACCTATAAAATCAGCTTTTATATTATTGGAAAAATTCGTTTGAGTCATAAAATTTAATTCTAAAAGTTGATTCTTGCTAATTGTTGTAAAAATTATTCATGGCAATGCCATGGTCCACTTATACTCTTATTCATTATATAATGTAATGATTATAACTAAATTATCATTGTAAATATTAATTTCACATGATATTATCGCAAATAATTAATTATAACTCAATGTGTCAATATAATATATATCATGTATCTAACCTGCAACAACTTTCCTTCTTTTTTTTTGCTTTTGATTTTGATCATGAGACTCATCAAGAGAACTCGTTTGTAAGAAAAACATTAATTTGTGTAATTAATAGCTCTCATTTTGTTATTAAATGTCAGACAATTAGGTTTTTTGGATACGTTAATAGAATTATTGTACATATAAAAATAATTGAAAACCTTGGAGAAGACAGAGTAATTGAAAAAAAAGGGGGGGGGGGTGCCTCAATGTGGTTCCATCAATGCTTAGAAACGAAATATGGATATAAAGGTGCATGTGTGGTAAAGTCAGAAAAGATAGGACTATGAACAAATGTGTATATTTGTGAAATGATAGAAGTAACTGAAATGGAATATAAAATTAAAGAGAATTGACTTGGGTGATACAAATATGTTCATGAATGTGAAAGATGTATTTGGGCTTAGACCGAAATTTGCTTTGGAAAATATTTTAAACAATGATATGATGGTTTAACAGAAATATGGTATTTGACAAAACACAATAGCGAAACAGAATTTGCGTGGTTAACCATTATAGTTGGGCTAGTTTCTTTGAGTTGAGTTGGTATCAAATATGATTTCTTTCAATGGTCTATCTCTACTTCCAAGTATCCTTTTGAGTATAATTTTCTCAGGTTTACCTTACTTTGACCCTTGATAAGGAATGATGGTGGAACAGAATTTATCCAGTTAATCCTTTGTTGTTAGGGTATTTTTGTTGAGTTGAGATGGTATCGAATGTGATGTCTTTCAATGGTCTCTCTCTCAGAGTACTATTTGGAGTATAATTTTCTCGGGTTGTCCTTACTTTATCCATAATTTCTAAAAAGAATCTGTGCTCTCTCTCCGTTCTAAAAGTTATGCTCCATGCTTGCCCCATATATGTACATTATATATACAATCTCTAAACTGATGTGCATTGTTACTTGGATATGTTGTATTATCATGAATCTGCCTTAATTGTTTTTGTACTTCTTTGGGAGATGGTGGGGATGATGATCACCTTGCTAATCATTTCTTGTGGAAGTAGACTGACGAGACTCCTTCAATTGTTCCCAGAAGTATATTCTCAAGTGGAAGGTTTGAGAAGCTGATACATGTTATTTGTCTATGAAGTAAAAACTTCCGGGCAAAAAACCATTGGTGATTTTGACATCCGTGGCCGTGCGATTAATGGTTGAACTTGATGAAACCAGTATTAGTTGAGGTGAAACTGGATAATGGCATGTAAGGTAGCAGCTATGTTTACTTGCTAATTTATTGTTTTGTTGACTAAATACTATGCCGAGGGTACTTTCTTCAGGCACAAGACATTATTACCATCTGTGAACTGTCAAAAATATTTGACTTTAGTAACCATGTATAACTTGGATGTGTTCTGCTTATTCTGGCAGCTAAAACCTCAGATATGATCACAGTGGGTGTGATATATTTCGTCTCATGCTGGTTCAGCTCAGCAGGGAACACATGGCTGGTGTGGATTTGCGGTAACAGTTCATCACAATGTTGCATATAAGATGGTTAATCCATTTTGATCTGTACAGACGAAGAGGTTAGCTTTTGACAGAGGTGGGTGTTTATTTGTTTGCTTCATTAGTCAGGATCGATCAGTATATCAGATGTTGCATGCATTGTCAATTGTTTACTATGTCTTTACATACCTAATATAGTTATTCAATTTCGTTTCTGCAGGCAACTTCCCAAGAGTACACTCCGTTAATGGGGTCTAGACCCTTTTTCATCCTCTCCATAATAACCTCCAATTTGCCACTAGGCCTGAGATACCACTCTTCAGCCTTCAAGTCTAGAAAGGGTTTGGTTTGCTAGGGACCTGTGGTGAAGTATCTGAGCTGGCTGCAATTCCTAATGCTGCAACACACATTTTTGGTATGAGCCCTAAGGCAATTGGATACATCTAAAATAGGGAGAAGGAGCTCTCTCATGGACCATAAGATATCTTTGAGAGTGTATACTCTATAGTATGTTCCTTTTGGGGAATGGTTACACAGATTATTCCATGCCTCCTGTTAGTATATTCAAATCAATTAATATTACTATATTAGTATATATTACTAAATATATATAATTATGAATAAAGTTTATGGTATTATTTATATTGTGTTTTTATCGTTCAAACAGGTTACACATTATTCATTCATTTTTGTCATTTTTTCAACAGGCGTGCTGTAAGGTAGACCATGGACCGAGTAAAAAATTGGACTGGCCATTGCGTGTGTGCGACCTTTTACAAAAGCAGAGTTTGATTACGGCCCAAGAAGATCATGAATTCATCATATGACCTGTGTGTGATGCCCCAGGGAGAATGGACTTTTCCCATCTGAAACTCTATATGTGTTGTTGACTCTAATGTAGGTTTGGCCAACTCTGAATAGAATTAGTTGGTTTCGAGTTTAGTTTTAGCGTGTAAATGATCGAGTCCTTATAATTGCCAAATAAATGTGTTGATATAATAAATTTGGCTAAACACAAAGTGAATTCAATAAGCATGATTTGTATATGATTTATGCATGACTTGAACTCGACATAATAGGAATTTGGTTATACTGTGGTGGGCGTAGATTGAACAAATTTTGACATTATGTTGGTCCTGACCACCTAATCCCCATGGGTCCTCATCATAAGCCTATGTGCTTAGGTAGGGACAGATTTACCCAGAAAAAAAAAAAAGGAATGTTTGGCGGTCACGTGGTTGACTCCAATAAAGGAATTATTTGTCTTACCAACCAAGGATTATCAGTTTGCGAATATTTTCTGTTTAGTCTATGGTATTGTGACGTCGGGGTTGAGTAAGTAGCTGGACTGATGCAACTTAGATGAGTTATATGGGTTGAAAAGTCAATTCGGCTCAATTCGAGTTGTAAACTTTCAATTCGAATTTAAGTTGAATATGATCTTTAACCCGAGTCTTTTGATTTGATTACAATGTTTTTTTTTTTTTGGGGGGGGGGGGGGGGAAATGTTATTTGGACAAAAAATATTAACAACATTTGTTAATTTTATTTATCACAATCATTGAATAGGTAGTGCGTCTCAGTAGTGTGTCTCAATAATTGTTGAGATTCCGAGGTAAATTAATGACAGTAGGGAGTTTGTAAATGTTGTTAATATTTTTTGTCTAAGAAACATTGCGCAATGCAGCTTAGTTCTCAATACTTCTCGTTGTATTAATGTAGAAAACTGTTTTTTGGTGCCATACACCAAAATATTTGTTTTTGGAGTTAACGTTGGGGATCGATCTCTAATATTTAAAAAAATTATAATTTGACCGACTTTAGACCATCTTCAGTCGTTACCTTTTTTTTAAAAAAAAGAGTAAAAAATTCTTAAAAATGTTCTCTAACGTAAATTTATACTTATATCAAATGAAGTGAATTTTTTTTTTATAACCCAAATTGAGGGATGTTTTTTTTTTAAACCTAAATCTTTAATGGTGAGATTATACTTTTCTTTAAAAATCTAATGATCATATTTTACTCTCATTTAAATTTAAATTTAAATTTGAATTTCTTTTCTTTTAAAAAAAAAGGTGAGCCTGCTTTTAGGAATACTTTCATACTGAAGGAGGGAGATGTTCTTGCCTACTTCTGTCTTCATGGGAAAAGGAAGTTGGGTATTTACAAATGGCTGTTTTTGTCGGAGAATGGGAACAAATCTTTTGTTCAGTGTTAGGTCATGAAACCAAATCAGATGAGAAGAAAGAATAAGAGACAGAAGTCAAAAGCCGTTACATATAAAAGGGAAATTATATACAAATAAAATTGTGCTAATGACAAGTCGATTTTAAAACATTCGTGATATTAATTGATGGAAGTGGACCCACTGCTAAGTTTTAAAGAAATTGATAATTTCAATCTTTGAAGGGTAAAGTGACTTTCAAAATCTTTCAGGATATAGGATATAAAGTGTGTTTTATTATAATTTAATAGGATAAATTATATTTTAACCCCCTCAACTATGACACTTTTTTCACTTTGCCCTCTTTACTATTATATTTTTCACATTGTACCTTCAAGTATATAAACTAATTTCACATTTCTCCAATTATTAACGTCTGTTACATATTTAACGATTTTTGTCCAAAAAGATAACGGGTGTTTGCAATTGAGACTACTGTGAAATAATCAAAGTAGTTGTGGGGGCATCGTGAAAAATTCAATAATTCATGGGACAAAGTTAAATGGAGTCCATAGTTTAGGGAGTTAGAATGTAATTTACTCCATTGAGTGAATCTCAACTAGTCTTGTGCTAAGTTAAATTAAAAAATTATTGTGGACCTCCTACTACGTTTTGAAGAAATTCTTAATTTCAATATTTGAAGGATAAAGTAAATTTCAAAATCTTTCGAGATATAAAATACGATTTATTCTAACAAAGTATAATAAATTGTAGCATGAAATTCTACCATTTGCGTGCTTCATTGACTTAGCCTAAATCTTGTGCAATTCCCATTCCAAACCGGGGCTGTACGTTTTCAAACTCACTATTCAAACCTCTGACATTTGTGTTCCTCATTGGCCAACTCAGCCTACAAAAATCCAAGTCAAAAAACTATATCTTTGTTGAGCTCCTACCAAACTTTGTACCCTTATATAGAACTCTATATATATCATCCCTCCAAACTCCAAACCATCTCACCTTCATTACCATTTACCAAACACTTTGAGCCAAAGAAAAAATAATTCCAACATATCAATGAAGCCTTGTTCTTTAGTATTGGCTTTTAATGCCATTTTTATACTTATTTTCTTTATCTTGCTCTCAAACTCTATTTGTGTCGATGGTTTGAGACCTATTAGAGATCAATTCTTGCCTTCGGCAATAAAAAATTTCATAATGGCAGAAGCCTACTCGGGGCCAAGCCATCGTGGTCGTGGTCACTAAAAACCCTATTTTGATTCCTTCCAATTACATTTGTTTCATTGTAATCTTGGTTCACAATCATGACATATAATTATGATCATTCTACATGAAACATATGCACGGAGAATGGGCGTAGCTGAGTTTTTTTGAAGGGAGAAACATGGTTGAATTGGCTCTCCCTCACAGCCCCATAACAGCGACTGCAGCAACAAGATTGCGAGGGATGTTTTTTTTCAAGTTGGGTGAAGAATAAAACAATCCAGTTTTTCTTTTTAAAATTTTGATGTTTCTGTATTTCATTCTTCTTCTTTTTTTTGTTTGTAGTTCTTTCTGTTGTTCTCTCCTTGTTTGTGATAGAAGAAACACAATTCTCTTTCCATGACTTAGCTAGTATTGCTTTTGTGAGAGGGTCTGCCTTACCCCTCTTTACTTTTCCATTGTACCAAAAAAAATAATATAACAACTTTTTTTAAGCTAAATCTCTCTCTCTCTCTCATGTGTGTGTGTGTGTTTTTTTTTTTTTGGGGGGGGGGGGTTGTGGGTTGAGGGATTTGAAACTGGTGTGTACTCACTTTAAAATTGGGTGTGACAGATGAATCTAAAGTCAACTTCCAATTAAAAGAGAGAGCACAAAATTATATGTAGATGACAAAGTTTATCTAAGAAATGTTTAGCTATATGTATAATAATGATGTAGAAATATTTTTCATTATCTGACCTAGGATTATTTGGATTTTACCATTCTTTTCTAAGATATAATTTTTTCTTTATTATTTGAGCAAGATATTATTCTTGGGCACAAAACAAAAGAATAAATGATCAAATGAACCCCACCTCACGACTTCTATTTCATACTTGAATTTAGCTTTCAAAATCAAACGGAGAGGCTTTCATGACCTTAACACAAGTCATTAGATTTTGATTAAAGCACATCAAGTCTATTAATTACTAGCGGCACTCTGTATGATGTACGATATTTTAAATTTCTTCCATTATAATCTTACCATCCTTACCAACCCCCACCTGTTATTGCCACCCTTCATCCCCTCATTACAATACTAAATTAAGGAGGATGAAAACTTTAAATTCTAGTTTTGTGAGAGTAATTACATAAGCCACATGTATAATTTAATTTAATGAGATTAGTGCATTGTTATTAAATAATTAAAAATTAAAAATAATCCAGTACTTGTTAAGGAAATATTTCATAAGAACTCTCTCTCCTAAATTGATTATTGTAGTTTGCAGTAAATATAGATTTAGAGGAGAGAGGGTGAGAAAAAGAGTGTGTGTGTGAGGTTTTGGAATCCTTTTAGCCCTAATACATTGCTGTATGTAAATACTAGTGACTCCCCGTGTGATGCATAATATTTTTAATCTCTCCTTTATCAATCCTATCACCCCTACCACCACCGTCACCGTCACTGTCACTGTCACCGACACCACCACCCAACTCCCTATTGTCATCCCTCATCTTACCTCCACCACGACCTTGACATTCTTGAGTTAAATTAAGGAGGATGAAAAATTCAAGTTAAAGTAGTTTTGTGAGAGAACTACATAAGCCGCATGTAATGATTTAATTTGATGAGATCAACATGTATTACTATTTAAAATAAAAAAAATCTAGTACTTGTTGAGGGAAAGGGAGTATAGTATGTAGTTAATATATATTTAAATATACACATATATTTCTCAAATATAGTTTAATATGGCCATTATATCACTTTTCTTTAGACCCATATGCAAATGAATAAACTAAGGACCCATTTTTAATGCATTCAGACACAATAAAATTTAGGGTTATCATGCAATGAAATAAGAAATCATATTATAAGTACATTAAAAAAATGATGTAAAATGAAAAGAAAAAAAACATTTAGACTTGCAAAAATACCATTTACAGAAATCTTAATATTATGAGACTAGAATTAGGGTTAGAGAAATTTGAGAGTATTTTTTTTTTTTTTGATAATAAATAAGTTTAGCGCTTATTGTTGGAGTTTCCTACAATTGACATTGATTTGTCGATTTACACCTTCTGGGGTTTGTAATCATAACTTGAATGTAAAATTGTTTGTAATTGATATACAATTATCTCTATTTTTTTAAGATATAAATAAATATGAATTTATCATTTTATTTTATTTTTTCATTCAAAGAATTTATTAAAGCTTGTAATTAACATCTTCAACCAAATCTTAATTCCTGTCTCTGCCCCTAAATTCAATTAGAAAACATGTCAAGGAAACTTGGAGTGCATAATTAATTTGGAATTACTACACCTTGTCACATGGTTCTTGTTTGCCAGAATTCCTATTCTAAAAGCATTCATTAAGCAACATACGCTCTTCTATACATTTGATTTACAATAGTAATGCATATCCATTGGATAATCTTAGCAGATTCTTTTCTTTTTCACCCGACATTTTCATTAAGTACATTTATATCATATTTTCTTCTGTTTATAGATGGAAAAATGCAGTAACTTCAGGAAGTGGGTAAAGCCCTCCTTCCTCTCTCTCTCTCTCTCTCTCTCTCTCTCTCTCTCTCTCTCTCCATATTTATAATATATTGCTTGTACAAGGGATTCTCACAATACAACTAAACATGGTCATAGCCAAGTCATATCTTTTCCTGTCTTCTCTACTAGCCCTAGCTGCAATCCGAGGCATTTGTGCAGTGCAATTTAATGTCGTCGACCTTTCAGCAGGAACTCCAGGCGGGGCTCGGTATGCGAAAGAGGTTGGAGTCGAATACACAAGGCAAACAATGATGACCTCCACGAACTTCATATGGAATTTCTTACAGCTAAACAATGTTGATCGAAAGGACTTCACAAACGTGACCTTGACCGTCGAAAAGTGGATCGATGGGGCTGCAGGCGTCACTCTGCTTAATCACATCAATGTCAGCGCTGTGTACATTGAACAATGTGTGTGTAACATAAAATTTGACTTCACTGGGCTAATTTATCATGAGATGACTCATGTTTGGCAGTGGAACGGGGAAGGCCAAACTCCGGGTGGATTGGTCGAAGGGATTGCACAGTTTATCAGGTTGAAGGCTCACTATGCACCTCCTAATTTTGGGAAGCCAGGGGCTGGTGATCGGTGGGATCAGGGGTACGACATTACAGCTCGGTTCTTGGAGTACTGTGAGAATCTTAAACATGGGTTTGTGATGCAACTTAACAAAAAGATGAGAACTTCATTTAATGTTCATTATTTTGTTGAGCTGTTGGGGAAGCCAGTTGATCAGCTATGGAGGGAATATAAGGCCAAATATGGACATTAGGCAGGAGTATTAGGGAGGCTTAGTTAATACATTTATTATATAAATGAAGAGTATGAGCCACTGTATCACTCCCTATCTACACAACATATATATGAATGATTAATGAGAATTTATTGAGATTTATGTTATGTGAACAACACTTCTCCTACCCTTAACAATGGTTATTGTCTTGTACTTGTTTTTTTTTTCTTTTCCTTTTTTGCTTCTTCTTAAACCCATCATTCACAAAGCTATTTTCAGAGGAATACACATGCTACGTCTATCTGTTGTTCTCTCCTCATTTGTGATAGAAGAAACACAATTCTCTTTTCACGAACACATATTTTTATTTTGTGTGTGTGTGTGTGTGTGAAGTGGTGTTGGTTGGGGGGGGGGGGGGGTTGAGGGAATTGAAGCTGGTGTGTACTCACTTTAAAATTGGGTGTGGCAAATGAATCTAAAATCAACTTCCAAAAAGGAAGCACAGAATTATACGACGATGACAAAGTTTAATGATCTATGAAACGTTTAGCTACATGTATAATAATGAAGTAGAAGGATTTTTCGTTTTCTTATCTAGGATTATTTGTGTTTTACCATTCTTTTCTAAGACATAGTTTTTTTTAATACTATTTGAGCAAAATATATATTATTCTTGGGCACAAATACAGAAGAATAAATGATCGAATAAACCCCACTTGGCACTTCTATTTGATACTTGAATTCAGCTTTCAAAAATCAAATGGAGAGGCTTGCATGACCTAAACACATGTCATTATATATTTTGACTTAAGCACATGCAAATCTATTACTTATTAGTGGCATCCCACGTACCGTATTTTTAATTTTTCCCAGTATAATCCTACGCCCACCCCTACCTCCTATTGCCACCCTTTATCCCCGATCCTAATATTATTAGACGATTATCCCATTACAGTGCTAAATTAAGGAGGATGAAAATTTTAAATTAAAATAGTTTTGTGAGAGTAATTACATGAGCCACATGTGACTGCATAATTAATTGGAATTACTAAACCCTTGGCCACATGGTTCTTTCCTATTCTAAAAGCATCCATTAAGCAACATACCAGGCCTTTTTATGCATTTGATTTTTATACTGTTGATTCATAATTCCTTACAATAATAATGCATATCCATTGGATAGTATTAGCCGATTGTTTTTTTATTGACTTGAGATTGTGACAATCAGTTCAGCTAGTACATTTGTGTCGCATTATCTTCTGCTTGTCTTAGCAGATTGTTTTCCTATAGAAATGAGATTGTGACAATCAATTCAGTAAGCACATTTGTGTGATAGTTTTTTTTTTCTGTTTCTCTTAGCAGATTGTTTTCTTATTGACATGAGATTGTGGCAATCGATTTAGTAAGTATATTTGTGTCACATTTTCTTCATCTTGTCTTATCACACTAGCGGCGAATTTTGGTGACAATCAATAAAATTGGTTGTTAAAAAGTGTTTTTTGGCGACAATTTCAAATGTTTCTCGCGTTAAACTTTTTTATGATATTTTTGGCGACCATTTTTTATAGATGTCGCCAATAGTATTCGCAAAAACTTTCCCTCCAAAAAAAATTTGGCGCCAATGTTGGCGCTAAATGCTAATATTATGAGCGACAAAAAAATTTGTCGCCAAAATAATTTTTTTGTCGCAAAATTTTTGTCAAATACCAAAATATAAAAAAACAAAAATAATAATACTTAGCGACAATACATGTTTGTCGCGGAAAAAAAAATAAAAATATTTTGTTTGGCGACAAATGATAATTGGTCACAGAATATCATTACAAGAAAAACGTTTTTCTGCAACTATTTTTTGCGATGTGTAAGAAAAATTGTCGCCAAAAAAAGATATTCTACAACAAATATTAAGTTTCATCACCAAAAAGTATTAAACAACATTTTGGCGACAATTATTTATACTTGTCACTACAAAAATAAGGGTTTTTTGTGACAAATTTTTTACGACGGCTGTATTCACCGTCACAAAAGGCGTGTTTGAGACAATTTTTTGTAGTGGCTGTGTTTGCTGTCACAAAAAACGTGTTTGTATCAATATTTTGTTAATAAATTTGTGGGAACTATTTTCTTGCCATAAATAGTGTTATAACTCAAAAGAAATTTTTATAAAACATTAAAACGGTGTTTTAGATTAAAAAATAGTTTATTGTTTAAAGAAGAAAAAGTCTACAAAAAAATTGTATTGGGCACAATTATTTTTCATGTTACTATATATTTTATATCCCATTCCAGAGGAATTTTCTCATCATTTGCTTAATCTTATCAATAATCTGTTGAGGAAGAAAGAGGTGGGAAGTCCAGTAGGTTTGAATACTACTAATAACAGATTGGATGAGGAGGAGTCTACTAGCATAAGAAAGATTTCTATTGATCCAAGACCCCACTCTTTTCTCAATTCTAACAAGTAATTCATTGCAGTAGAAATTCCTTAATTTGGATGAGATAAGGGGGATACCCAGGTATGTCACTGGTAATTGCCCCACAGGAAAGCCAAGAAGACTCTTAATTTGATCCTTAACATCATCTTGAATGCCACACATGTAAATATGGCTCTTGAAATGATTAGCTTGTAGCCCAGAAAAATCCTGAAATTGAATAAGGGCTGAGTTGAGAATGCTCACAGAATTAAGGTCACCATAGCAGAAGAGCAAGAGGTCATCAACGAAGGAGAGTTGCGAGAGCAGGAGTTTCTTGCACCTCCAGTGAAACTTGAACACCCTGAAATCTCTTATTTTAGATTGAATAAGAAGAGACAGGATCTCCATTGCAAGCACAAATAAATAAGGAGAGATAGCATCACCCTGTCTCAAACCTTTAGCGCTGCGAAAAAAACTTGCCAAATCACCATTAATATTGATGGAAGAGCTAGGGGAAGAGATGCATTGCCATATCCAAGTTCTCATAATAGGAGGGAAATTTAAAGCTTCTAAAGAATCCATCAAAAAACTCCAATTGACAAAATCAAAAGCCTTCTTTAAGCCAACTTTAATAGCACATCTAGGAGATCCCTGTGGTAATTCCTCAAAAGCTCTTGGGCCTGGAGGATGTTATTACCAATCCGTCTACAAGGGATGAAGGCAGATTGGGACTGATTGATAAGGTTAGGGAGGACATTTTTAATTCTCGAAGCCAACAGTTTTGAGATAGCTTTATAAATAGTATTGCAACAGGCAATAGGTCTAAACTCATTCATAGAAGAAGGATTGGGGCACTTGGGGGCTAAAGCAATGATGATTGCATTCATTTCCTTAAGAAGTTTACCAATTGCAAAGAATTCCTTAATAGCCTTGATGACATCATTCCCTATAATAGGCCAAACTTTCTTGAAAAAATAGGCATTATACCCATCAGGTCCAGGGGATTTAAAATTATTTACAGAGAAAAAAACTGACTTGATTTCCTCATCAGTAAACATCACAGACATACTAGAGGCCTGTGCTTTAGTCACTTCGTTGTGGACAATAGACTCCAGCATAGATCTCCTACCCACAGTGGATACCAGAATGCAGGAGTGTGAAAAGAGGTTCTTGAAATGATTAATGGCAACTCTCTTAACGTCCTGGTTCCCTTCAACGATAAGCCCATTATCATTCCTAATAGAAATAATTTTCTTCCTATTTCTCCTATTGATCATGGATATAAAGAAGAATCTTGTGTTTTGGTCACCCTCTTTGAGCCAAAGAATCCTAGATTTTTGCTTATACCTCAGCCTTAGAAGCAACAAGTATTCAGCTAAAAGAATCTTTCTCTCCTCCCACTTAGAGTGGTCATTAAGGTTGGTATCAATGCTTCTCAGGCAGTCATCAAGGTCAAGCTTGGTCTTAACGACCAAATCAGAGATTGACCCTTTTTCTCTACAAATAGATTTGAAGATACTTTTGAGGAGTTTAAGCTTCTTATAGACTTTAAACTGATGAGAGCCTTGGATAAGTTCACACCAAGAAGCAGCCACAAGGTTTAAAAAATCAGTTCTGTCAGCCAGGTGATTGAAAAATTTGAAAGGGGCATTCCTGTCACTCATAGAGTCACCAAATCTTACAATAATAGGAGAGTGATTAGAGATACCTGAAGACAAGAATTTAGCTTCAGATTGGTGGAAAGAAGAAATCCATCTCTCATTGACAAGAGCTCTATCAAGTTTCCTTGAGATGCAACCAGAGCCATGCCTATTATTGCTCCATGAATGAAAGATGCCAGAAAACCTGAGGTCATCAAGCTCAGAACTCTGAATGCAATCCTCAAACTCCACCATATCTTGTGTCCAGTGACCAGTGCATCCACACGATTTTTTAGGATTTCTAATGACATTGAAGTCACCCATGATGATCCAGGGGTCATTTAAATGAAGATTAGCCTGCATAGTAAGATCATGCCGAAGCCTTCTTCTTTCAATCCCTTCATTCTGAGCATACACAAAAGATAAATAGAAGTTGAGCTGACTACCCAGCTGTTGAACATGACAATGAACAGCTTGGTCAGATTTGAACAACCTTCTAACAAGAAGGGATTCAGGATTCCAGGCAATCCAAATTCTCCCATAGGGGTGACTCAAGTAATTATCAAGAGTATTCCAATTCTTGAAAAAATTCTCTATAATTATGTTCTTGTTCACCAATCTTACCTTGGTTTCAATAATGCTCATTAGGTCAAGTCGCTGGCCCTTAACAAGCTTTTTTATTTCTTCTTGCTTAGAGGAGTCATTTAGTCCTCTAATATTCTAGCAGAAGATAGCAATCATCAAGAAAGAAAAGCTTTGCTGAGCCTAAGGCACTCAGCCTTTCTACTCCCCCCATTGCCATGGAATTTTCTCTTCTTTTTTTGAGATGCATTGCTATTAGACAAAACAGGCGGAGAACTCACAGGGATCTCAAGACGCGGGGCAACTTTAGGAGCATTAGGTTGAGGGAGCAAGGAAGGCTTTGGGCTAATATCCACAATCAGATTGTCACCCTCCTCAATAAGATAGTTGAATCTATTATTGCTAGTAGGACCAGCGAGTAATTCAGAATGGAGGGATTGAAAAAGAGGGGAGACAACATTTACCTGAGAATCATTCTGTAGATCTGCATGATGAAGACCACGGGTGCCATTGACATCACTTCCCATATGGGTTTGAGAGTGAGGATTAAACATAATAGCTTTTCCTTTATCAACCATTGTTGGAATAGGTTCCAGAGGGTTCTCAGAAAATGATTCAGCTAGATTAGCAGCAGAAGGAAGAATGTCCTGAGTTGCAGAAGAAGGACATTTGGGAGGCAGAGTGACCAAATATTTGGCAGTGATGGCAAGCCCTTGGCTTCCATTGATATTCTACTCCAATACTCATTGTGTGTTGAACATCTTCAACCCCTAGCTGAAGGTCGAAAGAATCAATCAGCTCATCCTTTGCACTAACTTCAATACAAATGCGTGCAAAATTGATTATTTTCTTACTAGAGGTTAGCGAATCAGCATAGAGGGGTCTACCAACTGCACTAGCCATGTAGCTCAAACCCTCTTCCGTCCAAAATTGGGGAGGAATGTTATAGAGCTTAATCTAAAGTGGGATGGAGGAGTGGTCTTCTTTTGAAATAAGAACATCAGCCTGCCACTTTTTTAGAATCAAAGGCCTCCCCTGAAATAACCAGGGGCCTGATTCAAAAACCTTAGATCTTGCAACTTCACTTTCAAACTTAAAGAAGAAGAAGCCATGGTCATTAGCAAGAACCTCCAACAAACCCATGCAATTCCACACTTTATGGGCAATGAATTTCATAGAAGAAAAGGACAGTGTCTTTTCAATGAAATATCCTACCAGGCAATTACTACATTTAGCACATCCTTTGTTCGCCATTCAGGAGGAGGAAGAACACTAACTTTATTGTTGAGTCTATTCGATTGGTAGAATTTCAGTTTCATCTGCTCCTGAGGAGGGATGGAGTATGAGTTGGGATTTTGGGTGTTTGCCGCTCTTCTAAATTTCAAAACTTGGTTCCATGGAGTTTTGGGAACTCCTTTCACTTGCTGGTTAGTACCTAGCATATTACACAAAGAAGGGGTGGGGACATTCACCACCACACGGTCAGAAGCCATAAATTTGGCACCAGAACTAAAGGGGGCTGAATTAGAGGAGGTCAGTTTGGGGCCAAAAATAGGGCCAATCAGCAAAGTGCAGTCTGATCCTGGACAGTGAATGCTTGATTCAATGCTATTAATGGCAGGGGAGGGGTTAATGGGGGTAGATTTTGAAGTATCAGTGAGAGCAGGAGGTAAGGAATTTTTCTCGCCTCCATTAATGTCTGGAACATTAATGATGGGGCAAGGACCCATGATAGGAGATAAGGCTGGAGATCAACGAGAAGAGAAAGAAGGAAGGTGGAAAGAGGGGATCGAAGGGGAAGAAGAGGAGCAGGGGATGGCCATGTCTGCTAGTAGTGGAAGATGGGAGGCTGGTGGTGGTGGGTTTGGCTTGGACTGGTGATGGGTGGTTGGGTGGAGGTGGGATTTGCTTGGATTGGTGTAGGGTGGTTGGGTGGTTGGATTTGCTTGATTTGGTGGTGGCTGGGTGATGGCGGGATCTGGTGGTGGATGGATGGCTGAGTGGTGGTGGGATCTGGTGGTGGAAGGGTGGCTGGTGGTGGTCCGCTGGTTTTGTTATTGTAGTAGTCTTCGCTCAGAAATCGCTTGATACACAGTGTGAAAGTTGGTTAAACATAAAGATATTCTCAAACATAGTTTAATGTGGCCATTATGTCACTTTTTTTTAATTCCTGCCTCTCAATTCAATTACCAAATATGTCAAGGAAACTTTGATTGCATAATTAATTGGAGTTATTATTAGGGCTGTCAAAATTTGACACGACACGATTAACCAACACAAATCGACACGAATTAAACGAGTTTGAGTGAGATCTTAACGGGTTTGGGTGATAAACGGGTTGACACGCCAAACATATTTAATAAACGGGTCGTGTTTGGGTGAGACCTGTCAAATCGTTTATCATAAGTTTATCCGTTTAAATAAAATTAATATAATAATAAATTAATAATTATTTAAAAAATTAGTAAGAAAAAAGAAGTAAAGAAATCAATAAGAAAAAAGAAGTAAAGTAGTAGTTCAAAGACAAAAAAGAAAAAAAGATGAACACTTCAAAGACAAAGGCGAATTTTATTTGTCTCACATTGAAAAATGAGGGAAGATGGGTAGGGTTGAGTTGTTTATAAAAAACAATGACCTTTTAATTTTATTTTATTTTTTAAGTTTTCAAGTCCTATTTGTCCCACATTAAAAATTGAGAGGAGATGGGGAGGGTTGAGTTGCCTAAAAAGTAATGACCTCTTACTTTTTTTTTTTTTAAGTCTTTAATTCTTATTTGTCCCACATTGGAAATTGAGAGGAGATGAGGAGGGTTGAGTTGCCTATAAAAAACAATAGTCTCTTACTTTTTTTTAAGTCTTTAAGTTTTATTTGTCACATATTGAAAAATGAGGGGAGATAGGGAGGGTTGAGTTAGTTATAAAAAGTAATGACCTCTTACTTTTTTTTTTAAGCCTTCAAGTCTTATTTTTATGAAATTTGACTAAAAAATCTTTTTTTTTGAAGTAAGTGCAATTGACAATAAAAAAAAATGGAGTATTAAAATTTGTTAATATAATTTTTTTTAAATTAAATGGGTTAAACGAGTCGTTTCGTGTTACCCGTTTATTAAATGAGTCGTGTTCGTGTGGAAATTTTTTATCTGTTTATTAAACGTGTCGTGTACGGGTTTATATATTTTTCACCCGTCATCCGTTTAACCCGACACGTAACCATTTAACCCGACATATTTGACACCCCTAGTTACTACACGTTGCCCACATGGTCCTTGTTTACAAGAATTCCTATTCTAAAAGCATCCATTAAGCAACATACAAGGCCGTTCTATGCATTTGATTTTTATACTGTTGATTCATAATGGCTTACAATAGTAATGCACATACATTGGATAATCTTAGCATATTGTTTTCTTATGCTAATTTTTGAGATGATTTGAACCATCTTTTATGTTGAGATTACATTATCCGTTGGAAGTGTTTATGTTTTGTTTCAAAACGATCTGAACATCTCTTTGTTTTTGAGATTTAAACTTCGTTCTACTTTATTATATAAATTAAAATGACATCCCATTTTGGCACCTGTTATTGGAACAAATTTATAATTCAAAAATGTCAAAACACTATTTAAGGTTGCAAATGAGTGATTTGATATCCCAAAATGACAACTTCCTTTGAAGTTGTTCTTATATTTTTAAAAAAATTATTGATTATTGTGTTAAATTAAGGAGGATAAAAAATTCGTTTAAAGTAATTTTATGAGAGTAGCTACATAAGTCACATGAAATAATTTAATTTGACAAGATCAATACATTATTATTTAAAATTAAAAAAAATTATCACTTGATGGGGGAAAGGGAGGAGTATAGTATGTAGAAAATATAGATTTAAATATGCACATATATTTCTCAAACATAGTTTAATGTGGCCATTATGTCACTTTTCTTTAATTCCTGCCTCTCAATTCAATTACCAAATATGTCAAGGAAACTTTGATTGCATAATTAATTGGAGTTACTAAACCTTGCCCACATGGTCCTTGTTTGCAAGAATTCCTATTCTAAAAGCATCCATTAAGCAACATACCAGGCCATTCTATGCATTTGATTTTTATACTGTTGATTCATAATGACTTACAATAGTAATGCATATACATTGGATAATCTTAGCAAATTGTTTTCTTATTGACGAAATGAGATTATAACAATCAATTCAGTAAATACATTTTTGTCACATTTTTTTCTGCTTGGCTTAGCAGATTGTTTTCTTATTAACATGAGATTGTGGCAATCAATTTAGTAAGTACATTTGTGTCATGAGATTATGTCGTAATCAATTCATTAAGTATATTTGTGTCACATTTTCTTAGGCTTGTCTTAGCAGATTTTTTTTTTTTTTATTTGCATGAGATTGCAGTAATCAATTCGGTAAGTACTTGTGTCACATTTTCTTCTGCTTGTCTTGGTAGATTTTTTTCTTATAGACATGAGAATGTAGCAATCAATTCAGTAAGTACATTTGTGTAAGTGCATCAACTTCAGGTAGTGGGTAGGCTGTTGCCCCCCTCCCCCTTCTCTTCCTCTCTCATTCATTGGATCAGATTTATATATATCCATATTCATATCTGATTAGATTTAGATTCAAATTGGATTCGGACTGAAATCCAGTCCATTGACAAGCCTATTTGCACCAATCGAATTGACTGATTATGATTAAGTTTTAACATGTGACCGTGAATACAATATTTTCCTTAAAAAGTGCACTGAATAAGGATTTTTGTTCCCTCCAAAGAAACCGGATATAGGTGAAATCCACACGCCTCCTAAAAGGTGCCATAGCCGAATATAGGTAGTAGAAAATTTCTCCCTCATTTGTTTGAATGGCCAATATAATTTGACCATTCGAATTGCTGAGCACCGATCCTCCTCTAGAAAAACCTGGATTCCCCTTACTCGCTCCATCAACGTTAAGTTTAATCCAGTCATTAGATGGTAGTTCCCATCTGTATATCCGATTTCTCCTCCAAAACCTTAGGCCATAAATTAAATTTCCGATTGAGCTCCCTCTCCTGAAAATCACCAACTGATTTAGAGGCTTGTAATCGCAGCTCATGTAAAACACGGAAAAAACGGAGATAAATACTCTAAACCATCTATGAAATTGTTGATGGTCCTATAAGCCATCTTTTGAGCAAAGTGCGTATGAACAGAGTCATGGCACACCTATATCTCTTCTTGTCTTGCCTCCTAGCCCTAGTAGCTCTTCAGGGCATCAATGGTGTCCAATATGAGGTCATCAATAATGCACCATCAACCCCAGGCGGTGTTCGCTTCTCGAGGGAGATTGGGATTGACTACACTAAGAACATAATGAGAACCATCAACAATTTCATATGGAACATCTTGCAAGAAAACACTTTGGAAGATAGAAAGAACGTGGAAGTTGTCAAAGTGTTCATTGAAGAGTACAAGGGAGCCGAAGCAATCACTTACGGCGAAAACATTAATGTCAGTTCTGTGTACTTGCAAGGCTACCAAGGTAATGTGAAATGGGAATTCACTTCTTTGCTTCATCATGAAATGACCCATGTGTTTCAGTGGAATGGAGAGGGCCACGCTCCAGTCGGGCTGGTCGAAGGGATTGCTGATTATATGATCTTGAAGTCCAACGATTATCCCCCGGCCTTCGCAAAACCGGGGCAGGGTGACAGATGGGATCAAGGGTATGATTTTACGGCACGGTTTTTGGAATATTGTGATGGTCTTAGACCAGGGTTTGTGGCCGCATTGAACAAAAAGATGAGAACTGCTTACAGTGATCAATACTTTATTGAGCTATTGAATAAGCCAGTTGATCAACTATGGAGCGAGTACAAAGCTAAGCACATGAATCTGCAGGCTTGAACATAGATTGATGAAATGATTTAGTAGTCTGAGACTCTAAGTAGGAGACAATTAGTAGATGTGTGTCCTTTGGTATGAGTTAGAAATGAACTAAAGATAATAAATTTGTCTATTTACACTTTTTGGGGTTTGTAATCATAACTTGAATGTAAAATTGTTTGCAATTGATACACAGTTATCTCTATTTTTTTACAATTAGCCTCAATGTAAATAAATATAAATATATCATCTTATTTTTTTTCAGTCAAAAGAATTAATTAAAGTTGGTAATTAACATCTATGCATTTGATTTTTATACTGTTGATTCATAATGACTTACAATAGTAATGCATATACATTGGATAATCTTAGTACATTGTTTTCTTATTGACAACATGAGATTGTGGCAATCAATTCAGTAAGTACATTTGTATCACATTTTTTTCTACTTGTCTTAGGGGATTGTTTTTTTATTGACATGAGATTGTGCCAATCCATTCAGTAAGTACATTTGTGTCATATTTTCTTCGACTTGTCATAGCAGATTGTTTTCTTATTTACGATATGAGATTGTGGCAATCAATTCAGTAAGGACATTTGTGCCAAATTTTCTTTGACTTGTATTAACAAATTATTTTCTTATTGACATGAGATTGTGGCAATTAATTCAGTAAGTACATTTGTGTAAGTGCATCAACTTCAGGCAGTGGGTAAGCCACCGTTAAATATGAATTTGTTTAAATATCTTAAATGGGATATGAATATGAATATATAAATTCGATCCAGTAAGATAAATTTGGATTCAAATCGGATTCGGACTAAAATTCAGTCCATTGACAGGCCTACTTATACCAATCGAGTTGACTGTATTCCACTATATAAAATCATTTAATGAGCAATTATTGGTAATATACATGCATCTCCTTTTGCTAGATTTGTTACAAAAAAAAAAAATTAAATTCATGATTTCAAAATCAATTACAACTTGGAAAATACATTGATACAACTACAAGTTTTTAGATTGTGGCCTTTAAACACTGGTATGAATGCATTAATTGAAATTTCCATTTAGGATCTAGAATTGTAGATTCATATCTGAACAAAAGGAAAACGCTTATTATATAAACTCACACACACACTTCCTCTAAGCCATCTTTTGAGCAAAGTGCGTATGAACACAGTCATGGCACACCTATATCTCTTCTTGTCTTCCCTCCTAGCCCTAGTAGCTCTTCAGGGAATCAATGGTGTCCAATATGAGGTCATCAATAATGCACCATCAACCCCAGGCGGTGTTCGCTTCTCGAGGGAGATTGGGATTGACTACACTAAGAACATAATGAGAACCATCAACAATTTCATATGGAACATCTTGCAAGAAAACACTTTGGAAGATAGAAAGAAAGTGGAAGTTGTCAAAGTGTTCATTGAAGAGTACAAGGGGGCTGAAGCAATCACTTACGGCGAAAACATTAACGTCAGTTCTGTGTACTTGCAAGGCTACCAAGGTAATGTGAAATGGGAATTCACTTCTTTGCTTTATCATGAAATGACCCATGTGTTTCAGTGGAATGGAGAGGGCCACACTCCGGTCGGGCTGGTCGAAGGGATTGCTGATTATATGATCTTGAAGGCCAACTATTATCCCCCCGCCTTCGCAAAACCGGGACAGGGTGACAGATGGGATCAAGGGTATGATTTTACAGCTCGATTTTTGGAATATTGTGAGGGTCTTAGAAAAGGGTTTGTGGCTGCATTGAACAAAAAGATGAGAACTGCTTACAGTGATCAATACTTTATTGAGCTATTGAATAAACCAGTTGGTCAGCTATGGAGCGAGTACAAAGCTAAGTACAGGAATCTGCAGGCTTGAAGATAGATTGATGAAATGATTTGTATTGGATTTAGTAGTCTAAGCAGGAGACAATTAGTAGATGTGTGTCCTTTGGTATGAGTAAGAAATGAACTAAAGATTATTGGTATTGTATGGAATCCTCTCTCTCTATCTCTAAGATTAACATTCCCTGTCATCAGTGATTTATATTTGCAATTGCAACAATTAGAGTAGAGTACATTTGCCATTTTTTGGCATACAGAGGAGTTTCAATGATTAGAATGATGAAATATGTCTTCTTGTTTACAAGTGAGGGCTGTCTCTTGGCATGGGAGACAACACAAAAACAAGTTAATCAAAACACTCTAGGGTTGTACAAATGCTGGAAATAAAAATAATGTATAGGATTGTAAACAAACTATGATACTAGGCTCGAGACGGACTCGTTAAAAGCTTATTTTGAGATTGACTCATATGATAAAAGAGTTTAATTACTCTTGTGTTTGTTTTTAGGATTGTGAATTTTTAAACTCAGCTTGTTAAACTAATTATTATCCAAAGTACATATAAAAAGTAGGCTAGTCGAGTTTGGCTCAACAAATGCTCGTTCATGATCAACTCGTAAAGCAATCGTATCGTTTCAGATTGACATGTTGATTGAAGAATTTTATCAGAACAAGCTATTACAGTCATGAATGAGTAATGCACACATCTGATGTGATGAGGGGATGTGAAAATTATAATGCACACATCTTATGGTCTTATGGCATTACCATGAATTAAAATTTTTTCCTTTTCTGGGGAATAAATTACATATATGACTATGAATTGGGTTAGAGTATGTCCTTGAAAAATAAATATGTATCGTCCTTAGGGCTGTAGAAAATGATTGAACCTGAAACTTCTGAATTACCAAAGATCAAGTTCAACCACCTAAGAGTACGACTAGTTCTTGGAACACATACATTTTGGAATTAGATTGGCGAGACAGTTTTTATTTATTAAATCGTGTCTCAAAATTAACATTGAAAAACATAATAAAACAATTAAGACAATTTTCAAAATAACTTATGTGGATTGCCAGTATCCAAACCATATTTCTCCAAAATCCTTATTTTCATATTCTATTAATATAATATTTATTGATTGTACAAATCCATTGAATTCAGTCACCATATTTTCTTGTAGAGATGATAAAACCAACTAAATATTGGGTGTAACAGTGGCACCACGTCATCATTAGTGTGTGGTGTCACCATTTAATAATAAACCTATAAATAAATAGGTGAACTCTACTTGAATAGTTATTAAATGATATGACAAGATGATAATTAAAATATGTGGGATTCATTTGTTTATTTGTTACACTTTTATTAGATAATGACACCACGTGTCAATGATGACATGGTATCACCGTTACACCCAAAAAGATCACATTTGTAGCGGTCGGAAAGTATTGTAACATTTGTCCTTTATTTTTTATTTGATTTTTTGTAGTGTTCTAGGGGTAATTTATTTTATATGAGACTGACATTGAGTTGTTTGGTTCATGTTATATCTAAATCTTATCGTGTCAAAATGGACCAACTTATACTTGATCTATTTTTTAGTTAGTTTTGTCTCATGTATAATAAGCTTTATTTGGCCAAGTATATGTCATGTTTAGCAGGGTTCACGTTGATTCATTTACTTGAAAGGTCTAATGGATTGACTACTCTACTAATTCACTAAGGTTAATAATAATGTTATTTGAACATAATTTGTTGACTTAATCTATCATAATTATTGGATTGGTTGTGGATCCCATTAAATACTGGGGTCACTGTTAATCCAATGATTATAAATAATTAGATGAATAAATTATGTCCAAATAGCATTACTCTAAGATTAAATTCAAAATTACTAATTCTATGTCAGTTACATGTGGGCTTCACAGAACATTTCAAGTATTATCATAGGTGAGTTTGCATACAGAGGTACATCAATTGCTAATTGGACGGATTGAATTCATGTCCTAGACGGCTAGGTTATGTTTTTTTTTTTAGTTCAATAATTAGGGGTGTTCGGTCTTTTCGGTCCGATTAAAGACCATTTACGCCAAAATTAAAATATTCATGAAAGATAAAATCCAAATTTCAGACCTCGATTTACAGTCCTGCACCAATCGAGTTGACTGATTATGATTGGGAATACAATATTTTGCACTACAAAAGCATTTAATGAGTAGTTGTTGGTAATGTACATCTCCTTTGCTAAATTTGTTACTAAAAATAATAAATCTAATTGATGATTTCAAAATCAATCACAACTTGGAAAATACAAAGAGATTTACAACTACAATTTTTAAATTTCAAAGTTTAAACTCCGGATTTTTTTTTTCTTTTTTGGAAGGTAAATAAAGGTATTGACTAGTGCATAAAATTTCAAAGGTAAATAAATTTCAAAGTTTAAAGACCGTTATTAATGCTTCTATTCACTACAAAATCAATGATAACTTCGAAAATACATATATGGATACCTAAAACTACTAAGTTTTAAAATTTTGGCCATTGACCATTGGTTTTAGTGCATTAATGAGGTTCCCTTTTAAATTTTAGAATTGTTGTTTTATATCTAAATAAAGAAATTAAATTATTCACGAATCAGCGATGAACAAGCAATTTACGGGTATCCATTTAAATCATGACACATCAAAAAATCGGTGTAATTTTAAATTCAGTGGACCCATAATAATAAAAGAATATTTCGTAGGCAAATCGATGTTTGTCACCTTCCCCAAACCCATCCGTCCTTCAACGATTTAAGCCTCCCTTAATTTTAATAAAAAATCAATCTCTCCTGATTTGATATGTATAAGGTTTAACAAAAAAAAATTTTTAAGAATTTTTTATTTAAATTTAAATTTGAGTTTAAAAAAAGATAACAACAATGGGAGATGTTTTATAAACCCACACACTTTCATATCTATACAAACATCACAATGCACCATTTAGAAGCATCATTTAAAAAAAGTGCATATGAACATAATCATGGCACACCCATATCTCTTCTTATCTTCCTTGCTAGCTCTAGTAGCCCTTCAGGGTATCAATGGTGTCCAATATGAAGTCATCAATCAAAAACCAACAACCCCGGGAGGTGTTCGCTTCTCGAGGGAGATTGGGATTGACTACACTAAGGACATAATGAGAACCATCAACAATTTCATACGGAACATCATTGAAGAAAACGCTTCGGAAGATAGAAAGAACGTGGAAGTTGTCACAGTGTTCATTGAAGAGAACAAGGGAGGGTACAAGGGTGCTGAAGCAATCACTTATGGCGGAAACATTAGTATCAGTTCTGTGTACTTGCAAGCTTACCAAGGTAATGTGAAATAGGAGTTTACTTCTTTGCTTTATCGTGAAATGACCCGTGTGTTTCAGTGGAATGGAGCTGGCCAAGCTCCGTTCGGGTTGATCGAAGGGATTGCTGATTATATCATCTTGAAGGCCAACTATTATCCCCGGGACTTCGCGAAACTGGGGAAGGGTGACAGATGGGATCAAGGGTATTATGTTACGGCTCGTTTTTTGGAATATTGTGAGGGTCTTAGAACAGGGTTTGTGGCCGGATTGAACAACAAGCTGAGATATGCTTACAGTGATCGATACTTTGTTCAGCTATTGGATAAGTCAGTTGATGAGCTATGGAGCGAGTACAAAGCTGAGCATAGAAATCTGCAGGCTTGAAGCTGCATTGATGCAATGATTTGTATTGGATTTAGCAGTCTAAGCAAGAGACGATTAGTAGATGTGTCTTTTGGTATGAGTTAGAAATGAAATAGAGATTATTGGTATTGTGTGGAATCCTCTCTCTCTCTCTCTCTCTCTCTCTCTGTCATCAATGATTTATATTTACAATTGCAAAAATTAGACTGGAGTACATTTGCCATTTCTTAGCATATTGAAGTGTTTCAATGATTCGAACAATGAAATATATGGCTTCTTGTTTACAAGTGAGAGCTGCCGCTTCACATGCAAATACAACACAAAAAAAAGTTAATCAAAGACTCCAGGGTTGTAAACAAACTATGCTACTACTAGGCTTGAGACAGTCTCGTTAAAAGCTCATTTTGAGATTGACTCGTATGATAAAAGAGTTGAATAAACTTGAAGCTTATATTTAAGATAACCATTTTATTGGGATAAGCTTATTAAGCTAATCATTATCTGCAGTATATATATATAAGTAATGCTAGTTGAGTTTGGCTCAACAACTGCTTGTTCATGATAAATTTGTATGACAATCATCTCATTTCGGATCGACATGTTACTGAAGAATTCTATTACATTCATAAATTTATATAAATCCCGTGATTGATCTGTGCATAAGTTTTTATCTATCAATTTCTTGATCTCCTCCCTTGATTGATTTTACTTTATCTTAATTGTCATTCATCTTAATGTCCTTCAATCATTCCTAAATCTCTGGCAGCGCATATTCTTGGAACACAGAGACTGTGAAATTGGATTGGCAAGACCTTTGTATCAATTCAATAAAAAATGTAATCTAGTGTACGAGTCTCCCATCGTTACGGGTATAAAGAAAATTGAGGAAATTTCCAAAAAAAAAATTGTGGATTAGCAGTACCCAAAACCATCTTTGTCCAAAATACTGTCATATTTTGTTAATATACCATTTATGAATCACACAAATCCATTGAATTCATTCACCATATTTTCTTCCTTGGAACACATAGACTGTGGAATTGGATTGACAAGACCTTTGTATCAATTCAATAAAAATGCAGTTTAGTGCACAAGTCTCCCATCATTACGTGATATAGGGGAAATTTTTACTGTCATATTTTGTTAATATACCATTTATAAATCATACAAATCCATTGAATTCATTCACCATATTTTCTTCCTTGGAACACATAGACTGTGGAATTGGATTGACAAGACCTTTGTATCAATTCAATAAAAAGGCAGTTTAGTGCACAAGTCTCCCATCATTACGTGATATAGGGGAAATTTTTACTGTCATATTTTGTTAATATACCATTTATAAATCATACAAATCCATTGAATTCATTCACCATATTTTCTTCCTTGGAACACATAGGCTGTGGAATTGGATTGACCAGACCTTTGTATTAATTTAATAAAATAGGCAGTTTAGTGCACGAGTCTTCCGTTAATACGGGATATAGAGGAAATTTCCAAAAAAAAAATTTGTGGATTGACAGTATCCAAAACCATCTTTCTCCAAAATACGTTACTGTCATATTTTGTTAATATACCATTTATAAATCATACAAATCCATTAATTCATTCACCATATATTCTTCTGGAGACGATGTGGATCCAACTTTAGAAATGGTATATTAGCTTCTCTGACTACTATGATTCAAATATACATCAGGGACAGATTAACTTCTCTTAAGTTCAAGAACTCTGTTCAAAATGTCCAGTTATTGCAATCTTGGGGCTTCCCCTGCTCCTGTTTGGAATGACACCCCATGTAGATTTTTGTTTTTGTTTGTTTGCAAGCTTACTGATTGGGATTTTGGGGGAAGTACTGGCTCATGGCCTATACTTCCCTTGAAATTCTGATTTCCTCTGCTTTGCTGGATTTTCTAATGGGGAGTGTTTGTTATAACTGCCTGTTTGTGTACAGTTTTGGGTTGAATGAATTTTATTTACCTTCCAAAAAAAAAAAATACTTCAGATGTGTGTTCAAGAGCCTCTAAACAAAATTCACCCTCACATAGCCATGGGTCACATTCACCTTTTCCTGTTTTCTCTGTTAACCCTGGCAGAACTCCAACGCACCTAGGCAGTACAATGTGAAGTTAGCAAAAATGCACCACAACCCCTGGTGGACTCCGATTCAACTGAGAGATCGAAATCCCTTACACTAAGAAAATAATGGGAACCATCAACATGTCTTGGAACACATACACTGTGGAATTAGATTGCGACACAGTTTTTATTAATTGAATCTTGTCTCAACATTGAAAAACGTAATAAATCAATTAAGACAATTTTCAAAATGACTTATGTGGATTGACAGAATCCAAACCATATTTCTCGAAAATACTTACCTTCATATTCCATGAATATAGCATTTATTTACTGTACAAATGCATTGAATTCATCAACCATATTTTCTTGTAGGGAAAATACTATTTGAACCTAATTTGAGGATCTAATCTAGGGACTTAATGATGTAAGAGAGGATGTAAATCCAACTATATAAGTGTGTTCAAGAGCCCTCTAAACAAAATTCACCATAAAATAGCCATGTCTCACTTTCACTTTTTCCTGTTTTCTCTACTAACCCTAGCAGCCCTCCAAGGCAACTACGCAATTCAATATGAAGTTAGCAACAATGCACCAACAACCCCAGGTGGAATGCGATTCGACCGAGAGATCGGAATCCCATACACTAAGCAAATAATGGGAACCATCATCAACTTCATATGGCAAATCTTTCAGCAACCTACGTGGGCAGATAGAAGGAACCATGAACGTGTGATAGTGCTCATATCAGACTACAAAGGGCTTGAAGCCTACACTAAGAATGAATATGTCAACGTCAGTGCTGATTATTTACATCTATATCCGGGTAATATAAAGTGGGAATTCACCTCTTTGCTTTATCATGAGTTGACTCATGTGTTTCAGTGGTCTGGTAATTTTACGGCCCCGGGAGGATTAACCGAAGGAATTGCAGATTATATGATCTTGAAGGCCAATTATTATCCTCCCGGTTTCGCGAAACCCGGGTTTGGTGATAGATGGGATCAAGGATACGATGTAACGGCTCGATTTTTAGAATACTGTGACAGTTTAAGGAAAGGGTTTGTGCCAACACTTAACAAGAAGATGAGATATGCTTATAGTGATCACTACTTTGTTGAGCTACTGGGGAAGCCAGTTGGGCAGCTGTGGAGTGAGTACAAGGCTAAGTATCGGAATTAGGCTATAAATGTCAATTCTTCCAGTCGATTTAAATGAATAAAATGAGATTTGTACTACAGATAATATGTTTTCTAATACTATTATTGCTTACAATTCTCTCTCCAGGAGCCAGAAATTTAGTAACATTGTGATACAAATAAGTTATTGTTTTAATTAAAAACTTTGAGTCGACAAAACTTATGGGGCCAAAAAGAAAAGAAAAAACTGCAGATTGTACCGTCGGTTATGAATGATTAAATCAACAAATTAAATTCAAAAACATTGTTCATCGGATAATTATCTCCGAGACGACCGTGACTGTGTAAATTTCCGAGGGCTAAGACCACCTGTTCCAACTTGCTGCTGACGGTTAACTCATTCAGTTTCTTTATTGTTTGGTATATTTCAAGGGATAAAAATATATTTTGTCCAAAACATGTAGTCCATGAAACCCATCATCAGAGAATCTATATGATATTGTAAAAAAATATGAGAGTTTAGCTAAGCTACAATGTTAACAAAAAAATAAATTATACCATTAGCTCAAAACCAACATAAGATCAAAAGACATATTGGAATCTGAAACTCTTAAATTGATGCAACATTGTGAAAACTATTTGAACAAGTACAAACTGGACTGCTTAGAAGAAATAGAAGTCTCCTCTTGTCAAGCAACTAGGGAAAAGCACACATCAGAGGTGAATCACCATCCAAGTAGAAAAAGAAAAAAAGAAAATGGGACGTTTCAAATGGCTTGGAGGGTCCCACATTATGTTGATTTACGGGATCCAAATGGTCAATTTACTGTTTTGTTCCTGTGTTCATGGTACTGATAGTATTGGACAGGGTATATAAGGTGTTTCACTTGTTAATTATACAAAGATAAGTGAGATAAATAGGATGGTTTCCTTCCACTAGCAGTCTAGCACCAACTGTATTCCTCTTGTTTTAGAGGCACTCTTTTTTGGTGGAATAAAAGTTCAGAAGATATTTAGTGTAGCAGTAACATCCTTCAACGCCTTCATATATATTTATATATTTAATATATTTAACGGGTATAATGTGGGGCGGGGAGGGGATAAGGGTAAGTCTATTCCCGCCTTTATCACCGCACGGATTTATACGGGTATTCTCGTATACGTCCACCATTCAATACGTATAGTCTATTCCAGGTCCAAACAAGACGGGTTTGGACAAATATCTCTTTTTTTTCGGTCCATTGTCATCTCTAATTCTATAGAGATGTCAAAACTATGTCTTAATTCGAATCTTACTAAGAGGATCACTAGAAATAGCATAGATCTTTCCTTTATCTTTTTTACAAGTAGTTAATATATTTAAGAAAATTAAATATATAGATTAGATATCATCTGAATTTATCTTACTAAGAATATATCTAAGATGGATATGCAATACGATAAAAAGATGAGAAGCGTCTGTTATTTTTGTTGAATCTTAATTGTCTCAAAATATAACATGGAAAAAAAAAGGTAATATCAGATGGTGCTAACATTTAAGACAATTTTGCCTGTATAGATTGACAGTATTCATAACATTTTTCCAAAATCCATTTTCAAACAGCACTTATAAATTATGTAAACCCATTCAATCCATTCACGTAATTGTTTTTTTCACAGAGACATTACCCATAATATTGTTCACAGCATTAGCAATGGCTAACCTTCATATTGTCCTGCTCTCTCTCCTAGCCCTAGCGGCACTCCAAGTCAATTACGCAGTGGACTACACAGTTACTAATACTGCACCAGCAACCCCCGGTGGAATCCGATTCGACCGCGAGATTGGTGTCGCATACACTAAGCAAATAATGGGACCTATCAACAAGTTCATCTGGGATATCTTCCAAGAACCAACTCCGGCAGACCGGAGAAACATACAACATGTGAAAGTGCTGATTTCAGACTTTACCGGTGTTGATGCATATACTAATGGTGAATACATTAATGTCAGTACTATTTTTATCCAAAGATGGTCGGGCAATATAAAGTGGTACTTCACCGGAGTAATGTACCATGAAATGACTCATATTTTTCAGTGGTCGGGAAATTTTACGGCTCCCGGAGGATTGACGGAGGGTTTTGCAGAATATGTGATGATGAAAGCGGGATATAATCGTCCTGGTGTTGCACAACCAGGGCAAGGTAATAGATGGGATCAAGGGTACGATGTAACAGCTAGGTTTTTGGAATATTGTGATGGTTTGAAAAGAGGATTTTCGCCTGCACTTAACAAGAAAATGAGATATGCTTATAGTGATAACTACTTTGTTGAGTTGCTGGGGAAACCAGTTGGGCAGCTATGGAGTGAGTACAAGGCTAAGTATGGGCGTAAGACTACGACTCTCAAGTCAACTGTTAGATTTAAATGAATAGAATGAGATTTGTAAAACTGTTTCTGACATAAGAAACTATAAGTATTTCTTAAAACACCCTTAATCTCTCTCTCTCTCTCTCTCTCTCCCAAACACACACGATAAGCTTAAACTTCAGAGCATTTGTCTCATTCTTTCTCATATGCACACTGGGTTAATATGATTCCAAGTCACGATATCTGTTAACAATTTGGAGAGCACTAATATGTATTAGTAGCTAGAGCCACCGATGAACTATATCGTGTGATACTCACAAAAATCTAGATATGACAAAAGTTGGACATTGAGAGAGAAATTCAAAATTTTGACCATGCATGCTATAACTTTTTTTTTGTTTAACAGCCAAGAGTGTTCAGACAAATGAGTTATTATTTAAATAAAATCTTCGATTCAGTCAGCAATACTTAGGAGGCCAAAAAGAAAAAAAAAACACTTGATTGGACCATCCGATAAATATCTTCATGAGGACCATGACTACGTAAATTTCCGAGTGCTGGTCTACCTTGGCTTCTTATGGTTAATTCATTCATTTTCTTTTTTGTTTGGATTTTATTTGGGCATATTTATAATTTGCCTAAAACATATAGTTAAGAGACCAAGTGCAAATTCTGTCTAAACAAATTAAAATTTAAACATGTCAAAATTACTAATTGCAATATCATAATCAGCACTCTATCTTATCCAAGTCAATTTTGAGACACATTTTAATTTAAGTTCTTGGTCATATAATTTAATTGTACTTGTCTCTCATGACTAAGACAACTAATTAGTTTGCCCTTAGTTTTACTTGGACTCATGAACCTGAAGAACATAAGTACACTTTTGTTCATTGGGGACAAATTAAGAATTTTTCTTGTTTAAAAAAATCTAATCCCTTTGTTAATATTCTTTATAGAGATATGTCAAAACTACATGGAGGGTTCGAATCCTAAAAAGATGTCTATAAGAGCTAAGATAAATCTTTCTTTCATCTTTGTCAAACAATTGAAAAGTATATAAATGATTAAAATATTTAAGAAGCTTAGATAAGCATTAGATGCCGGCTTAATTTAACGTATTAAAAATAAATCCAAGAAGGGTATATTATCGAAGAAATAGATCGGAAACAATCGTTTATTCTTATGGATAATTGCACAGTCAAAAATAATATAAAGCAGAGATCCTGAATGATGTGATATTGTAATAACAAATATTTTGACCATATTTTTTTTTATCTAAAATCTAAATTTCGAACAATAATACTTTTTTTTCCTACTTTTATTCATCTAAAATTCAAGTTTTACTTGCTAGGTATGTTGTCACATTATTTGATATCTATTTTTTATCCTATTTTTTTTAAAGTAATGCTATTAAAACTTAAAAAATTGACTTAATTTGTTGAGCTAATGATGTGATTTCATTATAATCCCATTAAATTAACACCAAATTTTAATAATTAATGGACCATAGTTAATTTAAAAATTATAATAAATTAAGTCTCAATAATAAAGTTGATTTTTTTAGTCCATACGCTATTATCCACATTGTCCTTAGTATCAAACTTTAACATGGACAAAAGGTGATAACAGATGGTGCTACCAATTAAGAAAATTTCCCTATGTAGATCGATAGAATCCATTGAAATACAATTTCATAAATTATGCAAAATCCATTGAATTCATTCATTAAATTTTTTCAGAAAGACCATTTGGATCCAGCTTTATATATGTCTATATGATGGCTTCACTTCACATAACCCCACATTCTTCACAGCATCATCACCCATGGCTAACCTTCATCTCTTCCTCTTTTCTCTCCTAGCCCTAGCGCCAATCCAAGTCAGTTACGCAGTGAACTACGAAGTTACCAATACTGTAGCAGGAACCCCCGGTGGAGTCCGATTCGACCACGAGATCGGTGTCGCATACACTAAGCAAATAATGGGACCTATCAACAAGTTCATCTGGGATATCTTCCAGGAACCCACTCCGGCAGACCGGAGAAACATACAGCATGTGAAAGTACTCATCTCAGAATTCACTGGTGTTGTAGCATACACTAATGGTGAAGTCATTAATGTCAGTTCACCTTTTATACAAACATTTCAGGGTAATTTAAAGTCGTTTTTCACCGGACTGATGTACCATGAGATGACTCATATTTTTCAGTGGTCCGGAAATTTTACGGCTCCAGGAGGATTGACGGAGGGTTTTGCAGAATATGTGATGATGAAAGCGGGATATAGTCGTCCTGGTGTTGCACAACCAGGGCAAGGTGATAGATGGGATCAAGGGTACGATGTAACAGCTAGGTTTTTGGAGTATTGTGATAGTTTGAAAAGAGGATTTGCGCCTGCACTTAACAAGAAGATGAGATATGCATATAGTGATAACTATTTTGTTGAGTTACTGGGGAAACCAGTTGGGCAGCTATGGAGCGAGTACAAGGCTAAGTATCGGCATCAGCCTATTATACTCTCTACTGTTGATTAAATTAATAGAATGAGGTTTGTAAAATTATTTCTGACATAAGAAACTATTATAGTATTGCTTAAAACACCATTAATATATATCTCTCTCTCTCACACACACACACAAGATAAGCTTAAGCTCTAGAGAATTTGTTTCATTGGATAGCCCGTTACGGTGCAATGTAAGTAAGAAGTGATATATTTTTTTTGGGGGATTTAATGTGAATGTTTTTGAGAGGAATGTTGATGGTCGTTAGATAAGTTTATTTAAAACTATTGGATGAACTTATTAAAAAATTTTCTGTTTTATATTATAGATTTCAAATTTATGGAACATGGTTCCATTCCAAGTCATAGTATCGGCCAAATATTGGGGCCATATCAACGAAAAAATATTGGGTGCAACTAGTACACCTCATCAGTAGTGTTATGTGGTATAAAAACTATCCACCAGTAAGTAAACAAGTATGCAAGTGTCCTAAGACCCCCCAAACCTGCTCAGACATTTGGAGGAACCTTCTAAAACTCTGGTATGTCCTAAGACCTATAATGCTGCACATTGTAAGGAATGAGCAGCACACAAGCTTTTGACATGACAGTTGGCATCCATATGGACCCCTGTTACCAAGAAGCAGCTCTAATATAATGCAACAAGCAAGAATTCCAAGGAAAGCAAGAGACAACCAACGGAACAGAGCACATCTACTCAACTGAGTGTGCAGAATATTTTCAACAACATGCCAACTTACCTTCCTGATCTGACCAAAAATGATTATGTGAGATGGACCCTAACCACTGATGGGAAATACTCAGCCAAATTTGCTTGGGAACACTTGAGGAATGCAACTAGTATTCTCTCTTGGCATAAGTTGGTATGGTTTGGCCAGTCAATATTTCGAATGGCTTTCATCCTATGGTTAGCCATTAAAATGAGATTGCGCACTAAAGATAGAATCCAAGTTTTCTCAAATGAAGTTGACACTCAATGCGTCTTGTATAGAAAGGCAAATGAAAGTCACAGCCACCTCTTCTTTGAATGTGATTACTCCTCTAGAATTTATAACTCCATTCTTCTTCAGAGCAATCAACAAGGACATTAAAGGCAATGGCCTGAATTAATTGAATGAGTTTCTCAACAATGGAAAAACAAGAAGATGACCACTATTATCCTGAAGATCAGTCTTTCTACTATTGTTTACCATCTATGGAAGGAAAGAAACGCTAGAATCTTCAGAAACCTGGCTACTGACTTTCATATTCTCTTCAAGATGGTTATGGAGACTATTAGGGAGAGGCTCCTTACCTTGAAATTCAAGTGCAGCCATCAAAATGCCTTGACCTTGCTTCAATGAAACCTGCCTGATACATGTCTCCATTAAGTTCTGGTTATTGAGCTTGCTTGCAACAATGAATTGAAGCTTACAAGGCTTAGCCTCCATCCATCTTGGTAAGGGATTCTAGGGGAAGTACTGGCTCAAGCCTATCTTCCCACATAATTCCAAAATAAAGATGGATGTATTGTTTTCGTTTTAGACTTTTGAGGGGAATCCAATCTTTGTAAAGTTCCGTCCTTTGATTCTTGTGTATTTTTGTCATGATACTTTACTTTCCTGAAAAACAATAAGTCTACACGTGAGTTTCATAAAAATTTATAATCGCTACAACAAAAAATATTTTTTACGATTTTTTTTTTGCGAAGATTTTACATTTGTCGCAAAAAGTTTACTATTCATTACAATTTTACAATTTTGTTGCAAATTTTTATTTTGGCAATTTTTTTTGCGACCTTTTTTTAAGTTCGTTGCAAAAAGGCGGTTCACTCCTAATTATTTTTGGTGGGAGAAATGACGAGAATTGACAATTTTTTATGACAAAACATTTTCGTTGCAAATAGTTTTATCTCGTAACAAAAATAAATAATTTAAAATTTAAAATAAAATAAAGTCTAAATATTTAATTCGCGACATTTAATTTTTCGTCGCAGAATATAAATTTAGTTTTAAATCAAAATTAAAGTAAAAAATAAAATAAAAATATTTTTTGTAAATATTTTTTACAACGTTTTATATATTCGTCACAAAATATAAATTATATTTTTGTATTAATTAAAATTATTAGTTCGCGACATTTTTATATTTGTCTCAGAATTTAAATTTTGTTACTTTAAATCAGAATTAAAATATTAATTATGACGTTTTATTTTTTGTCACAAAATATATTTTATAAAAAACAAAACAACCAAAACGACATCGTTTTTGGGCCTTAAAAATTCTTTTATACACAAAATGACGTCGTTTTGATTATTTAAAAACAAAACCCACTTTGTCGTTTTAGCCCCAGCTAGCAACCCCTTCTTCTTCACTCACTCACTGTCGTAGCAGCCTCCTCTTCGTCAGCCAGTAAGACCCACAAACCACCAGCAACACCCACCTGCCCAGTCTATCTCTCTATCTCTTTAAGTTTCTCTTACTCTCTGTTCTATCTCTGTGCCGCTGCGAGCAAGCGAAGGACGAAGTCGAAGGCTGCTGCAAAGCTTCATTCCATTGAAGCATCGAGCCATCGACAACCATTGATAGCAGGTACACTACTCTCTCTCTCTCTCTCTCATCCGAATTTTTCCTGTTCGCTACAATGAAAAATACTACGATGATGCTCTCGCCTCCGGTGAATTCACAAAGCTGGGTATTATTCTCCTACTGGGTTTTGCTTATTTTTTCATTTTATCAACTGGGTATTTCTAGTTTTGGGCTTTTGATAAAGGTTTGTGAGTTCTGAGTTTTTTAGGGTTTGGGGTTCTTGTATTGGGGAATGTTTTGTTTTGTGATTTGATCTTTTAGTGAATTTAATCGTACCCTTTTGATAAATAACCTGAGAGCTCGCGCTAGAAGATGTTGGTTTTGTAATTTTGCTTCTGGGTTTTGCTTATAATTCTGTTTTATCAACTGGATATTTCTTTGTATGCAATTGTATTATGTTTTTTGTTGCTTGTGATTCTAGTGATTTTTTTTTGGGAGTTTTGGGTCTAATGTATTGCCAGATTGTGGAATTTGTGAATTGAATAGTATATACAAATTCTGGGGATTTTTCAATTAAGTCAGCTTGGCCCTTAATTAAGTCAATGAGAATTCTCACAATAACAAATCTTCTCCAAACACATTGTATGTTAATGGCAATGCTTCTGCTTCAGAAGATGAAAATGAAGATCTTCATGCGGATTTTATTGATGAAGATACTCAACTCCCAAGCCGCATTTCCAAACCTAAGCATTCAAGAAACTGGATCACAAACAGGATCATCTCTTAGCCTTTTAAGGTGAACTCGTTTTTCAGACTCTTAATTATTATTGGCCATGTCCTTAGCTGCATTGAGCTGAATGCATTTTGCTGAAAAGGTTAATGGATAAACACGCAAGGCTAATACAGAAACTTGAGAAAGTCGATGTTGAGTTTTTTACGGTATGAGTATGTTGGATAGTTTTCCCTTCTTTTTTGGTTCTGTTCATGAAGTCTATTTTAGTTAGCTTACAATCTATACTTTTGTCTGATTCGGTCAATTCTGACAGGGAATTTGCCAGTTGTTTGGGATTTTTTTCCATTTTGTATTTGAAACTTTCGGTAATTATCCTAATGGAAAAAGCTCGACTGACTCCCTTACTTGTAAGTATTATCTCTCTCTCTCTCTCTCCATCAGCCTCAAACAAAAAAAAAAGGTGAAGAAAGTAAAAAGATAACAGCTGTTTACTTTTTTATTTCTTGCTTCTTTTTCTTTTGTGATTCTACATTATCTCTGTTTTGTTCTGTTACTTTCTTAAGGACATTGTTCTTAGAGTCAGCTCTTTCTATCTGACCGAATGTTTGAGTTAGAAATACCCTTTCTTTATGGTACTCAGACTGCTCTTTCCAGAATAATTCAAGATTGTGAGCAGTGGATAAAACCTCCATCTGTATCGTTTAATTCATCGTCACCCACATCTTTGAATACGTCATTCAGCCTTACAGACATCACACCTACTAGCCCACCCAATACAAATTTGGCCACTCACCCAGCCCCATCTTCTGGTCTCAAGGTACTTTTCTTGTTGGAGTACTGTTCTACTTATTTACATTTTGCTAGTATTTAGTTTCCCTCCCATATAGGAAACTTTTTATTGTTGATGTTAATTAGACAAGTTAATTCAGATGCAGGTCTCATGCTGAACTTTTGCCCAAGTTATGCAGCAACTTCAAATTTGGCTTTTATAAATGTACTGTGGAGACAGAAAAGTGATATGATTTGTAATTTGATGTACACTTGCAAATTTATGTTATCTATTCAGTATGAGTATTAATATAGAATTCATGTGCTACTTAACAGAAAATAGATAGTAGTAGGGAAAGAATTGATTGTGAAATAAATGAACTGCAAGCCCTTGCTATCTTTTGGGGAGTTTATTATAATTTAAGATTCTTTTGGAAGGTATCTTGCAGAGTTACCTTCAACACAGACAGTCACTCTAGCGTGGGATAGACGAACTCACTGACTTACATGATCTGACATTGTAGAATCATTTACTTTGGAATTTAAAGAAACTCATTAGATGGGGGAATATATGCATATGTATGCACTCTGAAATACGTTTATTTTTGCAGGTACAAAATATGCCTTCTACTTAATTACACAACGTCAAATGTTCATAGCTCTTTGTTTACATGAAACTAGTTGTTGTTTTATATAGTTGTAGATTTTTCTGGCTAAAACGGTCTCATCTTAACGGGTGTGTACTGCAAATATTGACATTATGCTGCAGGAAAGATGTGTAGGTGCCCACACTATGTCCCTTGTTGCCCAATTATTGCACAGATCTAGAGCTCATCTTCAATCGATGCTTCTGCAAAATAATGCCGCTGTAGTTGAAGATTTCTATGCGCATTTGGTATGGCTCTATGACCAAATTTGAAGGAATCCCTCATTGTCCATTGTGTCTTGAGATGCTCCTAACATTTGATACTAGCAAAGCTGTCATTTCAATTGTGGTTGTGATAAAAAATCTGATCATTCAACTAAAAAGATAATGGCTGAGTAGATTTGGTTATTTAGCACATATAATTGTCCTATTTTATTGTTAAAAGGGACATGAATTTGATATCTTAAAAGTTGATATTCATACAAGGGTAGGATTGAGACTTTCAGTCAACACGATGTACTTTTGAATTGATCCTTGATATTATTTTTCCATTTGTCTAAATATATTGTGTGCATTTTTAATTCCTTTAATCTAGTTGGAGAAATTGCAAAATCTCTAGGTATGGTTCAATTCAGTTTCTACAATAATTAGTCAATGACATTAGTCAGCAGTATGTTCATCTCATTAAAGGATGTGTTTTAATCCCCTAGTTATCATCTTTACAAGTTCCTAGGTTTGAAAAAACGGATGTGCTTTTTATCAGGTGGATGCAGTACCAGATCTTATGCCGCATATTCATAGAACAACTGCAAGATTACTTCTCCACATTGATGGGTGAGACATACGAACACATAGCTCAGTTAGTTTTTTTCCCCAATCGTATGTACTATCTGAAAATTGTAGCTCACACTTGTTAGTTGACAGAAGTTGCATAGTAGTCGTCAGTATAAATAAATGTATTACATTCTCACATATGGTTGCATGAGATAGTTCTATTTGTTGATCTGGTAATGTGTTTGTGTTGTTTTTTGTCATTTATTCTGTTTCAGATGTTGTGGGAGTTCTGATGTATGTTGGTTTTGTCTTATGTTTGACATTTGTATTAGCCAGAGTCATGAAATATAATTGCTTTATTTATAAAAGAGTTAATCACTTGTTACTCCTCATGATTAGCCTAAAAACGTATTATTAAAAATAGGCTAAAAACCCTCTTGTGTTAAGAATTAGAAAACCTATATGTTTTTAAAAATTTGATTGATAATTTATTAATGTATTTATTTTTTTTTTTTTTGTAACAGATGAATCCTGGACTTCTGCATCAAAGTGACTGACGAATTATCTTTTGGTTATATATTAAAATATTTTAGAAAACTTGTATGTAGATTACGTTGTTGGATATTTTGATGATTTGTATAACTTTTATTAAGTGTATTTTATTTTTTAGTTTTGTTAGTATGGTATTTGATATTAGTTTGTGTTGATTGTTCAATGGAAAAAATGTAAAATGTATTAATTGTGATAATTTTTTATTGAACACAGGTATTAGTGGTGTACAGGTGAAAAATTTTATTGGAATACCATTTTTTATGAAGAGTTATTTTTTTAAAAAATGAACTTTTTTGTGATGAAATTAATATAGTCGCGAAAAATTGTAGAAACAATATTTTTTGCGACATTTTTTAATTGTCGCAAAATTATGTTCCAATTTTTGGATTAAACATTTTAACGACAACTTTTATACATCGTAAATGTATTTATTCAATTTTTTTGGATTGAACCGTACCAATTTTTTTTCAACGTTTATTCTTTCGTCATGAATGTGTTTACATTATTTTTATTTATGTAAAAAATTATTTGCAACGATTATTTTTGCGCATTGAAAAATTAATTAAATTATTATTTTTTATATATGTAAAAATTTATTTACGACGATTTTTTTACGTCGCAAAAAATTAATTAAATTATTATTTTTTATATTTTTATTTATGTTAAAATTTATTTGTGACACGAAAAATTAATTAAATTATTATTTTTTATATTTTTACATTGGTGGGTCAGATTTAGTTACGTTTCTTTTAATTCTCGCGATGCTTTTTTTCGTTGCAATTTTTTTTTTTGCGATGAAAGTAAAATTGCATTGCAAAATACTTTTTATGACGAGGTTATTACGACAAACATGCGACGAAAAAAACGTCGCGAAAGAGAAATGACGATGATTTTTTTTAAATTTAGCGACGAAAAAATCATCACAAAAAATATTTTTTTTATCTCCATGATAGAAAATGAACCTCATTTTATTTATTTTGTAATTTTTTTTTTAAATAATTATACTACATCAACATTGCTAGCCTAATATAACCGATGTTTACCCATTACCGGAGATGAGTGTATGCGGCATTGACAGGTTAAGTAAAGTATGAACTTTATAGAAGCAAAAGTAGCACCACATTCTTTGGTCCATATTTTGTTCGCTTTTATTATCGGTCTATTATCCTATCATTCCCTTTTTACAATGATTTTGCAAATCCAACCACAGGTTAAAAAAAAGTTGACTTGATTTTGTAAACTTAATTATAAGTTAAATTGGATGAGATCTCAAAACCAATGCACTAAAAAATTTAACATCATTAATTTCAAAAATCAGACGTCTTGAATTCAAATATTGACAATTCCTAATCCTGGCATGGATGCTTTATCTTTTACTAAATTTGGGAGGAGAATAGTTGAAATAAGCGTAAATTAATTCAAACACTCCTGTTGAACAAGAAAACAAAAGAGAATTTAATATCATTACATATTTCTTAAATACCACCTTAATTATGCGGACAGAGAAAAAGATGGGAAGCAACGACTATTCTTATTGAACTTGGACTCAAAATTTAAACCAAAAAAAAAAAAAAAGGTAAGTTAGTGCACAGAATTAAGACAATTTTTTATGAGCCCGTTGACTAGGTCAAGACTAATTTAAATAAACCAAGAAAGTTCAAAAAAGAACTCAATTGAACTTGGGTCAACACATCAAGAGACGGACGTCTAAGAGACGGACATTCAAGAGGCCAACACCCAAAGCACCAAGAGCCAACGCCCAAGCACTTGGGGTGCCGTCCAGGGGTTCACCCAAACCAGGCGCCGCCCAAGGCTGCCCCCTTTGTCCTCCTACGTCCTCTTGTATCCGAGGCAAGCCCAACCCTACTCCAATTCAAGTTCAAGGTCAAGACCAAGTTTAGGACCAAGCTCAAGATTAGGATCATCCTCTGACGGAATAGGGACACGAGTGAGAGAATATCGGGCTACGGAGATCTAGTCCTACTAAGATTATACTTACCAAAATTGTAGAAGACGTCTCACTCACGTGACCACCTTACTCTCACTATATAATGTACGTCCACTCAGTATTGAGGGCACGCCTCTAAAACCTTTACACCTCCCCTTATACACACTCCTCTCTATAATACTTTTGGAGAATATTTTCTCTGGCGATTTCATCCATTAATAAAAGACTCAGATCATCGCCGCCATTCTCGATAGTGAAATAGGTTATCCAGACCGAACCACTATAAATCCCTGTGTTAGCTCTTTATTTACCGTTTTACTAGTAATTGTCTGTTTATTATTCATTGCTTGCCTCTATTTATATTTTTGATTGTTAATCTTACACGACCGATTTGTACATCATCAGTTTCCACCTATAGATCGACAGAATCCAAAACTCTTTTCTACCAAAACCTCTAAATACCATTTTCCAGTGAACAAACATTCATAAATTAGTCAAACCCATTGAATGATGGCTTCACAACCCAGTTCAATTCTTCACAATATTAGCCATACTTCACCTTCGCAATCTTCTTCTATTCTCTCTCCTAACCCTAGCAGTCCTCCTGTGCACCGGCGCCGTTCCACCGGTGGACTCCGATTCAACCGCAAAATCGGAACGGCATATACAGAGAGCATAATGGGACCAATCAACAAGTTCATCTGGGAAGTTTTCCAGCAACCCAATTCAGCAGAAAGAAGAAATAAAGCATGTGAAAGTGCTTATTTCAGATTATGAGGATGTTGAAGCATACACTAATGGCGAATACATTAATGTCAGTACTGTTTTTCTCCAAACATACGAAGGTAATGTAAGTGGTATTTCACAGGAATAATGTACCATGAAATGACCCATATTTTTCAGTGGTCGGGAAATTTTACGGCCCCGGGAGGATTGACGGAGGGGATTGCAGAGTATATGATGATGAAGGCTAAGTATATTTATGCTGGTTTTGCAAGTCCAGGGCAGGGTGATAAATGGGATCAAGGATATGATGTTACAGCTAGGTTTTTGGAGTTTTGTGATGGTTTGAAAACAGGGTTTGTGGCTGCACTTAATAAGAAGATGAGAAATGCTTATAGTGATCACTACTTTGTTGAGCTTATGGGGAAGCCAGTTGGGAAGCTATGGAGTGAGTACAAGGCTAAGTATAGGCATCAAGCTACTGAGATAAACTCTGGTGTGGATTTAAAGGAATAGGGTGAGATTTGTTAAATTGTTTTCTGACATGTGAAACTCTTAGTAGTGTTTAAAAATCTCTCTCTCTCTCCGTAAAAATGTGTATGTGCGTCCATAGATAGAATTGTCAATTTTTGACACCACATAAACTAAATATGAAATTAATGGTTCGGACATAAACTTAAACGAGTTAATGAGTTAAAACGGGTCAACACACTTAAACACGAAAAAAATTATGTCAGATTCATCTCAAAATCAGGTCAACTTGATTTTGACCTGATTAACCCGTATATCTTAAACTGGTTGACATAATTCGGACATGAACCCGACCCAAGCCAATGTAGACCTGTCTATGACAATATAATTTGTCTATTATGTATAATCGATGTGGTCTTAACATTATTACTTATTAGTTCTTACTTCTATTATAGTAATTAACAATATAGTTCATAACATTATTATGATAATATACTAAAATAGTTTTTATTTTAATTTTTGGATTGAAACTTGAATGTAATTTAATTAATTTCATTGATTACATGTGATATGTTATTTGTAAAAAAATTATTTAAAATTTTAGATAAATGATTGAATGATGTATCTAACGACAATGAACTGGTATGAAAACTGGTTATGTGTGTTATACAAGTTCATGGTATGTGTGATAAACATGTATGTATTATGTGTGTTAAACAAGTCAAAATAACATGTGTGCTAAACAAGTCAAAATAACATGTGTGATAACTCAAAAATGACATATTTATTAAATGTGTCAAATAGGTCAGGTTCGGGTTTACACATCTCGACGTGATTATTAAACATATCGTCTTCGGGTTTTAGGATTTTTGATACAATTTCAAAATTAACCTGACACAATTGACACCCTACGTATGAACACACACACACAAAGACACTTGAAGTTATTAATTAATCTCATTCTTTTACATTTATGAAGATGAACACTGTTTTTGCAAATCAAACTTGCAATCCCTAGGAAATCGAATGAGACAGTTTGATTTGTCCCTATCGCAAATTTGTGGATTTCTCACTATAGCAACAGTTTCAACTCAACAACAACTGGAACAGCAAACAATAACAGAAACTCAACTTGCTTTAATTTATTGAAAACACGGGGGTTAATAACACTGTTTCTTTTTTGTCTCTATGTTTATACATAATTTATTTCACAACAGTAAGTAAGGCAAGAACTGTTAGACATTTTCATCTTCAGTTGTACGTTACAAATAAACTTTTCACTCACAAAAAATGTTACATCCTTTCCAGAAAATTAAGTACTAAAAATTGAGTGTTAAATTCTAAGTGTTGAATGTTATTTATTTTTTTAATCTTAAAACAGTTTGGTATGTATTAAAATTTGAGGTGGCATTGATTTCGGCCATTGATGTGATGCTAGATAATAGGCACTCAGCGACGAGATAAAGGGGAAGTGAAGAGATCTAGGGTTTGCGGGAGCGGAAGGAATACGAAGAGGGATCGAAATGCCAATGAAGACGAAGACGAGGAGGATGAACAGCTCCGCTGGTGATGGTAGGCGTCGACTCAAGCGATGAAGATAGGCGAGATGAATAGGGGGAGGAAGGTTATGTCTGTGAGAGGAAAAAATAGTTGGTTTAACCATTACATTATGTTAATAGCGCCACGTGATATTACCGTCTATTAATAAGCAAACGAATTTATAAGTGAGCACCACAAAAAGTCATAACCACCCAGCCATATAATATATAACCACCTCCTTGATAAGAAATAGACCTTATTTTATCCATTTTGTTATTTTTTAATTGGATGGTTATACTAGATCACATAGAGTAACCGTTACACCCAACATTTACTCCTTTCTTTGGTCCCCAAATTTGGTGGTGTAGCATTATTTTTTTTAACATTCGTTTTTAAAAAATAATTTTACTGCACTAATAAATATTAATTTTTAACTGATAGTAGACTTAATTTTATTCTAATCTATGAATTTAACTTCAATTAATAAACATTTTATACACAAAAATTGAATGCAAATATTGAATTAGTATTTTTGTATCTCATAAACAAGAAAAATAAATTTGCAACAAATATATATCAATTTTTAATTATATTACATAGAATTGGGGCATCATTTGTGTGGGGCCGCCTCTCTTGTTTCCACCACCGGAGGTCAAAGTGGTGGTGATCGCAGTCACAATGGTAGGGCTGGATGGTAGCCATATTGGCAGCAGTGATGGTGGGGTGGTGGTAATGGATCGATGGTGGAGACATCAAATGGATTGGGAAAGAAATATTTGAAGCCAAATTGATTCATCATGAAAGTTAATAATATCTATAATCACCAAGTGTATTTAACAATCGGTGATAAGAAAAAAGCCTAATACTAACAATTTTAGTGTATTTTAGAGGTATTTAAGTTTTAAAGTTTATGAATTATAGTTTCTCACCTTTTCCTATGATCTTTTATTTGAAGTTGATAAATTGATTGTACGTATTGGAGGTGGAGGGTGAGAAGGAGTGGGAGAGAGCAAAGTGACGTTAAAAATCTCGTACATTACATGAGTATGTTGCTAGTTTAAATATACTATTACGAAGTCGATTCCATCCCATACCTAGGTCTTATAGTCATTAGGTTTCATATACAAAAGACAAACAGAAGGGCAACATCCAGTTAGGTTTCACATACTGATGACAAACAGGTAAGGGCATCATCCAAATGATTTCCAGCCATTTTTAGCACTATATTAAATCCATGAAATAGTTTTCTTTAGCCATTTGTTTAAGCTTTTTCACTACTAAGTGCGTGTACGTATTCACTTGTACTTTGTCCAAATGATTTCCTGCTTATTCAAATGACAAAGCCAGTTCTTCAACCAAATCATTTGAATGGCTGGCCTGCAGGTTACCCACAGAATGTTTATGAGCTAAATCAACTAACTCCAGTGTCTAAGTCAAGGTCTATGAATCAGCATGGATAGTTGATATGGGATTATATTTGGAGTGAAGTGTAAATTCTAACATCTTGAATTCGATTATCATCGATGACTTTGGGTCTACATGGTACATGTGGTTAATGGTTGATTACATGTAACCGCAATTTTCTGTGCAAGAGTGAGTTCAATGTGACCTTCCTTACAAAGTTCCTCAACTGTCCAAAAAAAAAAGAGTGAAGGTCTATGCAATCGTCCACTTGCCCAATAAAATTTGAATAACTATGATATCACGTCATTGAAGTCACTTTTAACAAATCTTCTCCTCCTCATTTGAGAATGTAAGTGGTCGATTTTTCATTCCCTCTTGATCATTTTCTACCACGGAATACAGGAATTCTTGTCAACCATATCAAGATTTGGAACAAGTCATCGTTAATTCATTCGCAAACAGGTTTGACTGGCAAAATCGACCCTAAAAGAACCTTTAGTTTCTTCCACCACTGGAAAATGTTGGACCAACCCTAGTCAAGCTAGAGTGCATGGAATTTGTACAAGACCAGTATCCATTTTATCTAAATCCTCTTCAATATAATTTTTGTTTTGATTTATCATAATATAGATAGATTACCTACAATGAACTTAAATGAAACCCAGTATACGTAATTAGATGTCGCTCAAGTACACAAGTATGATCTACTATAGAGGGAATAAGGAAAAAAAAGCATAAGAAGAGATCCAATTAGGTAGTTTCATCCAGATTCTCTTTAATGTACTTTTTGTCTATTTCTTATTATGAATTCAAGTAAAATTCACTATAGGTACTTGTATGTTATTTTAATGCACATTTATGATCGATACGTATAGATTATCTTGAGAAAAAAACATATCGGAGAGAATCGAATCAGAATAACCATTTAAGTATTCCCTCAATTTGAAATTCTCTTGACTGTATCAGATTCCGAGTGCAATGATACAACCAGGTCCTTCCAACTTTGCGGCTGATACGCTTTAGCCCATTTATCTATAAATAGATGACACTTCCATTAAGCTTTACTTGTGCAAAATCCACAGACAAGAAAAAAATAATAGCATCTAAGAGCAATGGCTAAGATCATCTTCTTCCTTTCTTCCTTGTTAATGCTGGCTTCCTTGCAAGGAAGCTATGCAGTCATATACAATGTATCCAACCAGGCGCCAACAACCCCTGGTGGTATCCGATTCATAAATGAAATTGGAGTTGCATATACTCTGAACACACTCAATTCCTCTACACAGTTCATATGGAGTCTACTCCAACAAAACACCGATCCACATAGAAAGAATGTGCAACAAGTGAGCCTGTTCATTGAAGATATCGATGTAATTTCATATGCTACCAATAATGAGATACACGTTAGTACAAATTACATACAAAATTACTTGGACAATGTTAAAATCGAGATCACTGGAATATTATATTATGAGTTGACGTATATTTGACAGTGGTATGGTAATGATCAGACTCCGAAAGTGTTGATTGCAGGAATTGCTGACTATGTGAGGTTGAAGGCTGGGTAAGTGCCTACCCACTGGATGAAACCGGGGCAAGGTGACCGATGGGATCAAGGATACGCTGTAACTGTCTATTCTCTGAATTATTGTAACAGTTTAAAGAATGGGTTTGTGGCAGAACTTAACATGAAGATGAAAACTGAATATAGTGTCAACTTCTTTGTTGAGCTGTTGGGAAAGAGTGTTGATCAGCTCTGGAGTGACTACAAAGCTAAATATAAGAATTAGAAATATATGCTCACGTCCAAATGAGAAAAAATATATATATAAAAGCGTGAGAGTCGTCATTGTAATTTCACGTTACATTAAACTAAATAAATTCTCAAAATAAAAATAAAAATATTTCTGAGATTTCTCACAAAACTGTGCCTTTGTTTTTTCCATGATTGTTGTTTTCAACATTATTATTGGGAAGCAAAACATAGGGTTAGAAATTTGGAATAATATCGTGACATAGTCGTACGATAAAATTCAAATTTAAATAGATTAATTTAAAAGATAATGCGATTACAGTAAGCAACTAGCCACCAGGTCCAAGTCAATGTCAACACACTAGTGGTTTGAAACTCTTGGGGGCAATAGTCAACAACAACCAATCTAACTCACTCTCGTCATTATGACGACCATTTCTATAGTGCATTGTTCAACTTTTTTCTTTTTCTTTTTGTGGGAGCAGAGATGTTAAATTACCAATAAACATGAACACAATAGGAATTTGAATATAACCCGATTCATTAACAAGAAAAACAAATGCATCTAATTAGTATTAGCCATAAATTATACATTTAGTTAGTATATTAGGGGAAAAAAATTGGATAAATTCCATTGACACTTCTTAAAAATGGTCTAATTACAAGGATACCCCCTTTGATTTGTAAAATATAACTATCACCCCCTGTAGTTTATATATCTATTACACACACTACGCTTACTCTAGCTCTCCTAGCAGTTAAATATAGCTATAATAACTTATTTATTGATTTTATGTCAAATTTGATGCTTAAAATTTTATTAAAATAACAACAGGACCAAAAACCAATATCACAACATATACAAAAAAAAACATATTAATTACAACTGTTTATTATAAAAATGATACTAATTGCTAGTATTTACAATTGATCCCTACGAGTTTTATTATTTTAAAAGTGATGCATGATCAACTATCACATCTTTTTTTATCATGTAATTAAAAGTTAATTTTAGTCAATCTATACCTCTTGTATTACCATCGTTACTAATCGTAAGAATGTACAAAGGTGGGCATAATTAAGTACAGGAAAAAATATAAAAAATTTACATAACCAATTTTAAGAAAAAAAAAAATTGAGGGTGGGCATGTATCCCCACTTCTTAGTGATTAGTTTCTCATACAAAAGACAAAAAGAAAGGCAGCATCCATTAAGGTTTGACGATAGAGATGACAAACAGATAAGACAATGGCAACATCCAAATGATTTCCAGCCATTTTTAGCACTATATAAACGAAGGGTTTATTATAATCTATCCCCTCCAACTATCTCTCTTGTTATAATCAGCTCCCTATGGTTTCAAATATTACAATTTACTCCCTCCAAATTTCAAAAGGATTAAATTGATTAACATCAACGGCTGCGCACTTGAAAGAACCATTACACCTTTTGTCTTGTGCATTATTTTCCATACTTTTTTTTCTTAAGATACCAATTTTGTCAATAAAAAAATAAGAAAATGGAAAAGCTAAGACTAAAAAAATAAAAAAATCTTCGTCTTTGCCTCATCATAAAGAAGAGAGGGTTTCTACTGGAATGAGAAAAGAGAATGAGAGTTAACCATCTAAGGTAAGAGATAACGAAAGGGTGTGTAAGGATAAAAGGGGAAGAATGGATATTTGGTATAGAAGAAAAATAAGTATAAGAATAATTATCTATTTTCAATAAAGTATGAATCAGATGAATTTGATATGTCTAACTTTTGTCAATATTTATTGTCTAAAAATAACTATTGAAGTTAGTTGCAAAATATTCAAACTTAAAGATAGCTATTTGTAGAAATTAAAGCATGAAGGAATAAGTTACAAACTACTCAAAGTGAATGGAGATATTTTGTAACGAACCCTCAAACATGAATTAACTACGGTACCGAAAAAATAATTTTAATACCGTACCTTCAACTTTTACCACTTTAATAGTTGTTTTAATTATTTTTGTGAATTATTTTACAACCAAAAAATTTATCACTGTTGTGGGTGATTTATCACTTTTGTGGGATTTGAATCACTATTGTAAGTATTTTTATCATATTTGTGGTAACTATTTTTATTATTTTTTTTTAATATAAAAAAATTTATCACATTTATGGGTATTTTAATTATATTTGTGAGTATTTTTATCATTATTATGATAACTATTTTTTATTTTTTTGGTGTACCACAACGGTGGTAAAATAACCCATAAATATAGTAAATGAAAATATGATACCGAAATTTTTGTTTTTTTTTGGGGGGTACCGTAGTCAAATACAGACAGTTTTTTTTTTTTTTTTTTTGGACCAGGCCAAATGCAAACAAAGCTGAAGTAGACTAAAATTGGATCGTTTGAACTTCGAACTGTTCTCTAGATTTGAGTAGTAAAATCCCATTTGTTAAAACCTTTTTCAAAACTAAGTGCTTGTACTTATTTCAGGTGAGAAAGCCAATTGGTTGTTCAACCAAATCATTATCAATAGTTTGAACAGCTGTCCTGCAGGCTTTCCGCACCATCTTGATGTGCTAAGTCAACAAACCCCCTGAGTCTAAGTCCAGGGGCGGAGCTGCATGTCTGAATTTTGAGCAAAAGTCCATATATTGTTATTAAAATTTTAAAAAATGTTGTCCCTTATAAATTCAAAAGTATATATATTGCCCCCATAAATTCTTAAAAATTTATATAGTGCCCTGATTGTTTTTATTTTTGAAAGGTCAGTGGTCCACTCGCTCCCTTAATTAATCTACGAAAACATATATTTTAATTGAGTAAAATAAATGTAAAATACCCTTACGCATACATATTTACCAAAGACAATATCATCTGGATTGATATTGATTTCTGAATTTTCACGTAATAGTTAAATTTTAGATCTTAATATTTTCTTATATTTTAGCTTAAGAATTCTTCATTTGAAAATAATCCTCAATTCAATCGTTTTTAACGAAGGTTCAAAAAGATTTTTTTTTTTTAATACCATTTGGTTAAGTTTTTTGCTCATATTTTTGCCCCCACTAAGATGGATATCTTGCTCCGCCCTTGTCTAAGTCAATGTCTATGAATCAGCATGGATAGCACACTGGCATGGGATTGCATTTGAAGTCCACTGTAAATTTTGACTTCTTAAATTCGATTATCATCGGTGACTTTGAGTCTAAATGATACATGTGATTAATGGTTAATTATAAGTATTCTCAATTTACTCTGCATGAGTGTCTATGCAATCTTCTATCCACCCAATAAAGTTTGAATAAATTTGTACAAGACTAGTATCAATTTTATCTAAATCCTCTTCAGTATATATTTTTTGTTCGATTTGTCACAGCATAAATCACCTATAATGAAACTAATTACATACAATTGGATCTGGCTCTAGTACACAGATATGATCTACTATAGAGGGACACTAGGGGGAAAAAAAGTTATTAGAGGAGAAGAGAGCCAATTCGGTAGCATTATCAAGATTATCTTCGATGTACTTTTTTCGATTTCTCATAATTTTTATCTTTCATTATAAATTCAAATAAAATTGACTATATGTACTTAAATCTTATTCTAATACAAATGTATGATTTACCAACCGAAATATCCAAAAAAAATAATATATCGGAGGGAATCTAGTGGTAGAAACCATTTAACTATTCCCTAGATTTTCAATTCTTTTGACTATATCAAATTCCAAGTGCAATGGTACGACCAGTCAACCTTTGTTGCTCATACGCGTTAAACCATTCATCTATAAATAGATGGCACTTCCATTAAGCTCTACTTGTGCAAAGTCCACAGACAAGAAAAAAGAATAGCAGATAAGAGCAATATGGCTAAGTTCATCTTCTTCCTCTCTTCCCTGTTAATGCTGGCTTCCTTGCAAGGAAGCTATGCAGTCACATACAGTGTCACCAACCGGGCGGCAACAACTCCCGGGGGTATCCGATTCACAAACGAAATCGGAGTTGCGTATAGTAAGAACACACTCAATTCCGCCACACAGTTCATATGGAGGCTATTCCAACAGAGCACCGGTGCAGATAAAAAGAATGTGCAACAAGTGAGCTTGTTCGTTGACAATATGGATGGAGTTGCATATGCTACCAACAATGAGATACACGTTAGCGCAAATTACATACAAGGTTACTCGGGCAATGTTAAAATCGAGATCACCGGAGTACTATATCACGAGATGACACATATTTGGCAGTGGAATGGTAATGGCCAGGCTCCGGGAGGGTTGATTGAAGGAATTGCTGACTTTGTGAGGTTGAAGGCCGGGTACGCGCCTAGCCATTGGGTGAAACCAGGGCAAGGTGACCGATGGGATCAAGGATACGATGTAACAGCCCATTTTCTGGATTATTGTAACAGTTTAAGAAATGGGTTTGTGGCACAACTCAACAAGAAGATGAGAACTGGATATAATACCAACTACTTTATTGACCTGCTGGGAAAGAGTGTTGATCAGCTCTGGAGTGACTACAAAGCTAAGTATAAAAACTAGGAATATATATGCTCATGTCCAAATGAGAAAAAAAAATATACCAGTGTTATACTTGTAATTTCACTGTTATATTAAGTTAAATAAATTCTCATAATAAAATATAAATATTTTTGAGATTTCTCACAATTTTTTTTTTTTTTCATGATGGTTGTTTTCTCATAAGCAAGTGGATGTCCAAGTTATCAACTTTAGTAGCCTTTTGGAAGTATTTTTCTAGATTTTGAAAGTAACATTATTATTGGGAAGCAAAAGCATAGGGTTAGGAATTTAGAATATCTCGACATAGTCGTACGTTGAGATTCAAATTTAAATAGATTAATTTAAAAGATAATGCGATTGTAGTTAGCAACTAGCTACCTGGTCCAAGTCAATGTCAACACACTAGTGGTTTGAAACTATTGGTGGGCAATAGTCAGACAATAACCAATCTAACTCAACTCTCGTGATTATGACGACCATTTCAATAGTGCAGTGTTCAACTTGCTTCTTTTCTTTTTTGTGGGTGCAAAGGTGTTAATCTATAATATAAAACACGTAAGTTTCAATAAGTTCATTCGATAAGTTTAAATAGATTAATACAACGATCACGAATATCTCTCTCAAAATCATTCATATTACATCATTTTTTTAGACACGAGTTACCTCTAATTTATCAATAAACATGAACACAATATGAATTTAAAAATAAATTGGTTCATTAACAGGAAAAATAAATGCATCTAATTAGTATTAGCCATAAACTATCCATTTAGATAGTATAGTATGAAATGAAATATTTGGCTAAAATTAATTGACACCGCCCTAAAAAATGGCCTAATTACAAGGACTCTCCCTTTTATTTCTAAAATGTTAGTGTCACCCTTGTAGTTTATATGTCTATTTCCCACACTATGCTTACTCTTGGGTGTAAACTTCCACAAGTTTCAATTTTTTTCTCCTAGCATATAAATATAACTATAATAATTTATTTATTGGTTTATATCAAATTTAATGCTTAAAATTCATTAAACTAACAAAAGGACCAAAAACCAATATCAAAATATATACAAACAAAAAAAAACATATTAATTACAATCGCTTTATAAAAAAAAAATACTAATTGCTAGTATTTACAATTGATCCCTGCGAGTTTTATTATTTTAAAAGTGATGCATGATAATTGTCAACATCACTGAAAATATATTGTTTTTTCGTTAACCCATCAGCTATCACACATCTTTTTTTATCATATAATTAAAAGTTAATTTTAGTCAATCATACCTCTCACATTACCATCGTTGTTAATCATAAGAACATAAGAGGGTGGGCATAATTAAGTATAGGGGAAATTATTGCAAATTTACATAAACAATTTTAAGAAGCAAAAAATTGAGGGTGGCCATATTTCCACCCCCCGGATTCCCAAAAAAAAAAATCACTCACCTCCAGGTAAGGGTGTCAACTGAGCTGAGTTTTACGAGTTTGAATCCGAACCAAACTTATTTTTTTAAACAAGCTTAAAAAATAGTTTAAACTCGATTCGTTTAGAACTCAAGCCCGAGTCGAACCCGAGCCGAGTCCGAATAGTTCGACTATTTTATATAGTTTTGCGAATTTAAGTCAAGCCTTTTAGGCTTATTTTTTTAGATGAACCTAAAAAATTGTTAAAACACAACTCATTTAGAACACGAGTCGAGCTCGAATCGAGTTTTATGTGAGTCAAGTCCAAGTAATTCGTCTCGATTAACATTCCTAACCAGGGTCTTAGTGATTAGGTTTCATATACCAAAGACAAACAGAAGGGCAACATCCAGATGATTTCCAGCCATGTTTAGCTCTATATTAAATCCAAGAAATAGTTTTCTTTTACACAATTGCGGACAAAAGTTGAAGTATACTAAAATTGGGTCGTTTGTACTGTTCTCTAGATGACCGAAAAAACAAGAACTGCTCTCTAGATTTGAGAAGTAGTAAATCCCATTTGTTAAAGCTTTTTCAAAACTAAGAGCATGTACTTATTCAGGTGAGAAAGCCAGTTCTTCAACCAAATCGTTTGAATGGCCGGCCTGCAGGTTATAATAGTGTTTACCATTTTATTTTATGAGTTTTTGTTGGTGATAAAGGGTTAATTACACTGGAGGTCTTTAAACTATGAGATTTGTTTTATTTTGGTCTCTAATATTTCAATTGCATCATTTTAATCCATAAAGTATTGAACATATTTCTATACGTGGTCTCTTAAGCAAACAACGTTTAAATTGCTAACGATTTTTTATTATAAACTTGTCATGTATACTTAAACATGAAAAAATAATAATTTGAATAACACTTGACCAAATTTCTAGCCAAATTTTAGTCAAAGAGTTGCCCAAATTAGACAGTTTTGATCATACACTATTCAAATTTTAGTCAATAGTTACATATAGTAAACATTTTTTATCAAAAGCTACCCAAATTTTTGCTCTATATTTAAATATCACGTGACAAGTTTATGATAAAAAATTATTAATAATTTGAATGTTGTCTGCTTGAGGGATTACAGAAAAACATGTTTAATACTTAAGAGAGAAAAATGATGCAATTAAAATATTGAAAACCAAAATTAGACAAATTCTATATTTGGGGGACCTCCAGTGCAATTAACTCTTAGATAAATGCATATTTGAAAGGGTAAAACTGAAAAATTATTTATTTTAAAACTTAAACTGTTTGTAACAGGCAAACAGTTTGAATCAAATGCATAGCAAAATTTTCAGATTAAAAAATTCAACATTCAATTTTTAAAATTCAACGTCAAGTTTTTACTACTTAATTTTTAATTTTATCAAACATCACCTAAGTCAAAATCTATGAATCAACTTGGATAGCCAAGTGATATGTGGTTAGACTTGGAGTGAGATGTAAATTCTGACACACTGAATTCGATTATCGTCGATGACTTTGGGTCTAAATGATACATGTGGTTAATAGTTGATTACAAGCATCCTCAATTTAGTCTATACGAGTAAGTACAATATGACTTTCTTTACAAAGTTCCTCGTTTCATAAAAAAAAAAAAAAGTGAAGGTCTATGCAATCCTCCACCCACCCAATAAAATTTTAATATGATATCACATCATTAATAACACTTTCAACAAATCTTCTCCCCTCATTTGAAAATGTAAATAATCGATTTTTCACACCCTTAGATCATTTTCTACCATGGGATAGAGGAATTCTTGTCAACCAATACATCAACGAGATCTGGAAAAGTATAAGAAGAAATAATATTTCTTCTGATAAATGAACAAGTCGTTGTTAATCCATCACACAAACAGGTGTGATTGGCACAATCAACCCTTAAAGAACCTTGAGTTTCTTCCACTACTGGAAAATGTTGGACCACCCCTAGTCAAGCTAGCTAGATTGTATGGAATTTGTACAAGATCAGTATCAATTTTATCTAAATCCTCTTCAATATACATTTTGTTTTCGATTTATCACAATATAGATAGATCATTTATAACAAACTTAAATGAAACCCACTATATATAATTAGATCTCGCTCAAGTCCATGAGTATGATCTACTATAGAGGTAAATAAGGAAAAAAAAAAGCATCAAAAGAGATTTAATTCGGTAGCTTAATTTAGATTCTCTTTAACATACTTTTTTTCTATTTCTCATAATATTTGATGTTTCATTATAAATTCAAATGAAAATCACCATATGTACTTTGATCTTATTCTAATGCACGTGTATGATCTACCGTACAAAATATCGAGAGAAAAAAAATATTGGAGAGAACCAAGTCGCAGCAACCATTTAGCTCTTCCCTCAGATTTTTGAGTGCAATGATACAACCAGGTCTGTCTAACTTTGCGGCTGATATGCTTTAACCCATTCATCTATAGATAGATGACACTTCCATTAAGCTCTACTTGTGCAAGTCCACAGACAAGAAAAAAGAATAGCAGCTAAGAGCAATATGTGTAAGATCATCTTCTTCGTCCCTTCCTTGTTTACCAACTGGGCGGCAACAACGACCGGTGGTATCCGATTCACAAATGAAATCAGAGTTGCATACAGCCGGAATACACTCAAGTCCGCCACAAGGCTAATATGGAGGCTCTTCCAACAAAACACTGGTGCATATAGAAAGAATGTGCAACATGTGACCTTGTTCATTGACGACATGGATGGAATTGCATATGCTATCAACAATGAGATACACGTTAGCGTGAGTTACATACAAGGTTACTCGTTTTATTCGGATGGTACCTTTAAAACCGAGATCACCAGAGTACTATATCACGAGATGACACATATTTGGCAATGGAATGATAATGGCGAAGCTCCAACAGGGTTGATTGAAGGAATTGCCAACTTTGTGAGGTTAAAGGCCGGGTACGTGCCTGACCATTGGGTGAACCCAAGGCAAGGTGATCGAAGGGATCAAAGATATGATATAACAAAGCCCGTTTTCTGGATTGTCGTAACAATTTAAGGAATGGAGTTGTTGCACAACTCAACAAGAAGATGAGAACTGGATATAGTGCCAACCATTTTGTTGAGCTCTTGGGAAAATCTATTGATCAACTCTGTGAGTGTTGTGCTTTGATTTCACTGTTATGTTAAACTAAAAAAATTCTGATAATAAAATATAAATATTTCTGAGATTTCTTATAAAAAAAAGGTGTTTTGGCAGAGCTGTTAATTTACTTATTAACATGAATACAATTCGAACCGATGTCGTACCAATTAACATAAACACAATACGAATCTGAAAATAAACCTAGTCATTAACAAGAAAAACAAATGCATGTTAGACACAAATTACCCATTTTGTTAGTATGGTAAGAAAAAAATAATTTTTTGGGTAATTTAACTGACACCCTCTTCAAATGGGCCTAATTACAAGGACATTCTTTATAATTTTTGAAATATCACTGTCATCCCCTATAATTTATGTCTATTTAACACACTACCTTTACCATCAGAGACGTTACTAACACATCAAAAAATTGGTTATGCCAACCTGTATTCTTTCTGAAATAACAATTTTACCCTTTAACTATATATAAGTTTTGAACCCACATAACCCTTATTCTTGTACCAAACAAAACTAATCTCACCATGCATTATCACCATAGACAAATGAACCTCTACGTACTACAATAACTACCACAGGTCAAAAACTATGATTTGGTCGTCTATTTGTTAGTTTTTAATTAATAAATAATAATTACACGTAACAATAATGATTTCGTACATACACGTCCTAGGAAACTTCTTGCTCTCATTTGAATGCGTAAAGTATTCTATTGCAGATGCTTGGTTTGATTTTCCATACTCTTGATCATTTTTTACCACAGGATAGACGTATTCTTGTCATCGATCAAGACTTAGATAATAGACGAACAAGACAATTTTAATCCATACACTCGAGACATGTTTCACCGGCACAATCCTTCTTGTTAATATCGTGTCATTTTAGATTCGTGTAATATTTAGTTTGTCATTATTCACATTCAGACCAACACATATAACTTTCAAACCCGAAATACTAAGGCCTTGTTTGTTTTTTTTGGGAGGAATTTGGATTGACTTGTCCAAACCCGAGTTTGACCCAAAGATGAGATTCAACATTCAATGTTATCCATACCCATGTTTGGTACGCACAAGAATATATAATTATTATAATAATATATTTGTATATAAATAACTATTTTATCCCTTAACCAATTTGTATACATGGGAAATATAAATGTCATTTAAATATTAAATCCTTTAACCCACATACGAAATCCACCCTTTTTGTGTTTCATGAAACCCAAGTATGTGAGTTTCATGACCACCATCCGCGGACTGAATTTCCAAACTTTAAGGTAAACATGAGTTATTAAATATGGGTTTAAGAAGTTTATTTCCCAACCCACAATCCAAACCCCTCCCAAACCCGCATACTAAACCGCCCCTAAGAATAGGACCCACTTTTCTCTTGTCCAATTCTACAATGGATAGGTTCTAATTAAGTATAAAATTTATTTGATGCACAACCTAGTAGAATCAAATCAAAAAATTTAGTTATACAATAATAACTCACGATACTCAAGTTAGATCAAAATACCAAAAAAAAAAAAAAAAAAAAGAACAAGTTCTTCGTGCAATACCAGTTAATTAAATGAGTTTGTCGTGCTAAAATCGACAATAATCCAAACTATTTAGTATTTTTTCTATATTTGGTCATTTTGACATTCATGTATTATTGAATTCAAGTTGGGTTACAAATCATGCCCCGATTATTTTCCGTACTTATCTGAGAGCAGTTGTAACCATACATTGGAAAAAAGAGAAAACGTAGGGTGAACGATTTGGAAAATTCCAATACAACCGCACGATGAGATTTAAATCCTAGCAGATTTCAAGATAACAATAAGCAACATACCTAGTCAAAGTCAATATCAACCATCAAGTTATCTGAAACTCTTTGAGCAATAGTCAAATCATCCAATATAACTCATGTCTTAACCATGACAGCGGCCCTAAAAATGTCCAAGCAATTAAATTTTAATATCAATAACAATGGCCATCAACCCTGACAAGTGACATCGGGACCAAACAACAGAAAGCCGAAGAATTCAGTATGTGAGCTGTGCAACAACTGGTGGAATCATAGTAGAGGACGAATTGCAGTTTTCTGAGAGTTAAGGATGGAACGCACCAGACCACATGGAGGAGCAAACCTTGAATACAAAAGCATGGACAAAGCAATAGGCCACATTTGAATTTACAAGCAAACTAAAATGGAAAATGTGAAAACAATGCCTACATTTGCTTAGAAACCCTTCGAAAAACCTGCTGATGTAAACAGAAAGAACCATAAATGGTAATATACAATGATAAATTCTGGGAAGGCACTTCCAATGCTAGGAATAACTAAAACCATAAGAAGTAGCTGTAGCCAATAATTCCCCAAGGCAGTGTAATCTGGTGACCACCATACCCATATGAATCAAGCAAAATGTGCAGCAGGCGTGTGAGGCCTTATTCAATAGCAGATGTGGAAAGGATTAGGGTGACATAGTGGCGTAGCTCAACAGTGGCCTAACGTATATGTCAGCAGACTCGGCACTTATAAAACCCAAAGAAGGGGGAAAAAAAGGAAAGCAAGATGTCTGTGTGCAGATCATGCCAATATTATGCAATGAATGAAAAAATGATTGACTCCACATAGTACAGGACCTCTACATACTGTGAATATATTGCATCAGAAGTAAAGGCAAAAATATGAAGAAATCTGATGCCTAATGACCATTGCTCTCCACCTACCAAAAAACTACACAAAGCAAACCTCTCACTAAAACAAATCGTGAAAATTGATCTCTTGCATTGATATGGGAAACAATTCAAACTAGAGTAGAAATCACAAGAATGAGCAAATAAGCAAATAAAATAACCGAAGAGAGAGAGAGAGAGAGAGAGAGAGAGAGAGAGACCCAATAACAGAAAATTGAATATTCTGTTACTCCACTCAAACACGTCGATTATTATAAGGCAGTTACAAAATAGCTATCTCTCAAACAGAGAAAGTACAACACCATCCCAAACAACAAACATTTCTTAAGATGCAACTTTCTTAGGACCTTATCATGAATGGAGGTGCTGGATGGAAGAAATAACATCAGTAATGGCCTCAAATTTTCTCCTTTCCTTCAGAAGCATTTTAGCAAAGCTAAGAGCCTGCCGCTCACAATCTGCTCGTTTGGCTGCATCGGTGATTGCTTCAAAATCCTCAACATGAGCTACCCCAACAATTCTCCTGTGAATAAATAAAATAGAGTGGCATTGCCACAGGAGTGTTGATCAATCAATTCAAACAATGTGATTACTAATCTATCAACACAAATAACACCCGAAAAGATCATTACTCATTAGCTGTTTAATAAAATCTAGCTACAGAACCTCTATTATCTGACAGACTTGGCCTTCTATTGGTCAATTATTAAACAATTACATGATCAGTTAGCATCCAGCAAGAAAACACGCATATCAATTACAAAAATACCTTGTATATCATGACATCTAAAAGTGTAGTTAATTCATTCATTTGAAAGGATGCAGTTTATTATTGCCTTCCATTCAAGGCAATTTAAGAAGCATGGACACGGATACGGATACGGATATGGATAAGGATATGGGAATACGGCTGCGATACGATATCAAGATAAATACGAATAGGATACGTCGGTGATAAAATGCATTTTTTATTTTTACTGCTATCTAGCAACTTGATAATTATAATTTCTAATAAATTTTTTAGTAATAATACAAAAAATTGGTAATTTTTACTTGCAATAAAATGTTGATCATTTCATTATGGTATATCTATATAGTGAACTTAACTAACTATAGAAAATCACAACCAATATTTAACTAGTTTTTTTGTTTAAAAATACTTTCCCAAGAGATGTGGTGAAATTAAAACATTTTATACTCTTTTGACATCAGATAGTGGAAAATAATTAAAAAACACTCATGTGTCTTCAAAATCATATAATTTTTTCTTTACATGTTCTATTCTATGTGAATTTGAGAAGACAAGGTAAAGATTAACATAAAAAATTTACACATGTTGCTCCGACACTTTCATATCCGAAGAATATGCTTTGTGGATCCGTATCGGCGAAGTATCCAAATTTCTTATTATTATTGGATACAATACGGATATGGATAAATCAAACTTAACGAAGTACCCATGTTTCATATAAGGCAATCATATAACTTGAAAAAACAGCCCATATGCAATAGAATTGCAGCACTAAACAAATGGAAAATTTTTGTTTTAGCTTATTAAGATGCAAATTTTATGATTGGAGAAACCTATAGTTCAACATATTGACTTGGGTTCCATGCTAGCTAAGAAACATGCTTTGCTTTGATGTACAACTGATGAATCAGAAAGAGCAAACAAAATATACAATAAGTCCTGTTAAGTGTTAACAAAGTAGGAATCCGGCGATTTTTACCTTATCATTTTGGCTGCACCAAATCCAAGAGTGTCATGGAACAGATCTTTCATGTATTTCTGTTTTACAAGCAGCTGAAGCTCTGGATTGTTATAAATATCAGGAAGATATGCCTCACCAGAGCCATCCCTGTGCTCATCCCACAGAACAATAAATTTTTTGTGAAAGAGATTCCAAGTCTCCACTATTGTCTTCAATATCCACTCTTTATACACCTACATGACAAATTGTTTTATAAGGTTAAGCCGCATTAAAACATTAATTGCATATGCCAACGGTAAAATACAAAAACGAACCTGGAGTTATAGGCAAAAAATGTAGTCACCGCTTAGTACTTCTAAAATTAGAGGGGAAACACTTGCTTTTTAATAACCTATAACATGAGGGCAGCCTTTTTATGTAAATAATGTCAAAAGTTATGTTTGTATTCAATCTACTCCCCCCCCCCCCCCAAAAAAAAATCACCATTAATGGGGACTAAATAGGTGTTATTTTATAACAGAGACCACTGCAGCTAACCGACAGTATAAACAGTAACAAAAAAAATAATTACTTCAGCAACAATGGTACTTGAAATGCCAAAATTGATGATAAGAATGATACGGATGGGTCATTAAAGAAAATAAGCTGCAGCTCTAGGACAGCGGAAATGAAAAAGATTGAAAATAAATGATTAAAGACAAATGTATAAACAGGACATACTTTTCGGTCATTCCCCTGATCAGCATGTCCATCTTGTGCAAAGTAAGCCAATATCAAGTTTCCTAAAAAGGCTCCAACATCAAATCCCATCGGCCCATAGAAACCAAATTCTGGATCTATGACCTGAGTTGAATCATGTGTAACCATGACAGAACCGGTATGGAGATCACCATGTACAAGAGCTTGGGCTCTCTCACAAAACCTGCACAGAACACATCAACTAATATAAGGAAACATTTCCACAGCCACATTGTCATCACACACTAATGGGAATTCGTTAACCAAATTATCCAAAGATATTGAAAATTTTACAAGGATAGCAACTAATATGGCAACAGTACATGGACTTCAATCCTGCAACTTCAAGCTTTAATATGTTATCCGTACGAACTGCCTCTGCATCACTGTCGAGGTAAGGAGAAGTCCAGTGGTTGTATTGAGACACTTTATATGGATCAGAAAATACAACCTGCTCAGTAAGCCTGCACAACTCCACGTTTCCACAATATTCAGCAACTGCACAAAGCATTGAGGTAGACACATAAGTTACATGTACTCAGCTGTGTCAATATAGCTAGAGTTGTTACTCAGGAGAAAACGTGATAAACCATCACTCATTCTACCAGTACAATGAATTACAAGTGGAAAGGGGAATATAAGCTCAGTCCCTTCCCTTCCTCAATAGGGAGAAAATACAACATGATTGCACCCATTCTAGTTAAACATTGAAAGTGGAAGATAAATTCAGTCCAACATCATCAATCTTAGACTCTAACTCGGAAAGACAACAAAAGTTATTAACAGCACTGCTGAACAAAACATAAGAAACATTCAGATAAAACAATTTGCTGTGAGAAACAAAGACCTACATCCACAAATTGACCAATGGCTGATTTTAGGAAAAGCCGATGAGTTGTGGTGATAAATGTTTACCTGCCCGTTTGTGCTCTGTAGTGGAACGATAAAGAAGGGATGTGTAGAAAAGAGTCCTAGCCATATATTCTGATATGTGCTCCGCAAGGAATGGGTACTCAATTCCAGCAATCAGCCCTTTTCGCAAGATTATATGAGGAGGCTCAATGTAACGCATGCCAATCAAACACATAGTTCGGTCAAAATGGTAGACTTCAGGAACATGATCAGGGCACAAATGCCCATGTTCTTTTAGTGTTGATGCTTCAAAATAAGCACGCTCCTTCGTCATTGGCCATGATTCCCCAATACAGCGTATGTAAGGAAGAGCCTGCACGCTCCCAAAACCAGCTTTGAATTATATTCTTATGGGCGATTCAAAATCAAAACACTAGACTAATATTTGATTGATATTATTATTTGATAAATAATTTGTGTGGGATGCTTTCAGTGCTTAACTTTTTTAAGTTCCAATAGATATCACTACCAAACATAGGTTTATGTGCTCTACCCCTTTTTCTAGTTACATCGGATTATTAGCTACATCACATGTCATCCGGTTCATTATACCTTTTGGCCACACTGTCAAAACATAGAAAGAAGAGAAAGCAAAGGAAAATGTTCAAAACTTGCCAAAGGAAAAGCCATTTCAATGCATTCCCTTTTATTTTCCTTTCCTTCCACTTGTTTTTCCAAAGACCCAACAGAAGTTGGACTAATTCCAAGTTGTATATCATTCAAAGACAAAACAGAAGTGTTAGGATACATTCCAAGTTTTAATGTCGACCTTATCACAAAATGATTTGCTTGATGGCAGTAACAAAAGAGCCAACATTGATGAACTTTCTTTTTCCACAAAAGACTAGCGAATGGACTCCGAATATCTTATGTCCTAGTAATAATGTAATGGGTAAAATACACATTTAGTTCCCAAAGTATGTGTTTGGTGTCTATTTGGTCCTCAATCTTCTAATTATGTCTATTTGATCCCTAATATTCCTAATTTGTGTGTCAGTCAGAAATCGTTAATGCCTCTAATCAAGCGCTAATCACGTGGTTTTTAATTTTGTGTATCCCTAAAATTTATAATTTGTATCTATTTAGTCCATGTGTTTGGTGGGTGACCAGAGAGATTAAGAATTTTCTGCCATGCGTTTAGGGTTTAGGATTGAACCACGTAAATATAAATTAGGAATCTTAGGAACTAAATAAACACAATTGAGGACCAAATAGACACTACACAGGCATATTTTTGGAAGCAATCTTTCCCATCTTCCATTACATTCCAACAATACACAGAAGCCCCACGACAAATAATTCAAAATGCCCACAAAAGAAATTCAGATACCAACCAGGTTGCAAAGAACCCCATCTTGACAAAAAGTAAAACACCCACAAAATAAAATCTACTGTGTATGAGAGATAGAGAGAGAGAGAGAGCACAGATACAGTCTTTATCCGTTACAGAATGAACTTCAAATAGACAATCTAAAGGCGGAGATTAAGAATCTTTTCACCTGTTTGATGACAACAGAACCGGAGGGACCGATGACTATGAAGACGAAGTTGAGATTTCCGTCACCCACTTCTTTGATTTGCAGGCCTTCGAGGTTGTTGCCCAGCTTTGAAGAGAGAGAAGGTGTGGCCTTTATGTATTCCACTAAAGACTTCTCGTCCAGTGGCCGGAATCCGTTCGATGCCATTCTAGGCTGTGGTGGTGAGGGAAATCGCCTGTGAAGTTAACGAAAGACCGCAGGTTTGAATAGGAATGGCAGTGATAATGTTGGAGTTACGCGAAGTCTACTATGACAGTGAAATAAAGGCAAGGAATTGGATTCTTTTTAATTTAGTTTTGAAGCACGCCGCCCCATCAAAGAAAGTGTCTGTGTACATTGAACCTGGGCTGGAGTGCACCTCTCACCCGCGGAATCTAAATTGACACCATTATTAATTATGTATATAATAAATAATTTAAATTAACATTTAATATTTAAAATACATTAAATAAATTTTTTTATGACTCTCCACACGAATAGAATAAAAATAACAACCATACAATACAAAAATATCAATACATTAAATATACTACAACACACGACACAACACCATACAACATAATTAACACAATAAAGTCTGGCCACCAATCACGGGAATGATAGAAGTCGAATCTTTTGATGACATTTTTCTATGCTCCACGCTTCTAGATGGCTCAACTGTTTTTTTTTTTTTTGCTGCATGGTGTTATTTTAGAGAGTTGCATGGGCCTAATTGTTAGTAATTATAGAGTCATTCCTTCTAGTAATTTTTAAAATAATGCTGTCATTCCCTATAATTCATGTCTATTTAACACACTATTTAAGACCGTTAATCAAATTGAATTACTCGAATTTGACTTGAGTTCGGCTCCCGTTCGACCGAACGACTCTGTTCGTTTTTTAAACGAGTCCGAACTTGAATAAATTTTTTAACTTATTTAGAAAACAAGCCCTATAAGTTCAATCGAACCGGAGCCGAACTCAACTCATTTAAATTCGACAAACTCAACTCATTTATGTGCAAATACTCGGAGTTGACTCGTTTCTTAAACGAACCGAACTTAAACAATTTTTAAAACTTGATTAAAAAATAAATTTTTTAAGTTCAATTCGAACTCGACTAGAACTTGTTCGACTAACGGCGCTAACACTACCTTTACCGGAGACATTACTGACACATCAAAAAATTGGTGATGCGGAGCAGTAATGAGTTTGTGGTACCAAAATCGGCAATAACCCAAACTATTTAGTATTTTTTTTATATTTGGTCATTTTGACATTCGTTTATTATTGAATTCGAGTTGTGTACAAATCATGCCACGATAAATTTCCTTATTTATGTAAGAGCAATTATAACCATATGATTAACTATTTCCTCAATTTTTTATTCACATAGAGCATATATACTCCTAGGCATTGGAAAGTTGATAAGTTTATGTGTAGAAATATAAAATAATTAGTTATAACCTGTGTCTAAAAATACGATAAAATATAAAATTTGATCGTTTAAAAAATGAAACTTATTAAACTAAATAATAATTTTTTATTTCTTCATTTATTTGATTACATCATTTAAAATTAATTTCTATCTATTATTTTTTTTAAAATAACATCAAAATTTTCTCAAAATGTATAACCCGACAAATTTTTTTAACACGTGTACATTATGGACAATGTATGAAACAATCATTATATTAAATTATAAATTAATCAAATATTAAATGATTAAACAGTGATATAATTGAGTGATTGGATGATTTTGAGAGAAAAAATGTGTGTGATAAAAAATCAAACTCCTCGGTGTTTTTTTTTATTATATAAATTTTTAGAATAAAATAAAAATATTTCTAAAATTTCTTACACAAACTCGAGGGGGTTTTTTTTTTCAACCGTGAACTCCTAGCAATTTGGGAGTACTTTCTTACATTTTGATGGCAGAAAATATTACACAATGGAAAAAAGAGAAAACGTATGGTGAACGATTTGGAATATTCCAATACAACCGTACGATCAGATTGAAATCCTAGCAGATTACAAAATAAGCAACATACCTAGTCCAAGTCAACATCAACCATCAAGTTATCTGAAACTCTTGAAGCAATAGTCAAATCATCCAATCAAACTCATGTCTTAACCATGACAGCAGAGCGCTGAAAATGTCCAGGCAATTAAATTTTAATATCACCAACAATGGCCATCAACCCTGACGAGTAACATTGGGACCAAACAACAGAAAGCCGAAGAAATCGAATCCAGACCCTTCAACCGAAACAAAAGCGAAAAAACAATGTGCACGATGTCTAGTTCTATCTTAGCGATGCAACAATCAGGAAAAAAAAAAAAAAAAAAAAAAGTACAGTTATTTTACCGTAAGAGGGTACCAGTGTGTGAGCTGCTCAACAACTGGTGGCATCATTGAAGAGGACGAATTGCAGTTTTCTGAGAGTTAAGGATGGAAAACACCAGGCCACATGGAGGAGCAAACCTTGAATACAAAAGCATGGACAAAGCAATAGGCTACATTTGAAAAACAATGCCTATATTTGCTTAGAAACCCTTCAAAAAACCTGCTGATCACATTTGACAAATAATGGACACTAAGCAAAAAAAGCCATTCGAAAAACACAACTAAACTGTTTACAACAAAAAAAAAAAGCAAGATCTGAGGGAGACCCGTGGAAGGAATCCAATGGACACAAGGGAGTCTATGAGAATCCACAATTGAAAAAACAGTTAAAGGAATAGGACACTTGAAATCCTGAGAAACAAGAAAATGTGGCATCACAATCCACTAGTTAGAAACGGTTCAACACACATTCACGCATCTCAATGGACAAGGCCATGAACAAGAGTAGAAAGAGCCATAAATGGTAATATACAATGATAAATTCTGGGCAGGCACTTCCAATGCTAGAAATAACTAAAACCATAAGAAATAGCTGTAACCAATAATTCCCCAAGGCAGTGTAATCTTGGTGACCACCATATCCTTATAAATCAAGCAGAATGTGCAGCAGGCGTGTGAGGCCTTATCCAATAGCAGATGTGGAAAGGATTAGGGTGACATAGTGGCATAGCTCAACAGTGGCCTAACGTATATATCAGCAGACTCGGCACTTATAAAACCCAAAGAAGGGGGAAAAAAAGGAAAGCAAGAAGCCTGTGTGCAGATAAAGCCAATATTAGGCAATGAATGAAAAAATGATTGACACCACATGGTACAAGACCTCTACATACTGTGAATATATTGCATCGGAAGTAAAGACAAAAATTTGAAGAAATCTGATGCCTAATGACCATTGCTCTCCAACTACCAAAAAACTACACAAAGCAAACCTCTCACTAAAACAAATCGTGAAAATTGATCTCTTGCATTGATATGGGAAACAATTCAAACTAGAGTAGAAATCACAAGAATGAGCAAATAAGCAAATAAAATAACCGAAGAGAGAGAGAGAGAGAGAGAGAGAGAGAGGGGAACCCAATAACAGAAAATTGAATATTCTGTTACTCCACTCAAACACGTCGATTATTATAAGGCAGTTACAAAATAGCTATCTCTCAAACAGAGAAAGTACAACACCATCCCAAACAACAAACATTTCTTAAGATGCAACTTTCTTAGGACCTTATCATGAATGGAGGTGCTGGATGGAAGAAATAACATCAGTAATGGCCTCGAATTTTCGCCTTTCCTTCAGAAGCATTTTAGCAAAGCTAAGAGCCTGCCGCTCACAATCTGCTCGTTTGGCAGCATCGGTGATTGATTCAAAATCCTCAACATGAGCTACCCCAACAATTCTCCTGTGAATAAATAAAATAGAGTGGCATTGCCACAGGAGTGCTGATCAATCAATTCAAACAATGTGATTACTAATCTATCAACACAAATTACACCTGGTAAGATCATTACTCATTAGCTGTTTAATGAAATCTAGATACAGAATCTCTATTATCTGACAGACTTGGCCTTCTATTGGTCAACTATCATGCAATTACATAATCAGTTAGCATCCAGCAAGTAAACACACATATCAATTACCAAAATACCTTGTATATCATGACATCTAAAAATGTAGTTTTGCCTTCCATTCAAGGCAATCTAAGAAGCACGGATATGGATACGGATACGGAAATACGGCTGCGATACGATATCAAGATACATACGAATAGGATACGTAGGTGATAAAATGCATTTTTTATTTTTACTGCTATCTAACAACTTGATAATTATAATTTCTAATAAATTTTTTGGTAATAATACAAAAAATTGGTAATTTTTACTTGCAATAAAATGTTGATCATTTCATTATGGTATTATATCTATATAGTGAACTTGACCAACTAAAGACAATCACAACCAATATTTAACTAGTATGTTCGCTTAAAAATTCTTTGCCAAGAGATGTGGTGAAATTAAAACATTTTATACTCTTTTGACATCTGATAGTGGAATATAATTAAAAAACACGTGTCTTCAAAATCATATAATTTTTTCTTTACCTGTTCTATTATATGTGAATTTGAGAAGACAAGGTAAAGATTAACATAAAAAATTTACACATGTTGCTCCGACACTTTCATATCCGAAGAATATGCATTGTGGATCCGTATCGGCGAAGTATCCAAATTTCTTATTATTATCGGAAACAATACAGATACGGATAAATCGACCTTAACGAAGTAACCGTGTTTCATATAAGACAATCGTATAACTTGAAAAATCAGCCCACATATTGACTTGGGTTCCATGCTAGCTAAGAAACATGCTTTGCTTTGATGTACAACTGATGAATCAGAAAGAGCAAACAAAATATACAATAAGTCCTGTTAAGTGTTAACAAAGTAGGAATCCGGCGATTTTACCTTATCATTTTGGCTGCACCAAATCCAAGAGTGTCATGAAACAGATCTTTCATGTATTTCTGTTTTACAAGCAGCTGAAGCTCTGGATTGTTATAAATATCAGGAAGATATGCCTCACCAGAGCCATCCCTGTGCTCATCCCACAGAACAATAAATTTTTTGTGAAAGAGATTCCAAGTCTCCACTATTGTCTTCAATATCCACTCTTTATACACCTACATGACAAATTGTTTTATAAGGTTAAGCCACATTAAAACATTAATTGCATATGCCAACGGTAAAATACACAAACGAACCTGGAGTTATAGGCCAAAAATGTAGTCACCCCTTAATACTTCCAAAATTAGATGGGAAACACTTGCTTTTTAATAACCTATAACATGAGGGCAGCCTTTTTATGCAAATAATGTCAAAAGCTATGTTTGTATTCAATCTACTCTCTCCCTCCCCCCCCCAAAAAAAAAAAAATCACCATTAATGGGGACTAAATAGGTGTTATTTTATAACAGAGACCACTCCAGCTAGCCGACAGTACAAACAGTAACAAAAAAAAAATAATTACTTCAGCAACAATGGTATTTGAAATGCCAAAATTGATGATAAGAATGATACAGATGGGTCATTAAGGAAAATTAGCTGCAGCTCTAGGACAGCAGAAATGAAAAAGATTGAAAATAAATGATTAAAAGACAAATGTATAAACAGGACATACTTTTCGGTCATTCCCCTCATCAGCGTGTCCATCTTGTGCAAAGTAAGCCAATATCAAGTTTCCTAAAAAGGCTCCAACATCAAATCCCATCGGCCCATAGAAACCAAATTCTGGATCGATGACTTGAGTTGAATCATGTGTAACCATGACAGAACCTGTATGGAGATCACCATGTACAAGAGCTTGGGCTCTCTCACAAAATCTGCACAGAACACATCTACCAATATAAGGAAACATTTCCACAGCCACATTGTCATCAAAATACTAATGGGAACTCGTTAACCAAATTATCCAAAGACATTCAAAATTTTACAAAGATGGCAGCTAATATGGCAACAGTACATGGACTTCAATTCTGCAACTTCAAGTTTTAATATGTTATCCGTACGAACTGCCTCTGCATCACTATCAAGGTAAGGAGAAGTCCATTGGTTGTACTGAGACACTTTATATGGATCAGAAAATACAACTTGTGCAGTATGCCTGCACAACTCCACGTTTCCACAATATTCAGCAACTGCACAAAGCATTGAGGTAGACACATAAGTTACATGTACTCAGCTGTGTCGATATAGCTAGAGTTGTTACTCAGGAGAAAAAGTGATAAACCAACCACCACTCATTCTATCAGTACAATGAATTACAAGTGGAAAGGGGATAAAAATTCAGTCCCTTCTCTTCCTCATAGGGAGAAAATACAACATGATTGCACCCATTCTAGTTAAACATTGAAAATGGAAGATAAATTCAGTCCAACATCATCAATCTTAGACGCTGACTCGGAAAGACAACAAAAGTTATTAACAGCACTGCTGAACAAAACATAAGAAACATTCAGATAAAACAATTTGCTGTGAGAAACAAAGACCTACATCCACAAATTGACCAATGGCTGACTTTAGGAAAAGCCGATGAGTTGTAGTGATAAATGTTTACCTGCCCGTTTGTGCTTTGTAGTGGAACGATAAAGAAGAGATGTGTAGAAAAGAGTCCTAGCCATATATTCTGATATGTGTTCCGCAAGCAATGGGTACTCAATTCCAGCAATCAGCCCTTTTCGCAAGATTATATGAGGAGGCTCAATGTAACGCATGCCAATCAAACACATAGTTCGGTCAAAATGGTAAACTTCAGGAACATGATCAGGGCACAAATGCCCATGTTCTTTTAGTGTCGATGCTTCAAAATAAGCACGCTCCGTCGTCATTGGCCATGATTCCCCAATACAGCGTATGTACGGAAGAGCCTGCACGCTCCCAAAACCAGCTTTGAATTATATTCTTATGGACGATTCAAAATCAAAACACTAGACTAATATTTGATTGATATTATTATTTGATAAGTAATTTGTGTGTGATGCTTTCAGTGCTTAACTTTTTTAAGTTCCAATAGATATCACTACCAAACATAGGTTTATGTGCTCTACCCCTTTTTCTAGTTACATCAGATTATTAGCTACATCACATGTCATCCTGTTCATTATACCTTTCGGCCTAACTGTCAAAACATAGAAAGAAGAGAAAGCAAAGGAAAATGTTCAAGACTTGCCAAAGGAAAAGCCATTTCAATGCATTCCCTTTTATTTTCCTTTCCTTCCACTTGTTTTTCCAAAGACCCAACAGAAGTTGGACTAATTCCAAGTTGTATATCATTCAAAGACAAAACGGAAGTGTTAGGATACATTCCAAGTTTAAATGTCGACCTTATCACAAAATGACTTGCTTGATGGCAGTAACAAAAGTGCCAACATTGATGAACTTTCTTTTCCACAAAAGACTAGCGAATGGGCTCAAAATATCTTATGTCCAAGTAATAATGTAATGGATAAAATACACTTTTAGTTCCCAAAGTATATATTTGGTGTCTATTTGGTCCTCAATCTTCTAATTGTGTTTATTTGATCTCTAAGATTCCTAATTTCTGTCTGTCCGTCAGAAAATCGTTAATGCATCCAATCATGCACTGATCACGTGATTCCTAATTTTGTATCTATTTGATCCTACAGTTTCTAATTTGTGTCACTTTAGTCCACGTGCTTGGTGCGTGACCAGAGACATTAAGAATTTTGTGACGGACATTTAGGATTGAACCACCTAAATATAAATTAGAAACCTCAGGAACCAAATAAACACAATGGAGGACCAAATAGACACTACACAGGCATATTTTGGGAAGCAATCTTTCCCATCTTCCATTACATTCCAACAATACACAAAAGCCCCACAACAAACAATTCAAAATGCCCACAAAAGAAATTCAGAAACCAACCAGGTTGCAAGGACCCCCATCTTGACAAAAAGTAAAACACCCACAAAATAAAATCTACTCTTTGTGTGTGTGAGAGAGAGATAGAGAGAGCACAGATGTAGTCTTTATCCGCAGAGCTGGCCCTAGGCCTCGGCCACTTAGTTGGCCGCCTAGGGCCCCCAATTTTTGCAAAATTTTGGAGCCCCCACCCACCAGGTAGGAGTTTTAGTCCTGAATAACTATATTTTGGATGGATTGATTTGAGGGTCCAAATTTTACTTACTCAGAAAATTGCTCCACTTGCCAGATATTGTAGACTGCTAAACTTCTTGCCCGCTATAGAAGACTGATAGACTTCTACCCTAAGGAAGATAGATATGACTAGTAACATCTATCTCTTAACATTTCTATCTCTCTCTTAACGTTTATATCTTAACATCTCTCTCGTCAATAATTGAAAATGCACTAACACTATTGGCCGAAGAATCTTTTAGAATTGAGTATTTTTTATTTATAGTTGATCTAGCTATTTCTTCGATGAAGAATAGATTTAAACAATTCAAAATATATGAAAATATTTTTGATTTTTTATTTTGTTATAAAAAATTAAAATCCTTAGATGATGATAGTTTGAAAAGATATAGTCTTAACCTTTAAAATTTTTTGAAGCATAATTTATTTTTTGATATTGATGATTTAGATTTATTTCAAGGATTGAATGTATTGAGAAAAGTCTACAATATGAAATTAACACTCCAAAAGAAACCCTAAATTATATAAAACAATTAAATTTTTTTCCAAATGCATATATAGAATTTAGAATATTATTAACTATACCGTTAACAGTTGCTTGAGCAAAAAAAAGTTTTTCAAAATTTAAATTAATAAAATATTATCTCTGATCAACTATGTCACAAGAAATATTAAATGGATTAGCTATATTATCCATAAAGATATATTAACAAAACTTGAATATAAAAGTTTAATCAATATTTTTGCATCTCAAAAAATTAAAAATATAACTTTTAAAAGAATATATTTTAATAATTATTATCTATTAATAGGCCTCATTTTATATTCTCGCCAAGTCCTCCAGATTTGTTGGGCCGCCCCTGTTTATCCGTTACTGAATGAACTTCAAATAGGCAATCTAAAAGGTGGAGAATAAGAATCTTTTCACCTGTTTGATGACAACAGAACCAGAGGGACCGATGACTATGAAGACGAAGTTGAGATTTCCGTCACCCACTTCTTTAATTTGCAGGTCTTCGAGGTTGTTGCCCAGCTTTGAAGAGAGAGAAGGTGTGGCCTTTATGTATTCCACTAAAGACTTCTCGTCCAGTGTCCGGAATCCGTCCGATGCCATTCTCGGTTGTGGTGGTGAGGGAGATCGCCGGGGAAGTTAACGAAAGACAGCAGGTTTGAATAGGAATGGCAGTGATAACGTTGGAGAGTTCCTCGCAGTCCACCATGACAGTGAAATAAAGGCAAGGAATTGTATTCAGTGTCTGTGTACATTGAACCTGGACCGGAGTGACAATTATGGGAATGATGGAAGTCGAATCTTTTGATGACATTTTTCTATACTACACACTTCTAGGTGGCTCAACTATTTTTTTTTTTTTTTTTTTGGGTGTTTGGTTGTTGCATGGTGTTATTTTGATTTTTGCGAGTTGTGTGATTGGGAATTTTGTTTTATGCGGGTCAATATATGTATTATTAAAAATTATTTAATTTAAAAATAATTTATATAAAAAATAAAATATTTATAAAATATTTTATTATTGATTAAAATCTATTAATCGTGTTTTCAATGTCTAATTTTATCTAATCTATTTATTATTTGTGTTAATCATTAGAGTCAATTTCAATTTTTATTTTTTATGTCATATTCATATAAATAGATGAATTGGCACTGCAATGCTCATAATATTTTTTAAAGTCTAAGTCACATTATTTAAGCGTGAAGTTATAATGATTTAAGATAAATTTTTTATTTATTATAAAATATTATGATAGATCATGAATACTACCTAATTAATTGTACTTTAACTTCAAAATGTGTAACTTGGCTTTAAAAAATTATAATTTTATTTTATTTTAGTCGTAACTTTTACTTCAAAAAATTATAAATTTAAATATAATACTAACTTCGATATCGTAATCTTTCTCTCCTATTTTATTAGGCTAAGAATATCTCTAATTATGACTCAATTTTTCATTCAAATTTAAATTTACGTTTGAGTAAAAAACTTGATTTGATACAAAATACTACGATGGACAAACTTAAATTTAAAAAAAGAGAAAGTCAAATTTAAATATGAATATGAATAAACTCAAATTTAAAAGAGAGTAAAGATGATCATTAGATTTTAAAAAAAGAATAAAATCTCACCATTAAAATTTTAGGTAAAGGTTTGAATTTCTCTTGATTTAGTACATGCTCTAATGAGGTTCAAATCTATTTCGATAGGATATTTGTCACACCCCATCCCGAGAGATCTATTTGATATTTCAGATATGAAAGTATAACTTGATACATGGTAATATCTACGCTTGTACTACAAGGAATCATTTAAAATCAATAATACCAACCACTAATCTTATAAAAGAGATAAACCATACAGCTCTATAACAGAGTACACAACTCTATAACTCAATACAACACAAAGAATTAGGGAATTCATCCGTTATATCAACAAGGAAACGAATACTCCAGTACCATATGTACATAACCAGTTTCCTTAACCTCTTATCTTGACTCTACTAGTGTTGTAGTGGACCCAACTCTAACCTGCGATATCCTAAAATCAATAATTTTCTTGAGTGTACTGCGGATCATAATAAATGAAAATATTTAAAAAAATATATGAATCAAATATTATTCCACTAAAATATATTCACGATCTGAGGAGAATGTTAAAATCAAAAAATTTTCAACTTTGAAATCTCATATTCTCTGTCAATATAACAACATAATAAATAGTTCACATGTGCTATGAATCAACAACAATATTTAAGCAATGTCAGGCTATTAACAATATTTAAGCAATATCAGGCTATCTACAACATTTAAGCAATATCAAGCTGTCTCACTACAACTGCGCAATGTCCAAATCCACAACATGTAAGTCGTGTTAAGCTATCAACAATTCTAGCATAGTGGATACTACTCAAATCACAAGTTTTTCAACAAACCACAAGCTTTTCCATAAATCACAAGCTTCTCAACATACCATATTTGATTCATAGCTTAAACAACTCAACTCAAATCAATTCAGCAAAATTGATTTCTCTCATATAAGAGAATAAACTTGATATATCATATAATTTTATTTTTAAGTATTATGAAGCAATATGCTTCACCTGTCACCGCCAACCAACACACCACTTAGCTTTATGCTCGATTCATAGGTGGAACCGATGTAGTAGCCTCCAACCCTAACAATTTGCATATATACAAATGCAAATAAGTATTGACTAAAAATAACTTAATTTATGCAACTAAATGCATATGAATATGCTTCCTACCATCTCGCATTCACCAAAATTTTACTTAAATATTTAAGTCCGAAGACCAACTAGTCACTCAAGCGTTTACGAACTCGGTGAGTACCCTTTATAACCTTAAACTAGAATGTAAAATTTTTTTGTCACTCAATCTATGTGCACTTACAATTAATTTAAAAGGATTTCGCAATCTCATTTTATACAATCAAAACCATTGTTTCAGACTACTATTTGTTATCGCACTGAAAATTGTAATTCGGATATGTGATTTCTATCTCTAATTCAAAAACCTAATAATAAGTTTTAAAATATTTTAAACATTCATAAATAATGTAAGACATGATTTCAAAATGAATTTGAAAATTTTCGATTGGTCCAAAATTGAGAAAATCTACCCCTGCGCTGTTTTTTGATCCAAAATAATCAAAAATAAAATGATATTATTTTTTAATGAAATTTCATACAAACACTCAACTTATCTACCTAATAATGAATATAAAATTTATTTTTAAAAAATACCTAAAAACTGGATCGAATTGACCCCAAAAACCAAAACAGTTATTTTAATTCTCATTTTGATCTAGCCATTGGATCGACTTGAAATTTTACTGGGACCTCTTCACAGACGTTACGGAATTTTTGGAACAAACCATAGATTGATCAGAGATTGGACATGAATAAAATTTTTATCAGAGTCCACTGATATCCTTCACCCCACTTCATCTTCAACCTTTGATTATTTGATTTTTTTCCAAAGTGCAGAAATTTATGCTCAACCTTACCACTTTGACCCCCTAGTTCTTCCACTACAATACTACCATCTCCTTTGATTTTAACATCCACATATTCTTTGAATTTGAATCCCTCTTAAACTCAATCTTTGAATTGAATTGTAACATCATCAAATTATTGGTTAAAATTGGCAAAAAATTATTTTTCAAACACAAGGGCAGACCTGTAACTGACCGTTTCAACCCAAAGTAACCTCTAAATCCAATTCCAAGGCTGAAAATGAATTCCTTGACCCCAAATCAACTAGAACCAAGCCCCTTTATAAAGTTTAATCAAATTTATCAAAAAACAAATTTTTAAAAATTCAAACCCACGAGGGTTTTTTCATCCCATCACCACACACCATGGCAACCCATGAAATCATTCCCAAGCAACTCTATGACAACATACAATCCAATACTCAATTGAAGAAAAAAAAATCGTTTTCTACAAGACTCATTTCATGAAATCTTAAAATTTGAAACTTTAAAACTCAAATTCGAGTATAAACCACTTACCCAAATCAAAAATTAACAACACTAATGAATTTTTAGCATCCAAATTAGGCTAGAGGCATACCTTTAAATGTTCAAATAAGCCTCCAAAGCAATCCCAAAAATTCGAACGAAGGTTTCTTTGTCTATCTTCTTTCATTTGTTTCTCTCTCCACAAACAAATTATATACATTCCAAGCTATGGAAGAAGTCTTCAGCACCTCCTCAAACCTTCCAGAGTGTTGGAGAGAGACATGGAGCCTCCTTCTGTTGCCACGCAGTTGCTTGGAAGAAATGTCATACAATGGCATTTTTGTAATTACCTAGAATTCGAAAATTAATTTAATTTTTTTTTCATATATATTAAAACATGCACTATAAAAATATTTTCCCAATTTTTTTATATTCACGTCTTATGCATGTATGCTCGGGTTTCACAATATTAAAAAAAATTTGAAAGGTATCATAAACTTATTTATGTGATTTAATAATGTATGAAGTTTTATGAAGTTTAAATTTAAAAAAAGTCTAACAATTTGCTTAGGCTGAAATTTTAAAAACTCAATAACATTGTTTGTAATTTAATAACTATTATCACGTGTAAGTAAATAGAATGAGGATCCTCAACAAAACGCCGTTTTTATCAATCATTCATATGTAGTTAAAAATTAATTGTAGAAAAATTGAACACAAATAAGTGAAGTTCATTTGATTGACACGAGTCATATCATCGTTATCGTTACATTGACACAATGCCTCCAAAGGCTTATCAATATTAGTGTTTACTATTGTAGCCTTTGGGCGATGCTCCATGCTTATTTAGATTTTATTTATCTGAATTTGTGGAGTACTAATAGCTATCTATATTCAATCGGATTCACTATCACACTAACACGAATTATCAAAATCTTAATTGTTTTTCAATTAATTTATTTATCAAAATCTTTTATCGGGCTAATGGGGTGTGGCTGGTCAAGCCATGACCCATGTCCTTAATCAGTGGGCTGTAGTGTTGATTATGGTCCATGGATCGCAAATCCAGCCCTAATCCGGAGAGAAACCATTGGGCTAACGGGGTGGCCCGTGGATCACCGGTCAGTTGGTGCTGATGGATTCTTGGAGTGCCGACAGAGCAAAGGCTTAAAAGAGTTTGACCCCACTCGCTCATGAAGAGCGTGTAAATCAACGGTGGATTGTTAGCGTTAGTTAACTTGGCCATGTCCGACAAAAATCTTCTTTTATTGTCTATCTCACATTGAATGATGCATAATACATGGAAATTAATGTAAATTAATTGTTCACAATTATTTTCTGAATTGTTCAGTGTCACTTATATATAAAAGAGAGAAAATATTAAATAGATTTTAAAAAATTAATTTAAAAATTTAACTCGATGAATCACTATCATTGAAAAGATAATATGTCTCAATTAATACTGGGACTCACAATTAAATCAATGACAAATATAATGACCACATCAAATCCGGCGCTTAAGTCTGTGCAACATTGCTATATATAAAAGTATTTTCGATAAAATACAACCATCAACATAGTCTTCATTTTCACATTAATTTTTACCTTATTTGGGGTGTGAAAATAATTATTTTAAAATCTCATAAGAATATGAAAAACAACCAAGGCCTTGTAAATTAGGGTTCTCAAATTTCTTAAAACTAATTACTTTAACGAGTACGATAAAAGGTGGAGATACTGAATACTCATTTTTTTTTATCTTTATTTTGTGTAATAGATAAATAGGTTATTAACTTTTAAAAACTTCTAAGAAAAATGGCAATTTGATTTTAATAGAATTAAGTTAAACTTATTCGTTGGAATAATAAAGTAAATTACATTTGCTGTACTTGTCACACTGGTAAATAATTAATCTAATTCACTTTGGAACTGATTTTCAAGAAATTAAATCTATATTTTTAATGGGTATTATTATTATATAAAACTTAATTCTATGATTTCTAATTGGAATACTAATAAAATCTATGAAATATAATTAACTTATTCAGATTTCTATTCAAAAAAATCGAATTCAAATAACACATAGGACTAAGTATGTCAACGAGTCAGATTTAGATCGACTTGCATCAACCTGAATTTAAATTCATAAAAAAAATTTGATTTGATTATCGAACGAATTTTATTTTCATAGTTCATATTTGAATCAGTTAAGAACTGAATATCTGATTCGAATAACTAAATTTAGTAGTATTTTAAGAAATTATATCTAAATTTCAATTCAATTCTATCAAATAATAACTTTATTTCATCCTAAATTTATACAGATAAAAATGTGTAATTCAGATCAAATTATAATTGAATTGAATATTAGCATATTTTAATTCAAATTAATTAAATATAATATAACAAAATCAGATTTTATGTATCGATAAAAAAGAATTAATTTATACTCATTTAATTGAATTTAAATTTAAATCTAAATCTAAATCGAATTCGAATTAAAATTTATTCCCAAAATTTGCACGTGATAAAAATGTCAAAAGCCTCGGAGAGTGAAATCATCGCGCTTAAGCCGAGCGTACGATACTTTTGAAAGAAAATCCACCACAAGTGGAACCGATAAATAGATCACCTGCCACCGGTCTCTGTTCTAGTCACAGTTGTTGCCCACCCTTTCCCGCCCTCGTCTAGTCGGAGACGGAGGGACCGTCGTCGATGTCGGTGGTGGTGGTGCTCAGTATCCTCCTCTTCCTCTTCTCCACCGTCGAATCAGCCGACGAATTTGCCGTCGATTCAATCGTCCACCGCCGGCCACAGCTTGCTGGTTTATGTGCTCAGATCCTCCAACCTCTTGGATACCCTTGCTCCGAACACACTGTGATCTCTCTCTCTCTCTCTCTAGGCGTTCGCTATGATTTTGGTTGTCTGGTAGCTCAGTAAAACTAAATGATGGTTTGTTTGTCAACTGTGGTAGGTTCAAACAAAGGATGGTTACATATTGGGTCTTCAACGCGTGTCATCTAGTTCTGGTTTAAGATATCAAAAGGGTCCTCCAGTCCTGCTTCTACATGGGCTCTTTATGGTGATTTTCTCACTGATCTTCATTTATCTACTGTAATTGTACTTTGTACTTTGTTAGTTTTTTTTTTTTTTTTCTACTTCCTCCAATATTTTCAAGTACATATTTGTCGATGGGTTGTGCGTATTTTTATTCTACTTTGTTTTACATTAATTGTGTCCTACACTGCTTTGATATTGATTCTGGACTGTATTGAGTAATACTAAATTGTAGTGACAGGAATTCCATGATATTGTTTTATGTCTATTGAATTAAAGGAATGGAGCATTTAGTATGTGGAGACAAATTTTTAGAAAATTGGGGCTGGAAACCTTTAGTTATGATAATCATAAGACCAAAATAGTCATGAATCGGGCTTTGATGTCACGTAGCGAGATTCTTGAAGAAGCAATTAGCAATAGTATGCTGTCTCTCTCTCACACACACACAAACGCACGTTATTCTATCTGCTTTTCCGGGGAATTAGTAGCACTCATACAGGTTGCAAAAAATAATTTGAAATCACTTTCCTTATATTCTTCCTTGATCCTGAAACAATAGGAATACAGTATGCAGAGGAATTTTTGCTGCCTCGAGGTAGGTGTTAGTAGACTTATAAATTGACTTATATTTGGTAGAAATGATTTTGATGTAAAATTTATCAAACCTTAATTCTGAGATCTAAAACTGTTATGATTTTGACATACCATTTTTGTGGAATTAGAACTATCATATTTAATATACCTGAAGCCACTATTGCAAGCCTTGCAACACTTGATCTTTGATCAATAAATGATCTTCATGTTGACAGGAATCAGTTTCCTTCTCTTGACCTTCTATCTTACATTCCATGGTTGTGATGAGGATTGTATACCTTTATGGGCAGAGATGAGAAATTCCTTATTTGACCATAAGTATATTTACTCATCAATGTAGGAGTGTAAAAAAATTAATTCTCTTTACCGGGCAATCAGATACCAACATTTAAACTAGTTAGATGAGAGTTGGTAACCTCATCATTATAAGATCCTTATTAATTACCAATGTATAATAATTGGATACTCATATGTACCACGCCATATGGTCCACTTTAAGTCTAACATTTGATAGTCGTGACATCTTTTGGTGTGCTATGATAGGGTAGTTTCAAGCAAATGTAAAACAGGTATTTTTGGGAATATGTGCCTCAAAGTGGCATTACAATTGTACAAATCAGCTTTTATTGTATGGAAATGTATTTCATTTGCTAAAAATTCTCTTCATTTATGTCAACATTTTCAGTATGTTGAACTTAGTATAAGTAGTAGATGCATTTGCAGCAGGCTAGTAGCGTAGGCAACTCAGAGAGAGAGAGAGAGAGATCAGCTAAGTTTCCTAGGTGTTGGTGTTTGTTACATCATCCTATTCGTCTACCACAAAATCTTAAGAGATGGGGTCGGGTACGCAACTCTGATCAATTGTGTGCTAAAGCAAGCTTAGCTTCACATGGCCATGAGGAAGCCAAAAAACCCTCTCCTTTTATTGGTAGATGAATCTACTGAAGAATTTGAATACAACATGGTTGAATGCACCATGGGCTGATCCATACACCCACTTCACAAGTGGAATACTAGTTGGTCTCCTATTATTGTCATAATTGGTGTTCTTTATTCAATTTTTTACAGATTTTCAAGGTAACGAGGGGTGCATTTTGATCTCCTATAATATATTTCTTTTATCCTTGTTGCTTGCTCCCTTGCCAAGAATCACTAAATGCTTCCTCTTTAGTTTCATTGACACTCTTTCACATAGGTAAATTTCGTTCATTTTTGTTTTCGTCAAGTATATCTGAGGAACTTATCTATAGACATCTTTAATCCTATGCATATTTGAAATTGAAACAGGCAGGTGATGCGTGGTTTATGGATTCCATGAATCAATCTTTGGGCTTCATGCTTGCTGATCATGATTTTGATGTTTGGGTTGGAAATGTGCGTGGGACGCGTTGGAGTCATGGACATATATTTTTATCTGAGAAAGATAAGGTAGGGGTACCTTGTATAATATGTCTATTGCTTTTTGAAAGTGCTTCGGACTATCATATTAATAACTGACTGATAACATTACAGTGAAAGACATATAACGTATCAGAAAATCCTTGGGTGGCTCTTTTTCTTATAGTATTTTCTTTTGCATTTGCATATACAAGCACAAGAGGATATACATATGCTCACATGTAACTTTTTTTGGTTAGTAACAGACAACATGTGCTGTGGCTGGTCAATTTTTTTTCTTTATAATATGTGTCTACTTCACAACCACATTAGTCCTCGCTTCCTCTTTTAGATACTTCTAAATTATCGAAAAATTTCAGTTGCTGTAAATTTAATAAGAATTTGGTGAGCAGAAACGACTTGGAGTGAATTATTTGGCATCAACATCAAGAAATGGGAATAGACAGCAAAATAACTTCGGCCATTACAGGAAACTAATGCATACATGTAGATTTCTATCTTGTCATGAGCAAATGCGTGTATATTAATGTCTTGCATGGAAATTTTGTTTCGGAAATTGACCGATTTGTTGATTGCGTGCTTGTCTTGAATGGCAATGTGGCAAAGAGCTTTCGTAATTATGTTGTGTGTAGGCATGTTCTGCGTGGCAGTTTTATGATAATAGTTTGTCTATGCTTTTTTTAGGAATTTTGGGATTGGAGTTGGCAGGAGTTGGCATTGTATGACCTTGCAGCAATGATCCATTATGTAAATTCAGTTACAAACTCAAAAGTTTTTACTGTTGGGCATTCACAGGTCTTCATCTCTCTGCACCTAACCTTTTTCTAATTAGTTTATCTGTGGGTTCTGTTACTTCCTTATTATGGGTTCCATGTTTTACAGGGAACGATCATGTCTCTGGCTGCTTTTACTCAGCCAGAGATAGTGAAAATGGTCGAAGCTGCTTCACTTCTTTGCCCCATATCATACTTGGATCATATTACTGCTCAATTTCCTCTGAGATTGGTTAAAATGCGTCTGGACGAGGTACTTTAGTTTCTTGATGTCTATTGGCGTGAGGAACAATTTCATAGTACTGATATATTGGTTCTCACTTGACAGGTGATTCTTGCATTGGGCATTCATGAACTTAATTTTAAGAGGTCTTACATCTTTTTGTTTCCTGTTTCTGCGTCATTTTTTTTTTAGCTTTATTAGTGATGCTAGTGTTAGTTCATGATTTACATGTAATGGATGCAGTAATATGCTCACTGGCCTCATAGATATGGTATGTGATGGACATATGGATTGCAACGACTTGCTAACTTCCGTTACAGGTTTTTCTTACTCTTCTTCCGTTTCTCACATCATTCCAGCCTCTTCTTTTCTTTGTCCTCCTGCATGAAAGTTTTGTGTGTTGCCAGTATGGAGTCATTTACTGATAGTGGTCTTTCTGTTTGAATTCTCTATCTGAAGGGAAAATGTTGCCACCTCAATAATTATATAATACAAGTTGATGACGTTCGCCAAGTGGTGCTACCACCATGTTATAAAGACCCTCCTTTCCCTCATTTGGGCATTTGGTTGGTAGTGCTGCCCGACATTTTCAAAATTTCTTAGTGTAGTTGGTTGGGTTTGAGTTTGGTGGATACCGCTTTGTACAAAATTGACGTGATGGTTAGGCCTAATACCCGCTTGTCCTTTGCTACACCCTTATTGGTGTGACAACACTGGTTAATGGCCTATTATTGCTGACTAGCTTGGCCAGAGCTTATAGTCTTTAGCTACTCACACGGACAACTGGCATTGAATTCCGCCTTTGTCCAAGTTTGTTTTGTCCAAGGAGAAAGGGAGGGCTACCCTCCCGATATATGTTTTTTGCCTTAACCATGTATGCCTGAATTAACAAGTTTGGAGACGTTGGAGCACTAAAATAGTAAAATAGATAATGAATTAAATTTCATAAACATAACAAAGTTGACATACTGGGTCATGAACAGAGGAAACAAAGCTTTTTTTGATAGATGGTGGTGTGCCATAATTTTGGATCTGCTTACTAGATTGTGATCTTACGCAATAAAGTTAGACATGCATGGCAAAGCTATTTCCGTGGAAAACAGTTTATTGGGTATGTAACAGTATCCATTATATCTGTAGAACATTAAGTCTTCATGATACTCTCTGTCGGGTAGTAGGTGAAGGTTCAAAGGTCAGTGTGCCCGATAAACTTCGTTGGACATCCACACACCAAGAGCCAATTTGGGTGAAGTATCAACCATTTTGCATCAAGATCCACACTTGAAACTAGGAAAGACTGTAACGGGGCTGAAACAACCAATCTCGTAGTGAAATCAATATTTGATATGGTTTTAGGTGAAGCAGTCAGTTGTCATCAGATTCAAATGTCATTTGTTTTTCATCACTCTTGTACATGAACCACACCCATTAAAAACTCAATTTACTTTGCAGGGAAAAACTGTTGCTTCAACAACTCTCGGGTAGATATATATCTTGAATATGAACCGCACCCATCTTCCTCAAAGAACTTGAACCATCTTTTCCAGAGTATGCGCTCTTCACTTCCCTTCTCCCTCCAATATCTTGTCACTTTATTATAATTTCTTGATGGTTTATCCCAACCCTCTTTTTATGGCTTGCAGTGATTCGTAAGGGTACTTTTGCAAAATATGACTACGGAAAGTTAAAAAACATGAAGAAATATGGGCAATTGAAACCCCCAGTATTTGATCTTAGTCACATACCTGATTCATTGCCATTATGGATGGGTTATGGGGGACTCGATGCCTTGGCAGATGTGAACGATGTGGAGCACACTCTAAAAGAACTGCAGTCGAAGCCTGAATTGCTTTATCTGGAGAACTATGCTCACTTAGATTTTCTTTTGAGTGTAAGGGCGAACGAAGATGTGTATGATCATATGATTAGATTTTTTAAGTCACTGGGAAAGGTTAGTAGTTCTTAACTGACTGATTTGTGCAAATGTGAGGATCACAATGTATGTATATATACATATTTTTAATCGTATCTGTATTCGTGTTTGAACTTTTATATTGTTATTATATGTTAACCAGTAACTGTTTTCAAGCTAATAGAATTTTACAGTTCTATATATAAATACTAACAAAACATATACATGAATTGCCGAAGTTGCCTAACATAGCAGTTTTTTCGTATATAGTCAAATTTCCAAACGTAGCATTCAACCATTGGCACAAGACTCATTCCTTGGCTTTCTTCATAGAAACATTCACACTTAACCTCTTGACCTCCGCCACAAAAGCTTTCATATTTTGATCGGAGGAGCCACCCTCCTCCACCGCCTCCTCTGCCGCCTTCTTCCACTTCAAAGCATTTTCCTTCATCTCCGCGGCCTTTGGCCCGTTGGTAGCCTCTCGCAAGCACTTCTCCACCTCGTCCCTAGGTATTATCCTATTCTCAGCCTCACCCCTACACATTCTAATCCCAACTTTGAACTCGTCAACCAAGTATTTGGCATCAGTAACTTGATCACCCCATTGAGGAAACGCCACCACGGGCACGCCACTGGAAATTGCCTCCATCGATGAGTTCCAACCGCAGTGTGTCACGAAACACGCCACCGAAGGATGGCTGAGCACTTGCTCCTGTGGACTCCATTGCACCACCTTTCCCTTATCACCTGCGGCTTCCAAGAACCCATCTGGTAAAACTGGAAAAAAAAAAAACCACACACCATTCGTCAAAAAATGGAGAAATATATACTTGATTACTATCCTATAAAACTGATTTGTATGCTTCTCAATGATAAATATATATAACCCAAGGCAGCTTAACTAATAAGAGTCACCAATAGGATTAAAAACCGAGTTAAATTTTGTAAATTGAGTCGAGTCTGTCGAGTTTATTTTTTTAAATGAACCTAATTTTTTTTAAGATTGGCTCGTTTAAAAAATGAATTTAGCCGAATTATAGTCGAGTTCAAGTAACTTGACTATTTTATATATAAACGAGTTCGAATTTTGACAACATATTAAAACTAAGCCACCATTTTTTATGAATACCCTACTCTTAATATAAATAATTTGTCTTTGACTAGACCGGAGAGGCAATTAGTATCAACCTCAACACCTTAACGATTGAACAAAAAAAAAATGATAAATATATATATCAAACGATACCTGACGCTTCAAAGCCGGAGTCTTTTTGGGGTGGCCTCATGACCCACAAGAAGGAGACTTCTGATTTCAAAAGTCCATAAGCAATTTCATGGATTTGCCCTTGCTTCAAGCTGACAACGCTGCCAAAAGAGATGTACACGACGGAGGAGGGAGGCTTCGAATCGAGCCACCCGACGCAGTCGTCGGCCTTCAAGAAGTCACCACGAATGGCTGAGCTAATAGCTTTAGGGTTCTTACATAATGGGCCAATGGGTTTGATAGGGCAAAGCTTTGACATGTACTCAATAACCTCATGTTCAAGCTCTTGAAATGTGTCCATTAATATACAAAAAGGTTTTGACAAGTTCTTGTACTGACCCAAAATGGCCCTCCTCAAGAATGGATATGGAGTTGAAGGGTGTAAAAAGCTAGGTACTTCATCATATTTCAGTACAGGCATGGATGGTAATTGAACATCAATTTCGGGTTCGATTTCACTAGGAAAAGGCACTGTTTTGTGATAATAGTGGTAGTAAGTTGATAAGCAAGCACAAGATTGCACCCAGAGCATGGCACTGGGGAGGCCAAGAGTCTCGGCGACGTCGGAAACCCAAGGAATAAAGGGGTTGTTTACGAGGCATGAAACTGGGCGATTTTCCTCCTCATGTTTTTTGATCATACGAGGGAGTACCTGTGTAAGAGAATGGAAGCGATTAAAGGAAGTGATTCGAGAAATCAAATAGATTCATTATGCCAAAAGTTTTGTCGAACTAATAAGTACTTCAATCTATTTTTTAAATTTCAGTAACATTTCTTATGAAAAAATTAGAAAACAAAAATAAAGTTATGCTTCCTAATGAGAGAACCCTTTTTTTTTAGGTTCACGGGCTACTTTAGTTTTCGAAAATACAAAAACTCCATAAACTCGTGTTATAGATTATATACCTATAATATAAAATATAAGTGACTTTAATAAATTCGTTCGATCGCAAATAGATTTGTTTAACGACCACCAATATTTCTTTCAAAATTATTTATATTATACTGTACTTTCAGACACAAATTATTCTTTATAACTTCAAAATCATATATATTATATTGTATCTTCGTATACGGATTAGCCTAGTAACTTCATAATAAAAACTCTTATTTTATGTTTTCCACTATACCTCCTTTCCAGTGAGTTCAATTTGAGGCATGTAGGCATCAAGATCGTAGCGTCTGGGATCGTCTTCATCCCATCCATCTTCGAAGAATTCGAACCTGATGAAGCCATCACCTACCGGAGTTGGTTCGTCGGTGATGTTGCTGGCTTCTCGCATTTGTTTTCCGATGCTTTCCGGTGCCGAGAAGGTGACAAGCAGACCTCTGGAAGCAAGTCGCTTGCCAAGTCTAAGTAGAGGGTTAACATGTCCTTGCCCTGGAAAGGACACTAGAAAAACATGAACAAGAGCTTCACTGCCCATTTTTTCTCTGCTTGGTGGAGAGAGATTGAGATAGATAGCTTAGTCAGAGAGAGAGGATGAGAGGGCAATAGCAGGAGACTGCAGATTTACAGTGTTAGAGAGATGTTTATAAAAGAATTAGACTGCGTCTATTTCGATTAATTTTTTTTAATTTAATTAAAATCATACTATTCAAGAGGGTTAAGGTATTCTTAATAAATAAATCATTCATGAGTTAATCTTATAGAATTATTAAAATTCGAATTCAACACATCTAAATTTACAATTTTTTTTATCGTTTGAATTCAATTCAAATTTTCCGGATGCAATGGACTGGTGGCTAGTTGTCTTTAGCAAAGGTTGACTGTTTGGTTAGAAAGGCCAAGGCAAAGTTGATATGCATTATGTTTATCCAGTCCATATCAATGCAACCATGTAGAGTAGGAATAGTAAGCATTAATATACAAGTCTATCTTCTTCTTTGTTTTTTAACTAAAAATGGGACCATATAATAAGACCAAAATTTAATATAAGTGTGAAATGGAATTTTTAAAAGAGTTCTACAATTTTCTTTTATTGAAATTTAAAACAAATTTTAAACTTTTGATTAATAAATCAAATGTCAAATCGTAGTAGTATTACTTCAACAGTAATGTCACATGGTATTATCATGAGTATCATAGGAAGGATGATCGCCACTCTCAAACACACACAACGAGCATCAAATAGAACAATGTCTACTTGATGGTGCGAGAAACGGCTAGTGAAAGGGATTTGAGTGCCGATATACATGGGGGTGTTAATGAGGGATTTGTGTAGTCTTGAGTATCACAGGGGTGTCTCTTACTTATACAAGCAAGGGCTTTTGTTCTTATTCTAGATTCAATTTGTTGGAATCATTTGGAAAATATTTGGTTGATGGGTTAAATCTCAACAAACGACCACGTGGGTTTCTAGAAACGGTGAGATGGCATGTTGCGCTCTTCCTCTTCTCCCAGTAATTAAATCCAAGCTAGCGTGATAGTAGTCGAGCGGCTTGAATATCATTTAGAGATCTGGAGTTGGTGTGTTGATATTGGAAGACACAATTCAGATAAATCTAGATGAGACTCGTAATGGTGAGTTGTAATGACTTGAGCTGGGACGTAATTTATGGTATTATCAATCATCATAACTAGAACAAGGCTACAATAGCGCAATTAATCTAAGACATTAACTTTGAAATTTATGATTTATAATTATCAATTTAAAAAATAATAAAGTACTTAAAATAATAAGTACAAAAATTTTACACATGACCCAGAAAAGAAAAAGTTTGTGTGATTGTGAAGTTTGTGTGGCATGTATTTTATTTTTTGGTTTGTGTTACGTGCCTAACATGTTTCCTACTTCGCTATTTATGGCTTATTGTTAAGAGTCATAGTTGTTGAATAAGTCTAGTCTAAGTTGTTAAGTTAGAACTAGTATCAAGGGGTATTTTCCTATTTTGTTTTAATTCAATTCCTGTAACTATTTTTCCTATTTTCTTGCTTTGGTTGTTGCAGCTCGTTAGATGCTATTGTAATCAATTGGCTATATAAGTCAATGGAAGTAAGGAATAAAGGGGCCTGTTATCATCAATTATATTCAACACTTGTGTTGGCTTGGAGGTCAAAGGTTCCTCAATCAACCTTACTTGTTCTCAGTTATACAGTTCTTTCTAATTCATCATAGGGAAGAAGGGAAACCACCCCCAGTACGTCCCACAGTGGTATCAGAGCACCGGGATGGATTCACGAGTGGAGAAGCTGGAGAATGATGTAAATTCTCTCACTGCGGGACAACAACAAATTTTGGAGAAACTCAATGAACTTTCTATGCAACTCAATACACGCATCAACTCACCAGAATCCAATCTTCAACAAGATCAGGAAGGAGAAAATTCGATGGCTCCACTCCAAAATCCTAATAGGCGATTTGGCAACACTCTTGGGACACATCAGCAAGGATCGCAATACGCACCAAGGTTCGTGAAACTTGATTTCCCTCGATTCAATGGTGCAGAGGACACCACAAGTTGGTTTTGTAGGGTTGAACAATTCTTTGAGTTCAATCACACCCCGGAAGAAGATCGGGTGGCTCTTGCCTCCTTTCATTTGGAAGGGGACGCTCAGTTATGGTTTCAATTACTTAAGCAAGAAAAGGGGGTAATGACTTGGCAAGAGTTTCAGGAGGGCTTAAACCATTGGTGTGGCGCTACTAAATTTCAAGATTTCTTCGGGGAGTTAACCAAACTCCAGCAAACCGGTTCAGTACGTGACTATCAGACTCATTTTGAGAAGTTGTTAGCTAAAGTCGGATGCCTTCCTCAAAATCGTCAAGTCAGTTGTTTCATTAGTGGGTTGAAAGATTCCATCAGAGCTGATGTATTAGCTGGGTGTCCTGCATCTTTGTCATCTGCAATTGGGTTGGCTCGCCTTTATGAGGCCCGCAATGCTGCGCAACGACGTATTGTGTCAACACCTGATCCGAAGAAGGTGTTCCCGACAAACAAAGATACAATGACCAGCAGCTCACATCTCCCGGTCAGACGACTATCACCAGCTGAAATGCAAGAGCGACGCGTGAAGGGACTATGTTATAATTGTAACGAAAAGTTTGTTCCTGGTCATCGTTGCAAAAAGTTGTTCTTGCTCGAAGTTTGTAATGCAGAAGAGGATGGAGATGTTGTAATGGATGTAGAAGCCAATGGTCATGAAGCATTAGACGATATGCCTGCAATTTCTTTGCATGCTATGACTGGTTCACGAGCATCAGAAACGATGAGGATAAAGGGGAGCATTGGGCACATACAAACCATTGTTTTGGTGGACTCGGGAAGCACCCATAACTTTATAAGTGAAAGTCTTGCTAAGAAAGTGGGCTTAAAACCTATGAAGGGAGGGCAATTCGAAGTTATGGTTGCATCAGGAGATCGACTATCCAGTCAGGGTAAGTGCACGAATGTAAAATTAATTTTACAAGGAATACCTGTTTTTGTGGATTTCTATTTGATTCCATTAGAAGGATATGAAATTGTTTTGGGCACACAATGGCTTTGTACACTTGGTCCAATCTTGTGGGACTTTGCTAAATTACAAATGAAGTTCAAGGTGGCAGATGCAGAGGTGGCTTTACAAGGAGAATCTTGTCCCAACGATCAGCTGGTTGGGAATTTACAATTCATTCGTGAAGCAAGGAAATGTAACAAGGGGGTCTTGTTCCAATTATTCTTCCTTGGTACTCAACTTTCGAATTCCGTGGGTGGCTACAAACCTCCACAACTGAAACAGCTCCTGGCAGACTTCCAAGATGTCTTTGAAGAGCCAATTGGTTTACCACCACCAAGAGTTCACGACCACAAAATTCCCTTGGTAGTAGGGAATGGGCCGGTGTGTGTTAAACCTTACCGCTATCCACACTATCAGAAGGCTGAAATCGAAAGGTTGGTGGCTGACATGCTCTTGACAGGTGTGATAAGACCCAGTAATAGTCCTTACTCATCACCCGTCATCTTAGTTAAAAAAAATGATGGATCGTGGCGTATGTGCGTTGATTATCGTGCTCTTAACAAGATTACGATTAAAGACAAGTTTTCGATTCCTGTCATTGATGAGTTATTAGACGAATTAAATGGGGCTAAAATATTCTCCAAGCTTGATTTGCGAAGCGGGTATCATCAAATTCGCGTGATACCGGAGGACATTGACAAGACTGCTTTCCGGACGCATCATGGCCATTACGAGTTTCTAGTAATGCCGTTCGGCCTTTCCAATGCTCCATCGTCATTCCAAGCTTTAATGAATGAGGTATTTCACGATTACTTGCGAAAATTTATCTTAGTCTTCTTTGATGATATTCTTGTATACAGTAAATCTTGGGATGAACATCTTCAACATTTGAGAACCACACTAGCTATACTAAGGTCTCATAAGTTATATGTTAAGAAAGAAAAGTGTCAATTTGGCCAAAGAGAAGTCCAATACCTAGGCCATGTAATTTCAGATGTGGGAGTTGCCGTCGACCCGAAAAAGGTTGCAGCTATGAGGCACTGGCCTAAGCCCACAACGCCTAAGGCTATGAGAGGCTTCCTTGGATTGACAGGATATTATCGAAAGTTCATCCAGAACTTCGGTAAAATAGCTGGACCACTGACCAAAATGTTGAAGAAAGACTCCTTCCAATGGTCACCCACGGCTGAAGCAGCATTTCAGAAATTAAAGGAGTCTATGTCTACAGCTCCTGTGTTGGCGTTGCCTAATTTTTCAAGCAAATTTATTGTGGAATGTGATGCTAGTGGATCGGGCGTGGGAGCCGTTTTAATGCAGGATCGACCAATAGCATTTTATAGTCATGCATTGAAAGGAAAGAACCTGTTGCTGTCGACGTACGAGAAGGAAATTCTAGCGTTAGTATTGGCTGTGCAAAAGTGGCGTTCCTTATTTATTGGGTCGACAATTTGTGGTGAGAACTGATCATCAAAGCTTGAAGTATCTATGGGTGCAGTCCATAACTACCACCGCTCAACAGAGGTGGTTATACAAATTGATGGGGTTCGATTTTGTGATTGAATACAAGAAGGGAAAGGAAAATATTGTGGCCGATGCACTTTCCAGAAGAGAAGAAGAAATAAATGGAGAAGAAAAAGGGGAACTGATTGCTATCTCACAACCAATTCCAAATTGGATAGAAGCCATCAAGGAGGAAGTAAAGTCTAATTCAGTTTTGAGAGAACTGACTCAACGTATCATGAATTATGAAGTTGTGGGTCCATGGGAATTTAGAGATGGAGTTGTTTTCTTTAAGGAAAGAATTTATCTTGCTGCAGATTCTTCTTTAATTCCTGATATCATTGGCCAGTTCCATAACAGCACTCACGAAGGGTACCAAAAGACTCTTCAGCGAGTTCGTGGAAATTTTTATTGGGTGGGAATGAGAAGACATATTAGAGAATTTATTGCAGCCTGTGACATATGCCAGCAAAACAAGGTTGAACAACTTGCTCCTGCGGGACTCCTCCAACCACTGCCTATTCCGAGTCAGGTATGGGAAGACATATCAATGGATTTCATAGATGGTCTACCCTTGTCAAAAGGGAAAACGACTATTTTTGTAGTTGTTGATAGATTATCGAAGTATGCACATTTTATTCCCATATCGCATCCATATACGGCTAGGGGTGTTGCACAAATTTTCTTCGATAATATTTTCAAGTTGCATGGGATGCCAAGAACAATTGTTTGTGATCGTGATCCTACATTCACAAGCTTATTTTGGTCAGAGTTATTCAAGATGAATGGTACTAATTTTAACTATAGTTCAGCATACCATCCTCAAACTGATGGTCAAAGCGAAGTGGTGAATCGTACTGTAGAGATGTATCTGCGATGTTTTACAAGTTCGCAACCTAAGGAATAGAGTAAATGGTTATCGTGGGCAGAGTATTGTTACAATACTAGCTGGCATTCTGCCATCAAAACCACCCCCTTTGAAGTTGTTTATGGAAGACCCCCATCGACCTTATTGTCTTATGTTCCAGGTATGACTAATGTGGAATCTGTAGATCAACAATTATTGAGCAGAGATCAAGTTCTCATAGACTTGAAGGCCAGACTTCAGGAAGCACAAGCTCGTATGAAGAAGGTGTATGATGGACATCATAGAGAAAGGGAATTTGAAGTGGGCGACTGGGTTTATCTGAAGCTCCAACCATATCGGCAAACGTCAATTTCGTTGCGAAAGAATGTCAAGCTATCTCCTAAGTATTATGGACCATTCAAGGTTCTCAAGAAAATAGGAGCAGTGTCTTATAAGTTGGAATTGCCAATCGAGTCGCGAATTCACCCAGTGTTCCATGTCTCGTTGCTAAAGAAAAAGATTGGTGAAAAGTATCCTATTCAAGGTGAGCTTCCGCTTGTAGAAAATGATGCAAAAACTTTATATCCCAATCCTCAAGCAGTTCTAGATCGTCGTCAGCGGAAGAACAAGGAGGAAATTCTCATACACTGGCAAGGTCTTTCACCGGCTGAAGCTACTTGGGAGAATCTTGCCGCAATGAAAAAACAGTTTCCTGAGCATAGCCTTGAGGACAAGGCTATTTTTTAAGAAGGAGGGAGTTGTTACGTGCCTAACATGTTTCCTACTTCGCTATTTATGGCTTATTGTTAAGAGTCATAGTTGTTGAATAAGTCTAGTCTAAGTTGTTAAGTTAGCACTAGTATCAAGGGGCATTTTCCTATTTTGTTTTAATTCAATTCCTGTAACTATTTTTCCTATTTTCTTGCTTTGGTTGTTGCAGCACGTTAGATGCTATTGTAATCAATTGGCTATATAAGTCAATGGAAGTAAGGAATAAAGGGGGCTGTTATCATCAATTATATTCAACACTTGTGTTGACTTGGAGGTCAAAGGTTCCTCAATCAACCTTACTTGTTCTCAGTTATACAGTTCTTTCTAATTCATCATAGGGAAGAAGGGAAACCACCCCCAGTACGTCCCAGTTTGCAATTCGGGTTTTAATTTAGGTATGTATTTTATTTTTTTGGTGAAAAATTTTGCGGTTTCAATTTTTTGCATAGTTATTTATTTGTAAATAAATTATATATGTTACTATAAATAATTCCGCCAAGCTACATGATTTGGGACCGAGAAAATATAATTATAACTTTTTTATATTATATACGTTGAATTCGGATAATACTCGAATTAAAATATGATAATCCAATAGTATAGAATCTCTCATGCATCTACAGTTGAATTCCAATTAAAAAATAACTATTTTCGTATATCGCAAAATAAAAAGCAAATTATAAAGATAAATCCTCCAGAAGAATGTCTGGTCTGGGTGTGGTACCCAACATGGATAGGGTTTACTTTTTACCAACCCAATGAGCCGGTAAAACTACAAGAACTGGTGGGGCCAATAAACGAACAATATATATATATTTTTTTTTTGAGGGGAGGGCGGTGAGAATGTTGATTCTTATCTGCGTACATGCAATTCAACATATTTGTTTTTTAGCGACGAGTTTTTACGACAAATAATAAAATTTGTTATAAAAAAATAATTTTTGGTGAAAATTTTAAATATTTTTTGTGGTAAATTTTTTTATGATATTTTTGGGGACCATTTTTTATAATCGTCGCCAATAATCTTCGTAAAAACATTCTTTCCAAAAAAAAATGCACTAATTGTTAATATTATGGGCAATAAAAAAAATTGTCGTCAAAATAATTTTTTGATCACAAAATTTTTGTCAAATAATGAAAAAATAAGAAAACAAAAATAATAATACTTAACGACAACACATGTTTGTGGCAGAAAAAAAAAAGTAAACTTTTTTTTTTGTTTGACGACAATTTATATTTGGTCGCAGAATATCACTACAAGAAAAATATTTTACTGCGACGACTTTTTGTGATACGTAAAAAAAATTGTCGCAAAAAGTTCAAAGACAAAAACAAACCAATGTCTTTTGTTTTTGTCCCACATCGACACAAGAGGTGAGATGAAGAGGGCTGACTTGCCTATAAAAAACAGTAGTCTCTTGCCTTTTTTTTTAGCCTTAAAATTTGATTTTTATGTGAGATTTGACTAGAAATTTCTTTTTTTTTTGAGTAAGTACAAATGATAGTAAAAAAAAATAGAGTAAGAAAAGTGAAGTATTAAAATATGTTGATATAATATTTTTAAAATTAAATAGGTTAAACGAGTCGTGTCATATTACCCATTAATAAAATTTGTTCATCTGTTATTTGGCGTCGAAAATATGTTAGTCACAAAAAATGTACTTTGATTTTCAGCGACAAATATTATATCGTCACCAAAGAGAAAAAATATGACCATAATATAATTTCGGTGATAAAAATTTTTTTGTGACAATTAAATAAATTTTTAAGCGATTAAGTTTTTTGTCACTGATAATCTACTTTAGCGACGATATTTTAGTTGGTAGTCCAAAACTTTCAGTGACGAGATTGCCGCGACAAATTGGCGACTAAGTTTTTCCGTCGCAGAAAATTTTTAGCGGCGATTTATTCATTTTTAACAACAACTTTTTTTACCACTAAAAAACATTTTTCTCGATAACTCCCAAATTATAAGGGCTGACTTGTAGTGATTTGGATGAAATATTATAAACATTGGGTGTAGGTGTGATGAGGTGACAGATTAAATTTGTTTTCTTTATGGTATGATTGTTTTAGTTGGGTATAGTTTGGACCATGAACGGTTGACTTTGAACCAATCTTATGGAAATTTAATTTGTTTTTTTATTAGAAATGTTTGGTTTAATAATCATTCAAATTTGTTAGTGGTGGAAAAATATTAGTAACCAAAAAATAACTTGTTTGATACAATATTAAAAGAGAATTGCGACCGAGCAAAGGTACGAGTTTGCTAGAGTTTTTGTGTTTAATTTATCTTAAAGGAAACAACGCAATTTGTCTACTTATATTCGTAGCATGACAAATATGGGGATTATAGATTAATAAACGATGATATTTAAATCTTACTAATAAAAGAAAGATGTAAAAAAGAAAAGTGCAATTTTGATGTGAAAGTTCAAATCAAAGGTTATAGTCAAATTTCTCAATTCTATGTTTCATTTCTATCAACGACATTTATTAGAAGGAATATTCAATCTCTTTATTCAAGATCTAAGAAAATATTTATTTTGAATTCCGAGTTACAAGTTTAATCATTGGGTCTAGGTTTTTTTCTAGAAGAAAAGTAGGTGTCAATAAAAAATTTTCTTAAAATTTTATAGCTTATCCCTCTACTCTAAATTTATAAATGAGAAATGTTGATGAAATTTAAAATGCTATTTTATATTTTATTGGCTACCCATTCAGTAGGTGGATGTTACCAAATTATTATTTAATATATAATTTATAAAATTAACATTCACTTTCATCTAATAATAAGCATTCAACTCATCAAATTAGCATTCATATTCATCCAATTACCACTCAATTCAACAAATTAACATCTGAAATAATCTAATAAAGATTCAATTGATCAAATCAACACTAAAGTAACATTTAATTTTATTTAATTAATATTTAATCCATCAAATTAACATTCAATGGGTTAATATACTTTTACCCCTAAAATATGCATATTTTATCAATTTATACCTAAAATATTAATTTTTTTAATTTTATCTTGAAAATATTCAACTAATATGCAATTCGGCAAATCAACATCAAATTAACTTTCAGATTCATCCAATTAACATTCAACTTATCAAATCAATATTCAAAAACATCCAATTAACACACAATTTATCAAATAAATACAAAATTAAATACTTTAGGGGCTAAATTGAAAAAAATATTATATTTTAGGGATCAAAATAATAAAATATACATATTCTTATGATAAAAGTGTTATTAACTAATTTTAGTTTAACACTGGACCTGTCATGTGCTTGGCATGTGCGATCAAATATCAAACTAAGAAGGACCGGTCATGTGCTTGGGTACCGATCAACCAATCTAATCAGGTCCGGTCATGTGATTGGGTATCGATAAAGAACACCGATCTAATCACGACAGATCAAGTCTTTGTTAGCAATCAAGACCACCGATCTACTCATGATAGATTTAACTTCAAGACTACCGATCTAATTAGGACCAATCTGCTCCAAGACTAGGCAGGTGGGCTTAAGACTTCCAGTCAAGGATCATGGCAAGGAGCGATCAAAAGTATCATTTAAAGTATTTAATTAACACGTAATTAACAAATTAACATTACATTAACACATTCAATTAATTAAATTAATATTAAAATTCAACTTAATTAATATTAAATTCATTTAATTTATATCAAAATCATTCAATTAACATTCAATTACCAGCCAATAAAAATTCAATTTATCAAATGAACACTAAACAAACATTTAATGTCATCCAATTTATATTTAATTCACCAAATTAACATCACATTAACATTCAATTCATTAAATTAACATCAAATAAACATTTAATTTTTTCTAATAAGTATTTAATTCACTAAATTAACATTCAAATTCAACTAATTAACATTAAATTAATCAAATAAACTTTCAATTTCATTCAATTAACACTCAATTCATTGAATTAACATTTCAAATTAAATAATAAAGATTCAATTTATTAAATTAACACAAAGGTAATATACAATTCCATCTAATTAATATTCCATTCATCAATTTAGCATCAAATTAACATTTAATTTTCTTCCAATTAACATTCAATTTTATCTAATAAACATTTAGTTCATTAAATTAATAATTATATGCAACAAGTTAATAATAAATTACTCAAATTAATATTGAATTCATCTAATTTGCATTCAAATTCATCCAATTAACACTAAATTAATTAAATTAACATCCAAAATTATTTTAAAAATATTCAATTTATCAAATCAACACTATATTAACATGTAATTTCATCCAATTAAAATTGAATTTATCAAATTAACACTAAATTAATAATTAATTTTATCTAATTAATATTCAATTTTTTTTTAATTAGCATTTAATTCATTAAATTAACATTCAAATACGACGTTAACGTTAAATTAATCAAACAAACTTTTAAATTCATTCACTTAACACTAAATTCATTCAATTTACTTTTCAAATCAAACAGTAAAGATTCAATTTATGAAATTAATACCAAAGTAATACAATTTCATATAATTAGTATTTAATTTATCAAATTAACACCAAAGTAACATACAATTTCATATAATTAATATTCAATTCATAGAATTAACATGAAATTTTATCGAATAAGTATTTAATTCATTAAATTAACATTCAAATTCAACTAGTTAATATTAAATTAATCAAATTAACGTCAAATAAATATTCAATTCATCTAATTTATAGTCAAATTCATCAAATTAACACTCAATTAATCAAATTAACATCCAAAATTATTTAATAAATATTCAATTTATCAAAACAACACAAAAGCAATATGCAATTTCATCCTATTAAAATTTAATTTATCAAATTTACACCAAATTAACATTTAATTTATCAAATTTACACCAAATTAACATTTAATTTATCAAATTAATACCAAATTAACATTCAATTTTTTCTAATAAGTATTTAATTCACTAAATTAACATTCAAATTCAAGTAGTTAACGTTAAATTAATCAAATAAACTTTCAATTTTATTCAATTAACACTCAATTCATTGAATTAACTTTCCAAATCAAACAATAAACATTCAATTTATCAAATTAACACCAAATTAATATACAATTTCTTCTAATTAATATTCAATTCATCAATTTAATACCAAATTAATATTCAATTTTCATCCAATTAACATGCAATTTTATATAACAAGCATTTAATTCATAAAATTAACATTCAAATTCAACTAGTTAACATTAAATTAATCAAATTAATGTCAAATTAACATTCCATTCACCTAATTTATATTCAAATTTATCCAATTAACACTCAATTAATCAAATTATTTAATAAATATTCAATTTATCAAATCAACATCATCAAAGTAATTCGCAATTTCAATCTCCTAGAATATATTTCTTTTATCCTTGTTGCTTGCTCCCATGCCTAGAATCACTAAATGCTTCCTCTTTACTTTCATTGACACTCTTTCACATAGGTGAATTTCGTCCATTTTTGTGTTCGTCAGGTATATATAACTGATGACCTTATCTGTAGACATCTTGAATCCTATGCATATTTGAGACTGAAACAGGCAGGTGATGCGCGGTTTATGGATTCCATGAATCATTCTTTGGGCTTCATGCTTGCTGATCATGATGTTGATGTTTGGGTTGGAAATGTGTGTGGGACTCGTTGGAGTCATGGACATATATCTTTATCTGAGAAAGATAAGGTAGGCGTACCTTGTATAATATCTCTATTGCTTTTTGAAAATGCTTCGGACTTTCATATTAATAACTGACTGATAACATTACAGTGAAAGCCATATAACGTATCAGAAAATCCTTGGGTGGCTCTTTTTCTTATAGTATTTTCTTTTGCATTTGCATATACAAGCACAAGAGGATGTACATATGCTCACATGTAACTTTTTTTGGTTAGTAACAGACAACATGTGCTGTGGCTGGTCAATTTTTTTTCTTTATAATGTTTGTCTGCTTCACAACCACTTTAGTCCTCGCTTCTTCTTTTAGATACTTCTAAATTATCAAAAAATTTCAGTTGCTGTAAATTTTATACGAATTTGGTGAGCAGAAACGACTTGGAGTGAACAATTTGGCATCAACATCTAGAAATGGGAATAGACAGCAAAATAACTTTGGCCATTACAGGAAACTAATGCATACATGTAGATTTCTATCTTGTCATGAGAAAATGCGTGTATATTTATGTATTTCATGGAAATTTTGTTTCAGAAATTGACCGATTTGTTGATTGCGTGCTTGTCTTGAATGGCAGTGTGGCGAAGAGCTTTCGTATTTATGTTGTGTGTAGGCATGTTCTGCGTGGCAGTTTTATGATAATAGTTTGTCTAGGCTTTTTTTAAGAATTTTGGGATTGGAGTTGGCATTGTATGACCTTGCAGCAATGATCCATTATGTAAATTCAGTTACAAACTCAAAAGTTTTTACCGTTGGGCATTCACAGGTCTTCATCTCTCTGCACCTAACCTTTTTCTAATTAGTTTATCTGTGGGTTCTGTTACTTCCTTATTATGGGTTCTGTGTTTTACAGGGGACGATCTTGTCTCTGGCTGCTTTTACTCAGCCAGAGATGGTGAAAATGGTCGAAGCTGCTGCACTTCTTTGCCCCATATCATACTTGGATCATATTACTGCTCAATTTCCTCTGAGATTGGTTAAAATTCGTGTGGACAAGGTACTCTAGTTTCTTGATGTCTATTGGCGTGAGGAAACAATTTCATATTACTGATTTATTGATTCTCACTTGACAGGTGATTCGTGCATTGGGCATTCATGAACTTAATTTTAAGAGGTCTTACCTCTTTTTGTTTCCTGTTTCTGCGTCATTTTTTTTTCAGCTTTATTAGTGATGCTAGTGTTAGTTCATGATTTATATGTAATGTATGCAGTAATCTGCTAACTGGCCTCATGGTATGGTATGTGATGGACATACGGATTGCAACGACTTGCTAACTTCCATTACAGGTTTTTCTTGCTCTTTTTCCGTTTCTCATATCATTCCAGCCTCTTTTTTTTGTCCTCCTGCATGAAAATTTTGTATTTTGACAGTATGGTGTCATTTACTGATAGTGGTCTTTCTGTTTGAATTCTCTATCTGAAAGGAAAATGCTGCCACCTCAATAATTATATAATACTAGTTGACGACGTTCGCCAAGTGGTGCTACCACCATGTTATAAAGACCCTCCTTTCCCTCATTTGGGCATTTGGTTTGTAGTGCTGCCCGACATTTTCAAAATTTCTTAGTGTAGATGGTTGGGTTTGAGTTTGGTGGATACCGCCTATTATTGCTGACTAGCTTGGCCAGAACTTAGTCTTTAGCTACTCACACGGAAAACTGGGATCGATTTCCGCCTTTGTCCAAGCTTGTTTTGTCTAAGACTCTAAGGAGAAAAGGAGGGCTACCCCCCTGATATATTTTTTTTGCCTTGACCATCTATGCGTGAATTAACAAGTTTGGAGACGTTGGAGCACTAAATTAGTAAAAAAGATAAAGAATTAAATTTCTTAAACATAACAAAGTTGACATACTGGATCATGAACAGAGGAAACAAAGCTTCTTTTGAGAGATGGTGGTGTGCCATAATTTTGGATCTGCTTACTAGATTGTGATCTTACGCAATAAAGTTAGACATGCATGGCAAAGCTATTTCCGTGGAAAACAGTTTATTAGGTATGTAACAGTATCCATTATATCCGGAGAACCTTAAGTCTTCATGATACTCTCTGTCGGGTAGTAGGTGAAGGTTCAAAGGTAAGTGTGCCCGATAAACTTCGTTGGACATCCACGCACCAAGAGCCAATTTGGGTGAAGTATCAACCATTTTGCATCAAGATCCAAACTTGAAACTAGGAAAGACTGTAACGGGGCTGAAACAACCAATCTCGTAGTGAAAACAATATTTGATATGGTTTTAGGTGAAGCAGTCAGTTGTCATCAAATCTCATTTGTTTTTCACCACTTTTCTCCATGAACCACACCCATTGACAACTCAATTTTACTTTGCAGGGAAAAACTATTGCTTCAACAACTCTCGGGTAGATATCTATCTTGAATATGAACCACAACCATCATCCTCAAAGAACTTGAACCATCTTTTCCAAAGTATGTGCTCTGGACTTGCTGCCAATATCTAGTCACTTTATTATAATTTCTTGATGGTTTATCTCAACCCTCTTTTTATGGCTTGCAGTGATTCTTAAGGGTACTTTTGCAAAATATGACTTCGGAAAGTTGAGAAACATGATGAAATATGGGCAATTGAAACCCCCTGTATTTGATCTTAGTCACATACCCGATTCATTGCCATTATGGCTGGGTTATGGGGGACTCGATGCCTTGGCAGATGTGAACAATGTGGAGCGCACTCTAAAAGAACTGCAGTCGAAGCCTGAATTGCTTTATCTGGAGAACTATGCTCACTTAGATTTTCTTTTGAGTGTAAGGGCAAACGAAGATGTGTATGATCATATGATTAGATTTTTTAAGTCACTGGGAAAGGTTAGGAGTTCTTAATTGACTGATTTGTGCAAATGTGAGGATAACGATGTATGTATATATACATATTTTTAATCGTATTTGTATTCGTGTTTCTTAGAATAATGAATGGGACATAATATTCAGGGTTGCAACACAATGCTTTGGTAGTATTTTTGTCATATTTGGTTGCCCTGAAAGAAAGGAAAGAAATGAAAGTTTTGAGTTTTGAAAATCGATAACAGAGATGCTTGTACTTAATTCGGGATTTAATTAATTTCGATTTTTGATATCAACAGAAGCATGAGCTGCGGGAAAAAGGATAAACAAATTATGCAAACCTGGTTTAGGCTAAACCCAAAATCTTAACCTTGGGCTTGGTTATAGTCAATGTAAATAGTATAAAACTATTGAGATAGGATAATCGAAATTCTCACTCAAGGCATAAAATGAGTATTATGTTTTCAAGCTAATAGAATTTTACAGTTCTATATATAAATACTAACAAAACATATACATGAATTGCCGAAGTTGCCTAACATAGCAGTTTTTTCGTATATAGTCAAATTGCCAAACGTATCATTCAACCATTGGCACAAGACTCATTCCTTGGCTTTCTTCATAGAAACATTCACACTTAACCTCTTGACCTCCGCCACAAAAGCTTTCATATTTTGATCGGAGGAGCCACCCTCCTCCACCGCCTCCTCTGCCGCCTTCTTCCACTTCAAAGCATTTTCCTTCATCTCCGCGGCCTTTGGCCCGTTGGTAGCCTCTCGCAAGCACTTCTCCACCTCGTCCCTAGGTATTATCCTATTCTCAGCCTCACCCCTACACATTCTAATTCCAACTTTGAACTCGTCAACCAAGTATTTGGCATCAGTAACTTGATCACCCCATTGAGGAAACGCCACCACGGGCACGCCACTGGAAATTGCCTCCATCGATGAGTTCCAACCGCAGTGTGTCACGAAACACGCCACCGAAGGGTGGCTGAGCACTTGCTCCTGTGGACTCCATTGCACCACCTTTCCCTTATCACCTGCGGCTTCCAAGAACCCATCTGGTAAAACTGGAAAAAAAAAAAAAAACCACACACCATTCGTCAAAAAATGGAGAAATATATACTTGATTACTATCCTATAATAGTGATTTGTATGCTTCTCAATGATAAATATATATAACCCAAGGCAGCTTAACTAATAAGAGTCACCAATAGGATTAAAAACCGAGTTAAATTTTGTAAATTCGAGTCGAGTCTGTCGAGTTTATTTTTTTAAATGAACCTAAAATTTTTTTAAGATTGACTCGTTTAAAAAATAAATTTAGCCGAATTGTAGTCAAGTTCAAGTAACTTGACTATTTTATATATAAACGAGTTCGAATTTTAACAACATATTAAAACTAAGTCATCATTTTTTATGAATACCTTACTCTTAATATAAATAATTTAATTTGTCTTTGACTAGACCGGAGAGACAATTAGTATCAACCTCAACACCTTAACGATTGAACAAAAAAAAAATGATAAATATATATATCAAACGATACCTGACGCTTCAAAGCCGGAGTCTTTTTGGGGTGGCCTCATGACCCACAAGAAGGAGACTTCTGATTTCAAAAGTCCATAAGCAATTTCATGGATTTGCCCTTGCTTCAAGCTGACAACGCTGCCAAAAGAGATGTACACGACGGAGGAGGGAGGCTTCGAATCGAGCCACCCGACGCAGTCGTCGGCCTTCAAGAAGTCACCACGAATGGCTGAGCTAATAGCTTTAGGGTTCTTACATAATGGGCCAATGGGTTTGATAGGGCAAAGCTTTGACATGTACTCAATAACCTCATGTTCAAGCTCTTGAAATGTGTCCATTAATATACAAAAAGGTTTTGACAAGTTCTTGTACTGACCCAAAATGGCCCTCCTCAAGAATGGATATGGAGTTGAAGGGTGTAAAAAGCTAGGTACTTCATCATATTTCAGTACAGGCATGGATGGTAATTGAACATCAATTTCGGGTTCGATTTCACTAGGAAAAGGCACTGTTTTGTGATAATAGTGGTAGTAAGTTGATAAGCAAGCACAAGATTGCACCCAGAGCATGGCACTGGGGAGGCCAAGAGTCTCGGCGACGTCGGAAACCCAAGGAATAAAGGGGTTGTTTACGAGGCATGAAACTGGGCGATTTTCCTCCTCATGTTTTTTGATCATACGAGGGAGTACCTGTGTAAGAGAATGGAAGCGATTAAAGGAAGTGATTCGAGAAATCAAATAGATTCATTATGCCAAAAGTTTTGTCGAACTAATAAGTACTTCAACCTATTTTTTAAATTTCAGTAACATTTCTTATGAAAAAATTAGAAAACAAAAATAAAGTTATGCTTCCTAATGAGAGAACCCTTTTTTTTAGGTTCACGGGCTACTTTAGTTTTCGAAAATACAAAAACTCCATAAACTCGTGTTATAGATTATATATCTATAATATAAATATAAACTCGTGTTATAGATTATATATCTATGATATAAAATATGATTGACTTTAATAAACTCATTCGATCGTAAATAGATTTGTTTAACGGCCACCAATATTTCTCTCAAAATTATTTATATTGCATGTACTTTCAGACACAAATTACTCTTTGTAACTTCAAAATCATATATATTATATTGTATCTTCATATACAGATTAGCCTAGTAACTTCATAATAAAAACTCTTATTTTATGTTTTCCACTATACCTCCTTTCCAGTGAGTTCAATTTGAGGCATGTAGGCATCAAGATCGTAGCGTCTGGGATCGTCTTCATCCCATCCATCTTCGAAGAATTCGAACCTGATGAAGCCATCACCTACCGGAGTTGGTTCGTCGGTGATGTTGTTGGCTTCTCGCATTTGTTTTCCGATGCTTTCCGGTGCAGAGAAGGTGATAAGCAGACCTCTGGAAGCAAGTCGCTTGCCAAGTCTAAGTAGAGGGTTAACATGTCCTTGCCCTGGAAAGGACACTAGAAAGACATGAACAAGAGCATCACTGCCCATTTTTTCTCTGCTAGGTGGAGAGAGATTGAGATAGATAGCTTAGACAACGAGAGAGAGAGAGAGAGAGAGGGGATGAGAGGGCAATGGCAGGAGACTGCAGCCTTATAGTGTTAGAGAGATGTTTCAATTCGAGTTTTCCCTTTTTTTTTCCGGTTCGACAGTCAGGAACTAGTTTTTGCAGATTTTGATTAATTCTTTTTTAAATCTGGTCAAACTCATGTTATCCACGCTGAGATTAAAGTATTTATAAAAAATAAATTTTTCGTGACATAACTTTTAAAGAATTACTAAAATTCAAATTTATCTAAATTTATATTTTATTCTTATTATTACTGAGTTCGATTCAAATTTTCCGAGTGCATTGGACTGTTAGGTAGATGTCTTTAGCAAAGGTTGACAGTTTGGTTAGAAAGGCCAAGGCAAAATTGATATGTACTTTGTTTATCAAGTCCATATCATTGCAACCTCGTAGACTTGGCATATTAAGCATTAATATACAAGTCTATCTTCTTTTTTCTAACTAAAAATGGGACCATATATAATATAATAAGACAATTACGAAGGGGGTGCCAAAATTTAATATAAGTGTGAAATGGAATTTTTAAACGAGATCTAAAATTTTCTTTTATTGAAATTTAAAACGAATTTTAAACTTTTGGATTAATAAATCAAACGCCAAATCGTTGCATTACTTAGATAGCACTGTCACATTGTGTAGTCATGAGTTTCGTAGGAAGGATGATGGCCTCTCTCAAACACATCACAACGAACATCAAATAGAACAATGTCTACTTGATGGTACGAGAAACAGTAAGTGAAAGAGATTTGAGTGCCGACATATTATGTGTGTGAATTGCTTGTGTGGCCTTGGTTTGCAATTAGAAAAGGCTTGTGTCATTGTGTGGCCATGCATGTTGAATTAAAGAATAAATTTATCCTTCACGAATACTTTACTTCAACGTGGATGACAAATCTTTAATCGGATCAAAAAAAAAATAATTAAAATACACGTAAACTGATCTAAACACTCCTGAACATTGATCTAAAAAAAAAGACAATAGTTAGAGTCCAATGAAAAGATTGATTTTAGCCAAGCTTCTAGGATATCGTCTATTCAATTATGCCTAGTCATATATTAATTTTTGCATTAGAATATGAATTCAATAGTTAAAGGTGAGATACGTGTAGATTTGTTGGGTTGACTAGTCAGCTCAAGATGATCAATACAAGATATAAAATTGTCAATCCAAATTCAATTCAATTTAAGTATCAATCTAATCTTTTTGTCTCCAGAATCGCACGAATTATATTTTTAACTCGATTTATGCAAGTTATACTGCAATTCTGGTTTTAATTTAGGTATGTACTTTATTTTTTGGTGAAAAATTTTGCAGTTTCAATTTTTTGCATAGTATTTATTTGTAAATAAATTATATACGTTACTATAAATAATTCCGACAAGGTACATGATTTGAGACCGAGACTTCACATCAGAAAGTTAATATAATTATAACTTTATTAAATTATATTCATTGAATTCAAATAATACTCGAATTAAATTAGGATAACCGAATAGCAAAGAATCTCTCATGCATCTACAGTTGAATTCCAATTAAAAAATAACTATTTTCCTATATCGCAAAATAAAAAACAAATTAGAAGGATAAAAATAAAAAACAAATTTAAAGATAAATCCTCCAGAAGAATGCCTGGTCTGCTGTGGTACCCGAGATGGATAGGGTTCCCTTTTACCAACCCAATGAGCCGATAAAACTACAAGAACTGGTGGGGCCCAATAAACGATCATGATATATATTTTTTTTAGTTTAAGGGTGTTCAGATTAATTTATGTATATTTTAATTAATTTTTTTTTTTAAATTTGGTTAAAGTTAGGTCATTCACATCGAAATTAGGATATTCTTGAAGAATAAATCTCTCAAAATTTAATATTATGAGATGTTAAAATTTGAACTCAAGACGTCTGAATTTATAAATCGACTCTATAGACTCTATTACTACTTGGAGTTAGACATAATATACGAGAGTGCCAACAATATTACGATGAAAAAAGAAAATATTATTTTGACTTAATTTATTGATCTAATTTATTTTTATAATACATCATAATTATCAATTTGTAAGCAGTTGTCAATTATATGATAAAGAGTGATTAGATTCATAAATAAGGTCAATTAATTAAGTTCATGTACTATAATATTTACATTTAATTTGAAGATTTAATCATTTAAAAATTATATATTTAATCACTTTTTATATTTTTTAAAGATTAATTATTCTTATCCTTTTAAGAATATATCCTAATACAGTTTAAATTACAGTGATTTATTGTTAATATCGAAAGAGTTGCCAACGCATAACAGCTGTAATAAAAAAATGATTTGATGGTGGAAAGAAAAGTTTGTAGAATAAAGCTGCCCACGATAATGAAATATGATGGAAGACAACTTGGATGTTTTGTCGTGTCCCATTCTGATTTGATTTGAAGATGGAATCATAAGATTTTGATTTTAAGACAACCATATGCTTACAAATATATATATATATAGGGCGACAGTCAGACTCGTATCGTTCCGAGTTTACATCAGATTATTGTAGATTCATATCGAATATTAATTAATTTTAATTTAATTTAATTAATTAATTGTATCGTGTTGACTTATTTATTTTTGTGTCTATTTGTGTTCATATTCGTGTTGATCAATATGAACTTTAAATTAAAAATTTAATGCTAAGTTTCTATTTTCACTTAAATAAATCCATGCTCATATTCTTTTTTATAAACTAAAAATTATCCTAATAATTGATAATACTCGAAATTAAGTGACTCAATTACAGACCTGGACTTAGAAGGAATGAGTACGTGTCTATGAAAATGTACCAAGTATTGAAGGTGATACAAAGACAAAAATATGATTGGTTTACCACAACCGAAAGATTAAGACTACCTCTACTCTACTGTAAGGGAGGCTATTGCTCTTTGAGGAGTTGTATTCATTGGGGAATAAGATTCCTATTACAAGAGATTTGACTGGAAGTCTTTTCTAGAGTATTTTTCTAGGTTATTGCTAGGTGATTTCTTTTCATATATATTTACACAATGGTATTGTTTGCTATTTATACATCTCATTATTAGGGTTTCATGGTGGTTTCTTTATTGGCTAATTCTGTGGTTCTCTTCTTATTTATTCTATAGCTGATCCTATCATCTTTGACTTTTTTTCCGTCCACTGCGCCTTGAACGGATACATGAGTCATCTCCACTGTCGATGAATATTCGTTCGTTATGATTATCAGGTATTGTCTCCTTGTCTCATGCCCATGTATCGCGATATGATTATTTGTGAATTGCTTGGTGTCGGGCTCCCAACTCCCAAGCGGATATTAGTATCAAGATTGTTTATACCGAATTGACATCTATTTTGAACAAAATTATTCTGGGCTTCCATGGAGCTGGGCTATAGTCCAACTCGAGCCTGATGAATGCTATCTTGATGAGGTGCTTGAGTCGTTTCACATGAGCCCAAAGGGGTTTTGTACTTCGGAAAGGGTCTAAACTTAAATCCATCATCATCAATAATAATAAATAAAAATATTTTTTTATACAATAATTATGTCAGTACTTAATAAACAATTACAAATAATTAACATTTTATGTATATAATATTAATTAAATATTTTAATCGTGTCAATTCAGTGTTGCTCGTGTTACAATGCAAACAAGAAAATAAAAGAAATGTTCATTCTTAACTAAATCTTTCAAAGTTATCATAATTTTAAAGTTGTTAGGCTTAAAATAGATCTCCTCTATCCTACTAGAGAAGAATAGTTACCATATTGTTGAATTGAGACCATATTTTCTTTTTATACTATATCTAAGCAGGTTGAGCATATCATTTTTGAATAAAAATTATCATGTCGTGTTTGTGTCATTAATGGGTCAGTGTCGGGTTAGTGTCGACACGATTAAATAAACGAGTTAATTGTGTTAATTTTGATTTTGGCAGGTTGAACCCGAACACAACTTGTTTATATTTTGTGTTCACGTGTCAGGTCATTTTCGAGTTCGTGTCATTAAATTTGTGTCAAGTTCGAGTCGAAAATTTTCACCTCTATCTAAAAAGTTAGCTAGTAAGTTAAAATTTTATTCCCTTATATATTTTTTCTTTCTAAAAACATTATATCACTTAATTTTGTCACATGTTCAATTATTTAATATTTGATTAATTTATAATTTAACACATTTTTTATTTTATGCATTATCCATACATTATAGTATACACATATTGAATTTTTTTTTTTAAGTTATGCACTTTAAGAAAATTTTGATCCTATTTTTAAAAAAATAATAGATAAAAATTAATTTTAATTAATATAATCAAAAAAATCGAGAAATATAAAATTTTTATTTCACATTCAAATCTTTCGTTTATCATGCCTTCATTACTAGTATATATATATAGGGAGAGAATTTTATGGTACCAAATTTTTTTTCTACCGTATCAATGTTATAAGTCGTGTGATTTATTTTTATTATTTTTAAAAATTATTTATAACTTTTAAAGATTATTTATAATATTTGATTATCACTTACAATTTTTAGAGATTATTAGATTATTTATGATTGACGTTGATTTCGTGTATATATACATATATATATATAGAGAGAGAGAGAGAGAGAGAGAGCGACAGGCTGAAAGGACTAACGCATGTTGACAAAACTAAAGAAATGAAGTCAGAGAGAGAGAGAGAGAGATATGTAAAGTTTACGTAATGCATGAAGTCACTCCACGGCTTTTAATTTAACACGGAACCATACCGCACATTTCTTTAGTTTTGTCAACATGCGTTAGTCCTTTCAGCATGTCGGTCTCTCTCTCCGTCTCTCCGTTTTTTCTGTTTTTTTTTCTGTTTCAATAGTCAAGATCCAAGAATGTTCTAATTAATTTACATACATTTCGATTAATCTCTTTTTTAATCTAATTAAAGATAGACATTCATACTGAAACTAAGATATTCATGAAAAATTTTATTCCTTATAACTTAGCCCCAAAAATTTATTAAAATTCAAACTCAAAACATTTATATTTACAGTTCGTCTTTATTATTCCTTGTTAATAGATATTATAAAGATCATTCTGTTTCTGAAAAATCAAGATTTTGAGATTAAATTTGAAACAACTACAAATATCCATATTTTTTTTTATTACAAATATCCGTTAGGTGATTAACATAATTTTAATTGTGCAACAATGACGAACACAAATAAAAAAATAATTCAAAATATTTGTCCATTATTGAATATCCTATAAAATTCGACTAAATACTTATTCTTTAAAGCAACACGAGTTAGAATTGGGTGGTCTAAATTAATAAAAGTAAAATTAATATGTTTATTATTTGCCAGATTCTACACGGGTTACAACTTTAATCTTGAGAGTATAAAAACCCCTCGACATCAGCCAAGTTTGGACTTACTTGAGATCTCCATTCAGTTCACTAGGCATAATTTGATGAAACTTGGAAGTAAGAAATAATTCAATCATGTCAAATTTGTTTGTAATCTCAAGAGCCTCGCCTGTGGGATACAAAAGAGTCGATGTTCATTTCAAACATATGCTTATTAGAATCGAATGAAACAAGTGTCGTAACAGTTATTTCCTTTTGACTTACTTGTTTCTTCAAAAAGCTCTCACAAGCCTTGATCTCCCGGCGCCAGTCACTTTTGGAGACGCCTAAACTACCGGAATAAAAAAACAGCATTTCCTTCTGTTTTTTAAAGACTAATTGGACCGCAACACCAGTTGTACAACAAAAAAGTTGAACCCTCACTTGCGTTATCCAATATTAGGATCTTTAACCCAAACTCGTTAAACTTTGTTGGGGTGTTAACTCGTCCTGTCGAAAATCAAGACTCTTAGCTAGCAGGCAGGCAGCCTAGGCTATGAGTTCTTGGTAATTCTAAACATTTGTGTTGTTAGCTAACAAGTGGTGAAAATTGGGCTTCATTGGTTAGGTCAAGGTTTACTGAGCCCAATCAAATACAGCTACATGAGGATGGACAGATGGGCTTTTTCAGAAAGTGTCCAATGGGCTTTTCTGGAAGTTGTCTAGATGGGCTTTTGTTGGCTTTAAACTTGGGAAAGAGAATAAAAGGTCTTTTATTTGTGTAGTTCCAAGTAAAGTTGAATAATTGAATAATATCCTGAAGATATTTGGTGTTATTGACAACAAAAAAAAAAATAAATAGAAATTCAGAATATTTATAATGATGAGCCAAAAAGAATTCTGAAGACCTTTATTTGTGTAACGTTTACTTATTTATTTGTTATGTTCTAATTGAGTGGTGGCACGACGTGACAATAATAATGCTTTATCCACAACCGCAAAACTAATTCATAAGCCAAAAATGGTAAGTTAGTCGCAGTTGACAAAGAAATTTACCAAACAACAAAGGTTGCAGTAGTGTCAACGCAATATGGGTTGATGATAACGATGGGCTCAAGCCCAAACAGTAATCTTGTGCAGTGGGTTTGGCTCCTCCGCAATTGTTTGCAACTATCCTTCGGCTAAACCCCAAGTCATGTGTCCTGGTACAACCCACTCGATTGGATCTAGATCCTTCTCAATCTTTTTTTATTTTTATTTTTATTTTTTTCGAAGGACCATCTATTATTAATGTGTGAGTAACATCTCTGTATACAATGGATCTCATCTGAACACATGATAGGTGATCCACCAAAATTTTTTTTTTTAAAAAAAATGTATTGAAAGGAATCTTACTTTCTGATTACATGAAACTAAGTTCAAGAAAGTGAAGATGCGGAGAATTTATTGTTGTTGTTACAAAATATGTTGCATAAAGTTGAATAGGTTATTTTGCTTGAGACGAATATGCTCTTTGAAACACCAATCTAATAGATGCCCAGAGGAGGATGCTAATGAGTTAAGGAACTTCTTTCTCTTATAAAGTCCGTTTGTTTAGCAAGATAAATGCTAGACTTCAGAGATAATAATTTTTTGAATAATATGGTATTAGTTTCATATTAGGTAATATGAATTCAAAAGTGGCATAATCTCATCCACGGTTAGTGGAGGAGCCAAGTTAGTATCAAATATGAATACAGTGATTTTTATTTTTGTAACACCTTAGCTTTTTTTTTTTTAGTTTAATAGGAAAAGAAATTTGGTCCATTTGGACCCGGGTTTATTGGGCAACTTTTTCATTAATTTTCTGGGCAAACATAGCTTTTATCGGCACAATAATAAATAAATAAATAACTGAAAAGTGGGGTTTATCCAAAGGCTTTTAAGGGGAAAAAAATAGTTTTTTTTGGAAACATTCTAAATGATTTCAAGAACTTTTTTAACTCTGACTTTTTCGTTTCACTTTTCAAACTAATGTTTTGTACCCAAAAAAATCAACTCCAGAGGAACCTAATTTGTATAAATCTATAAATATATTGAATTAGAGGATTTTCTACTTGTTTTGATTACATTTTAATGTAGTGGACTTTTCATTTATGTGACACCTGTGGGTGGTTAGTTTTGCTTGGAAGAGAAGATGGTGTTTGTTATGGCTTTTTGGTTCATAAATTATTTTTGTTAATCTGAAAATAACACAATTAATAAATATTTTTTATTTTTGGTCAGAATAAATATAGAGTTAGTGCCGTTAAGACATTCACCATGACTAATTTCAATTAGCAAATTAAAATTATCTAATATGAATGAAATACGAATTTGTAATGATTTAATACGACACAACAACGCAATTTGATTGATACCTCTATTTAATCATGTCATGCATTGTAATGAATACTTTAAAGTTTGAAAAAGTTATAAGTTCAAAGTTCGTCACAAAAATGTTATTATTGACCCGATGGATGAGAGACATCATGATTATACACATTCTGAGTTTAAGACGTATATAATTGGGACAACTAGAAAAAAAGACGAGGTTAATGTTTGATAAAACTAAAAGTTAAATATTAAAAATTGAATATTAAATTTTTTAATTCATAGATTGTTTCGTGTATACTGAAATTTAAGTATTGAATTAATGAATCAATTTGACAAATATAAGAAGTAGAAATTTGAAAATTATCATTATTCTAATTTTGTCATTTTTTTTAACCATCTTACCACAACTACTTTATTTCTACCACCATCATTGCCACCATCACAATAGTAGTGGTGGTGACATAATTCTGATGTTGCCGGTGACGGTGGTGGCAACAACAGCACAATGGTGGTGGTGAATGGTAGGGCATATTGAAAAGTTAAGATTGTAAAGTAGATTAAGAGTATATTTGTCAATTATGAAAAATTTATAAAATCTTTACTAATTAACATTTTCAGCATTAAGTGATAAGTATGTGGTTTACTACTTAAAATTTTAACCTATTTTACAAAAAGTATTTAAAAGATTAAGTAGTTTGAGTTTTCAGTTACCAAACGAATTTAATTTATTAAGTGTTTAAAACATTACGTTTTAAGCATTAAATGGTATTATCAAATTTATAGATAGGGAAAATATTACCACCTTAGCATTTGGAGGTCATGGCCTCCACTGAGTTTGTTAAAATACATTTACCCCGCCCCCGTTAAACTTATGTTACTGTACCGTAATAAAATGCCTATTTTTAATATGGTAGCTTCTCCTAATTAGAGCATCTTCAAATTGACTAATATTTTTATTCCAATTTGAGTAAAAATTTTGTTTTGATACAAAAAACTGCAATGAGCAAACTCGAATTTAAAGGAGAACTAATTCAAATTTATACGAGGGCAAATTCAAATTTAAAGGAGAGTGAAACATAATCATTGCATTTTTAAGAAAGAATGAAATATGACGTTTGATTATTTGAATAAATGTTTGAATCTCTCTTAGTTTGAGTTTCGATCCCTTAATTTGGTATGAGTTTTAGTATAGAATTAGTGAAGGTTTTTAGAATATTTTTACTTAAATTTTAATTTTGGTCTAAAAAATAATAGAGATTGTAGATGTTGTGTGTGTGTGTGTGTGAGAGAGAGAGAGAGAGAGAGAGAGAGAGAGAGAGGGGAACAGCCTTATTTTATATAAACTGTCTAAGAGGAAGGTGCAGCCGTCAAGAAAACGGAAGTGGAGAGTAGTTTGCGTGGTCTTGATAGCTCACTTCTTCAACCATTGGTTTATATTACAAGTAGGTGATGTGGATTTTTCTGAACACACACCATTTTTCTCATAGTTCTTTCGTAGAAGCATGATCAAACTAATGGCAGCAAAGTAATCTCTACCTTGAACACCAAAATCAACATAAAATAAAACTGCCCTCACCACATATTTTTATCATCACTATTTTCTAATCATCGAGAACCATTTCAATTACGTATTTTTTGGACTATTGAATGTTACGCAAATTTATCATGCATATGAAAATTCGTAAATTGTTCATATCTAGTCTATCCTATATTATAAACAATATTTTAGAGTTGACATTGTTACGCTTTCTATCTTTCTTTTTTAATAGTAGATTGTCTATATAGACTACAAGAAAAGTGGATTTTTGATTCGGATACTTTTTTTGGCTGAATACCGTAACAAATTCTCTATTTTTTGCGTTAGCATAATCTACCGAAGCAAAAAAAAATTCAGTATCTATATGTGCAAGAGGCCGAAACAAAAAAGGCGAGTATTTGCTTTAGTATTCAACTGAAGCAAAAATTTTAGTTCAATACAACATAGTTTTATGTTAATTTGTCACAAAAACGAAGTCGGTTGCAGTACTAGGTGAGTATTTGCTTCAGCATGAAGAATTTTTACTTTGATATTTTTACCGATGCATGCAAAAAATTGGTTATTTGTTTCGGCACTATTTGCTTCGACATTTTGGTGAAGCAAAAAACTGACTATTTTGATGCCGATGTAAATATCTTTCTTTTTTTACTTCGGCTCTCTCATGTCGAAACAAATACTTGTCTGTTATTTCAAAACTTTTGCATCGACTATTTGCCGATTCGACAATCAGCTGAGCTTTTTCACTGCACCCCTTTTGCCGAAGCAAAAAAATCTTGGTGTCGAAGCCTTTTTCTTGTAGTGCTACCATAAATTTAAATGCGATCAGTTATATTTAAGTTAGTCCACAATCTCCTCGGTTGGTAATATAGTAGGAAGAGAAATTGAGAAAAATGGATGGTGTTTGTTATATATAATGGGAACTGCAATATACATTTTTTTCGCACTTTTAATGTCATTGTGCCATTCTAAAGAGCAACTCTAACCCAATTCTTTATTTTAGCTATTTAAAATATATTTAAATATTACACTCTCTATTTTAAAAAATCGCTTTTATTAGTTTATTCTAACCATGCTCTTTATTTTAGTTAACTACTTCAACTATTTTAAACTAACTTTTAATAATTTAAATCGAAAATACCATGTAGCCTACCACATCACCTCCATATTTTTAACGATCATATTTAACCAAAAATTTAAATCAATTTAACCCAATACAGTTCTCGGCATGGGGGAGGAGGAAGGGGGTTTCGATAAAGGCGCGGGGGACGGGGATTTTGAAAAGGTTGAAGGCCCGTCAGATTTGGAGAGTCGTTTTTTTAGTGAAATGGAAAATAGAGAGTGGGTTAGAGAGATTTTTCAGTGTTGAGCTTGGTAAAATGGTTAAGAAATAACTTTTGAACTTAATGTTTGAAAAGTGGGTTGGAATTGTTCTAAAACCAAAAAAAGAAGAAGAAAAATACTAAAGTCGAGCAGTCATTTTCCAAGCGCAGACTTTTGCTTCTGCCTTAGATTTTCATTATCCTAAGGAATGTACCACGTTAGTTCCGAGCATGGCCTAGAGGTGGCGGCACATCAACAAATCCTCACATGTGTTTGAATAGTGCACTTCCCTAGTCAAATTATCCCCCCACCCCCACCCCCACCCCACCAACACTATAAATATATAGTTGCATAGAACCCCAAAGCACAATACCATTCCAAGTATATATAACAAGCTTGGTAGCAACTAACCTTCTTCAAACCCTCCCTAGTTGTTAACATTTATTCAACATGGTTAGAGCACACATCTCTTTTCTTCTTCTCTCTCTCCTTTTGAGCTCTGCAATTCTTACAGAAGGCCGTCCGTTGAACGGTTCCAGGCTGCGCAGCTCCATAAGCAAAGAGATAGAGGGTTTTCTTGATGGGTTTTCTCTCATGGAGGTGAAGACTTCCGGGCCAAGTCCGGGTATTGGACACAGGTTTACTGGCCCCCTCCAGGTTAAGGAGTCTGGTCCTAGTCCTGGAGAGGGACATAAAAGTGTAACAGGCAATCGCCCATAATTCTTGTGATGTTCCGATTTTACATTGCTCGCTACAGTGGATGTGAAGCAGTACATAAAGTCCACCTTTACCATATAATAGTGCGACATGTAAAACTATACAATAGTACGATATTGTTCAAAATAGACATATTATACAATACGGTTGCGGAATGTAAAAACTCCATTGCTGACATTGTTTGCCCTTTAAACTATCAAATAGCAAGATATATATATATATATATACTACAATGCTGTTAATATAAGCTATCCAGAGTTAGTTGAGTTCAAATCGAACTCAAAATATCTGAATTTACAGTTTATTTTTTTTATTACTTGAGCTACCTTAGGGTTAAGGTATTGGATCTACTTATCTCTTATATGTTGGAGGTTTGGTTGTGTATTTGTTCTACAAAACCATTCTCCACCTAATTATTCTTCATGATAACGAAAGGGCTACGTGTAACTGCATTACGAAAAGCAAAGTCTACATTTAGGTGAGCTCAAAATTGATGTTATTTGGAAAGGGAGCAAGTATATTAGGGTTCGTACACGTATTATCTAAGATGAGACTTGAGGGAGGAAAGAGACCGGAGGAGAGAGAAGAAAGAAAGGAGATGAGAATCCCAAAGTTTTTTTTTTAATTTTTAATTTTATTGTAATTCCTCGAAATGGAAGTCTAATGGATAATCTATAAGTCAGACTACTGTCCACTAAGAATTGGCAAAACACATACTCTTTTCGATAAATATTATAATTGCTTCGATTTAGTACCTATATATCAATAAAATTTTACCGCCAATTTCATACATTAGAACTATCAAAAACCATCTTATGTGTCTGTCATCTATACATCAACATCATTGGTTTTAGCGAGTGAAGTGGACGGGGGCGAATTTATTAACAAAAAATTAATAGCTTGGGATTAAATTGAGAAAATTTAAACTTCAAGAATTATTTTAAAACTAGAGATAAAATTTAAGAACTAATTATAATGTTTACCCTCTTTTTTTAACCTTTATCTTGAATTCAGATGTTTAGAATTCGAATCTTGACAACTCCTTAGAGTCAGATCATGCGAGATTTATTTCTCATAAATACCCTAGTCTCGACATAGACAGTCTATCTTTAATTGGATTAGAAAATAGATTAGTTGAGGTGTGCGTAAACTGATTCGAACACCTCTAAGCATTGAAAGAAAAAATTAAAAAAAAAAGGATAAAAAGAAAAACAAAACAAAAATAGAAAGAACTAAGGAGTTGTTTGTGTACCAGAAACGGGAGACCCAGGTGAAAAAGACATTTGCCAAACAATCTATGTCAAATGAACTTTTAGAGATACGACGGTGGATCTTTTATCTTCGTGGTATGAAGCAGCCCACAAGTAACCTGTCCACTTTACCAAGTTCATCACTCCTGGGATTACCCTTTTTTTGACACTCAAACATGTAAGTCCTGAACTTTCCAAAACTGCCAACCGAAATCAAACAATGATAGGGGATACTATTGACTAGTAGGTCAAGGAATGTGGTCCTATCCTTTCCAAGTGGTTAAAAGACATCCCCTTGTCATGTGGAGGTAATTGATTGATACTGTTAAAAAATAAAATAAAATTAAAATAGATTAATACGCCGTTTCAAGTCGCCTCAGTTCAATCCAATGCTAACCCCTAAACTTTTTACCGTCACAAACATGTTTTGGTGGAATTATTTTTTTTTTAATGATACAAATTATTTGCTATTTAAGATAGATTATTATTGACACAAACGTTCTGAAATTAAATATATTAATTGTGTTATCAAAGTGATAGAGTTTCAAATAAAGACTAGTTCCAATAATTATAATCATAGCAAATATTATTTGGCCAATATCACTGTAACATCGTCAAATCGGTAAATTAAATCAATGTTTTAAATCTCAGTATAAAATTACTCTTAGCAGAAAGTCTTTGCTTTCTTTAGTTTTATTTCTACTAGCACCCTTTGAATTTTACCCACCGGGTCAAGGGGGGGCCAAAATTTAGGCGCAGGGTCCAATGAACCGGACTAACGGATTATTTATGAGCCATCACATCACATAGCTGTTTGAACTGACCCTTGATGGGACATTGGACTTTCGGGCTGACCCATCAGCAAATGGGCAAAATGCTGGGTCTTATGATGGTTTAAGCGAAGTGTGAACTCTATAATCATCCATTCAATGTCCGACTTACAAAAGAAAAATGGTGCATATTTGATGGGGGCCATTTGCCTAACCGTAGTGGGCGTTGAGACCCTAAGAATTAGATTGGGTTTAAAACAAAGCGTGAGTAGAGTACGTACAACGAATTTTAGTTAATTTGTTTAATCTTTTATTAGCACAATATAAACTAATCATCTAATCTTCACATTGTCTAAAAAAGGGGTGTACCCCTGCGATACAAAAACTTTTCAAACAAATAAGTTCGAAACTCTTTTGATTCATCTTATCAGTTCTATTCATCTTAAATAGATATGATATATTTTAAAATTTTTAATATAAATAAAATTATTTTTTATTACAGAATAGAATATGAATGACCGAATTATTCATGCTCACGTTTTCAAAACATTGGTTTTTTTATTTTATTTTTTTGCCAACATTAAAATATGGGGATTGCATAGAAACTATTCATTGTCATAATCAGAGGTTACCTCCACGTTTTCGACACATTAAGGAATGTCTGTGTGAACTACAGGCTGCAGATGAGTCCAATCACTGCCTAACTTGGATTTTTTATTTTTTTTTTGAGTTGGGATCAAGTAACCGAGGTAAGATTATTTGGATTATTAGAGCATCTTTAAGAGGTTAGGTAAACCCCTCCCCTTAGATATTTTAGATAATTTCTCCTTCAAAAATAGCTCCAACAGACTAGCTATCTGGCTATTTATTTTTCATAGCCTATTTTTTGCTCGATACATCTAGCTAGTCCACATCTCCCTCGTGCCAGACTCCACCTCTCTCTGCCTCTTCATGGATTGAACTCCATCGACTGAACTAAACCGACTAAACTCCAATGATTGAACTCCATCGACTCTCGACTCTCGACTCTCTCTACCATCGATTTGCTCAGACCATCGTCTCTCTCTGCCTCTCTCAGATTTGCTGCTTCAAAGCTTCAGATTTGCTGCCTCTCTCAATTTTGGTCAAACCATTGTTCGCTGCTTCAGGTATTCTCATTTCACCTCTCGTTTACTACCTCTCCCTTTCCGATAAACCTAAAACCCCTATCCGATTTCTCAAACGACCCTCACTTACTTCATTCAACCCTAGTTTTGATTTGTGCAGTTTTGCAACAGTTTTGAATGCTTAATATTAGTTTGAATAATTGTTTGTGATATGGGGCATATATTTATATATTGATCATTTGTGTAGATCTTGAATTCACTTCATGCCTTTGTTGATTTTTCTTGATTAGTATGATTGGAAGAATTGGTTTTTTGCTGGATGATCATGGGCTTTGGTTTGAATTGAATTAGATTGGTTTTGTTTGAGAGATCTCATTGTTTAATTGGGCATTGAGTTAAATTATTTTGTTCCTTTTGGTATGATATTGAATTGGGTTTTATTGAATTGCATTGGATTTTGTTGAATTGCCTTTGAATTGGGTTTTGTTTGAGAGATCTCATTGTTTAATTGGGAATTGGGTTAAATATATGGTAATTATATGGAGCCATTCCTTTACTGTATGGTTTGCATAAGGACTTGGACCATGGTGGGGGAGCTATATAAGAATGAAGACAAGACAAAGAATGGTGGGGTTGTTGTTTGAGTCGTATGGTGATTTAATAATTTGAAGTAGCAAGTAAATTTTCCATAAAACTTGGGTTTTGATGACATGGCGTAACACATCAGTATGTGATGTCATCAATATAGTAATGACATGACATACTAAAAAGTATTTTAGATTTTATTATTGAAAGTTAGTTAAAGTTAGTTGAAGTTGTTAGTTAAAATAAATAGCGTTGTTGGAGTGAGTTTGAAAAAGTTGTTAGTTAAAGTAGATAATATAATATTTAAATATATTTTGAATAACAATTTTAGATAGCAATGTTGGAGATGCTCTTATCTAGGTAAAGATCTAGCTAAAAATAAATGGAAGTTCAACGGCACGTAGCATTACTCATTTCATTAAGAATTTTTTTGAATTTTGTAAAAACGTTGTATTATAGATCAATTGTTGTTTCATACGTATGTAAAACGATAAAACATGTGTACGCACTTCTGTGCCCCATTCCTAGAACCAGAAAGAATGAAACAAAATGGATTACTTGTTAATCAACAAAAATTGTTCATGGTATCCTTGTGTTTTTTTTTTCTTTGATTCAATGATAAGAGGTATTTCGTATTCAGATTAATTTATCCGTATCTCGACAAATTCTCTTCTTGGTTCGATTAAAAACAAATTATCGCGTCAAAATTAGGATATTTATAAATGATAAATCTCTCATAATCTGACATTAAAAATTATACCTTAATCGTTGTATCATGATCTCCTCATTAGAAAAAACACACATACTTGGTTTAACCATATTCTAGCATAGGCATGACCATAGAATTGTAAGCTTGCCCATGTTTTCATTATCCCCCTATAATTCCCAAAATGGCCCTAGATGTCCCCACTTTTTGTGTCAATTGTGGATTAAACCAGATAATAATTTAAATTACACAATTATAAAAACACAATTACGGTTGAAATTAATCTATCCTTTTAATCTAATTTCATCTAGTAGTACAAAATTAAATTCAATTTTTTTTATACATGAACACATGATCTTCTCTACACGACACTTAATGTCAAATAACTCAATCAATATACTCTTCTATGCTAGCTAACCCATCCACACTTATTTCTCTTTTATTGTCTTTATGTCCATTATAATTTTAAATTACGTAATTAAAGAAAAGAAAGAAAAAAATAATTTTTTATTTAAAATATAAATGTTATATGATTAACACTCAATTTTTTATATTTTAAAGTGTCTTCAGATACGAGATTATTGATAATCTTGGTACAAGTGAGAAAGTAAAGGGTTGTTTATTTATTGTCTTTGTCTTGTGTTTTGTGTTTTTATTTTCAATTTTTGTCAAAAATAAAAACAAAAATATGTTTTGGTCCTGTTTTTATTTTTGGTTTATATTAGTTGTCTTTGAAACAAGACAAAAAAATGAGAACAAAAAATTTGTGTTTCAGGAAACACCCGAAACATGAAACACGCGTTTGTTGTTTAAATGAGGTCTCACTTTCGAGTCTTGTTAGCCACAAAATACCACTTAATGTCATGAACAATAAATATGGGGTCCTTTTTATATTTTCGTCCTTACATCAACTCTCTCTTCTCTTTCTCTCTCTCAGCAACTCTCTCTCTCTTCTATCTTTAATTGTATTTTGAAAACAGTTTGTAGGCTTGTAATTGATATCACCAACCCTCTCGATTTTAGTATAGTTCAATCTCAGATTCGTTTCAACCCAAAATATTACCTTTTCTTTAAAGTAAGTGACATTAATTTGAAATATATATTATAACAAAATACTACTTTCAATATCATTCATGTGTTTTTTTTTCTTTGAAGAATTGTGTTGGCACCATTGATGGCACCCATGTTGATGCACGTGTTCCAGTGGATTGACAGATACCATACCGTGGAAAGTGTGTTGTACCAACTCAGAATGTAATGTGTGCATTTTCCTTTGACATGCGTTTTATATTTGTGATAAGTGGGTAGGAGGGTATTGCTCATGACTCAAGAATATTTACTCAGTGTGTTGTTAATCCAGCCAACAAGTTTTCAATGCTGCTAGAGGGTAAGCTTAATTATGAAATTTATAATTCTTATACATAAAACTAGACAATGAACCTTGCACTTATAAATTTTAAGAGATAAATACTATGTTGTGGATTTGAGCTACACAAACAAGCCTGATTTTCTATCCCCGTATCGTGGTGAGAGATATCACCTGCGTGATTATAGAGGTAAGGGTCGACAACCAACCAGTAAAGATGAATTATTCAATCATCGTCACTCTTCACTTCAGAATGTGATAGAGCGTTGCTTTAGAGTTCTAAAGGCTCATTTTCCCATTCTGAAGCTAATGTCTCCATATCCCTTAATTATACATAAATACATTCCCACAACAAGTTATACAGTGTATAACTTCATAAGAATGCATTCTTGTCAAAATTAGTTATTTGACGACTGAGAAAGAAGATAATTTGTTGATAATAAAATAACTATTGTTGGATCAAGTTCACAGGTCCCAATAGAATTAGACCCAAGTTTGAGTCGGTTGCGTCATATAGCTCGTGTCAGAGATACAATTGCTAATCAATTGTGGGCATCAACTCACCATTGATACATGTCTTAGTGTTATTATTTATTATGATGGTAAAAATGTGTTAATACTTGCATTGTTATATTGAATTTAATGTTTATATGAATACTTTTTACTTATTGATGTTAATGTAATTAGATGTGTTATAATGACACATATTGACCCTTCATGCTTGTGTGGATCCGAGAACATGAATATTTTGGTCTCAAGGACCAAACGAAACAATGTACGAGCTTTTTATCGTTGTCCACGATGGTGTGAGTAGGTCTGTCAAAATTCAACACAACATAGTTAACCGACACGAATTAAGTACGTTTGAGTGAGATTTTAACGGATTTGAGTGGAAAACAGGTTGACCCGTTAGACACGTTTAATAAACAGGTCATGTTCGGGTGAGACCTGTCAAACCGTTTATTGCACGTTTACCCGTTTAAATAAAATTAATATAATAATAAATTAATAATTATTTTAAAAAATTAGCCAGAAAAAAAGTAAAGAAATCAATACAAAAAAAAACAGTAAAGTAGTAGTTCAAAGACAAATGAGGAGAGATGTGAGCAGTTCATGATAAAGACAAACCAACTTTTTATGTTTTTGTCCTATATCGGTAAATGAGGGGAGATGGAGAGAGCTGCCTTGCCTATAAAAGGCAGTGGCCTTTTACCTTATTTTTTAGCCTTTAAATCTGATTTTTATGTGAAATTTGGCAAGAAATTCCTCTTTTTTTAGGTGAATACAATTGATAGTAAAAAAAGTGGTGCATTAAAATTTGTTGATATAATTTTTTTTTAAAATTAAACGAGTCGTGTCATGTTACCTGTTTATTAAATGAGTCATGCTAGTGTTGAGATTTTTCACCTGTTTATTAAACGCGTCGTATACGAGTTTACGTATTTTTCACCCGTCACTCGTTTAACCCGACATGTAACTGTTTAACTTGACACGTTTGACATTCCTAGGCGTGAGCATGATAATTGCTTTCACATGGGTTGATAAGTACAATACAATTATAAATGAACAACATGTGATTCCTCAAACTTAGTCAAGATGAAGATAAAAGAAATGGATCACTATTTTTATGCTTGCCTGTTATGGTTGTAATTTGATCTTTATTTGTACATTATTGTTCGTGACATTTGTACTAATTATTGAAATTTTAGTTAAGTAATATGACTTATTAATGTGTGTATTTGGTTGTATGTTGAATAATATGATGTATGAATGTGATTACTGACTTATAAATTTAACTATATTTCTTTAGATGTTCTTTGATAAATTAGTAGATGTTTTGGTTTAAAAAATTTTTGAATTTGTATTTTGATGTAATGTACCGTCTATTTGTATTTTATTTAGGTTGTTTTGATTTGAGGATTGATTGTGGTAAGGTGTAGGTTAAGGCCTTTTGGGTGAGTTGGATTCCTCTTTTAGGTGTTCTTGCAATATCAACTTGGGCATGTGTACTGGGAGGCAAATTCCATGGCTGATTTTTTCACAAAATCTGGTTGTGAAAGATTAGTACTGTGCTGAAGGTTTTTAATTTATGGTTGTAAATCATTTTTTATGAAATAAAGTGTTGATTTATTTGAAAATAAAAAATGAGATTTTATATAACATATTTAAGATAAAACTTGAAATAGTTACCAAATGTGTTTTTTGTTTTTATTCTCATAATTTGATAAATAAAAATGACTCTCAAACATGTTTTATATTTCAGTGTTTATTATAAAACATAGATACAAATTATCTCTGTTTTTGAATTTTTTAAAAATGTGAAAATAAAAACGCTACCAAACGATCCATAAAATTTTAAAAGATTTTCAAACATAAGTTGTGTCTGAAAACTAGTTTTTTAAGAAGGATAATAAATGCAATGCTCAAAGACCTCGTTCCAAAGCTTTTAATACACCAATTTTTGTGGGTAAAGTATGTTCTAAAATTTGCGTCTATTTTTTTGTGTTCATAAAAAAAATTCATCGAGTTTTGGGATGAAATCATTTTTTTTGTAAGAAATTGTATTAATGTTTTTTACTCAAACTTCAATAAACTGAAAAAAGAAAAAGAAAAAAAAATCTGGCCCATTTAACCAGGAGAAGCCCACAATTTAACTGGCCTTGGGTCAGGGCCAATCGAAGCATGACCTGATATAAGCTCGCCTAGTGATGATCCAGTTCACCGGCAAGAGGACGCGCACCACAACTTTCCCGCTCTTTAAACCCTACATATGTATGTCTTTCAATTCCAATACTTAAAAACCTTTGAAACGGCGGATCCTTCCATCTTCCGCCAAATCTTCCTCCGTGTACAGCCCTTAGCCGCCATAACCGAGCGGCTTAAGAACCTTAATCTCAGCCTCTTACAGGTGGCGATCTTACTACACTACCACCAACGACTTTGAGATCGAAGACGAGGATGAGAGAAAGCAAGGTAAATGGTTCACTTTACCACCGTTAAGTTCCGCTAACGATGATGCTGCGCTCTGGAAAGAACTCGCCGGACGGCGTTCTGCAGCAGTGCCGTCACCACCACGACGGTGCTCCAATAAGTGCTAACCTCGTGCAGAAGCTTTTATTTGAGACAGGTCTGGTTTCAAATCTAACTGAGAATATCCTGGGAATGAGATGTATGTTTTTGAAAAATATGTTGAAATTTGAGACTCAGTTGATTTATATCTTGTTCCCAAGTTTGAAGCCAATTTATCACCATATGCTTTGTTCGCAGGTTCGAAGAGAATCCACTAACATTGCACGTTATTTTTGGGTATTCATGGCTAATGCTCAGCAATATCGGCTCAAAGAAGTAACAGATGCTCTGCTCCTATTTTTAGTTAATCCAAGTGGCTGATCTCCGTTGGAAAACATATTTTGTTATCGATTCTGCATAGATAAGAGGTTTTCCTCAATTGTTTCAATACAGTTTTCATGTATGCATATATTCTTTCATCTATTTTTTTTATCGAAATTATCACAATTCCATTAAGGGGAAATGTCAGGGGCATGATAGCCAACCTTCCTAAGTCTCTTTTTGAAATTTCATAATATTAGACAGAACAACGCTTAAGGAGAAAGATTAGCACACTGATCACGAAGGTGGTTAATAACATGCATATCTTCTTCCAGTTCAACGTCCAATATTTCATGTTTCTGCTTTGTAGCTTCTTTTTGCCTTTAGGGTTTCCACTTGTTCCGGTCTGCATTTAAGCACATCTTCATTACAAAACCATCTATGAGTTTTTCTGGTGGCATCTAAGGACTTGATGCAACTAGGAGATCGATTGTATCTGCCCCCACTATTGCCACCTTCACGGTCATCAAAACAAACCCGACCACAACACTGACATTATTGCTTTCAGCGCTTTTACCTCTGCCTCCATTGCTTCTATCTTCACTCCTTTTATAAAATGTCTTTTGCTCTCGTACAACTACATCTTAGATATCTATTCCTTTGCCTTTTATTTATTTGTTTGTTTGCTTTATTAATTAATTTACCTTTGAATGCTCAACAAGGTGTGATGGCATTGAGATGGAATTGAGTTAGGTTACAAGTGATGATTGAAAGTTTTTGATCAAACAAGGCACAATACACTTTAAGCCATATTTTCAAGGCACGTCTAAATATGAAAATAAATTGCTGGCAAAGCTTAGGCCATTTATATGTTTTGTGGAAAGATGGGAAATGAACTCTATCATGCTTGCTCATAATCATGGTTTGAGCTTTAGAAAAGTGTGCTTCTCTTGTTGCAATCAAGTAGTGAGACAATGTGTAAAAAGAAGTTTGAATTACATGATAGAGCTGATATTAGAATACACAAATATTACAATTTATTTGTGGTTGAAGCTGGGGACCTAAAAATGTCATTTTTAGAGAAAGATTATATAATTTATTGAGAAACTAAGGTGGTTATTCCTTGGAGAAAGATTTGATACTACAATCCATTATTTCTTAAATATACAAGCTTAAAATGCAAATATTCTAACGCAACGAATTTAGATGGAGGTCGATGCAAAAAATATAGTAACATAAAAAAATTTGATTATGTTGTTATGTTTGACTCAATATACTTTTAAATAAGTGCAACATCTCATTTTCTTTCATTATAGGGGTCTATCATCTCTGGCAATAGACGTGCTTGATTGTGGATTATCACTCCTAGAAGGATAGGGATAACTTTACTTAGATGTTTCAATCTTGACTTGTATGACTCCTAGTGCAATAGTTACATATCAAGATAAAGTCATGTAAAAAGAAGTTGAGAACATTTTTCCTAATGTTCAGCATGAGCTGAACATTAGGAAACTATATAAAGCCATTAAGCCATTCAAATGTTACAAACTATATAAAGCCATTAGGTTTTTCCTCGTAAAGTGTTGATTGAAGAAAGTTGGAATTATGAGTGAGAAGTATAAGCTCCATGACAATGATTAGTCGCAAGGTGGCGGCCTTTGCGAAAAAGAGTTATTAGATGGGAAGGTGTACATAATACTGAAGGGAGAGCCAATGTTGATGTAATAAAAGAAGAAAAAAAAAATACTGAAGGGAGAGTATGCATTCCTGTCAAATAAGCTACATGTTTATGCTTTTCAATCATCTCATTCTAGCTTTCTTCAAACTACTATGAGTCAATGTATCATCAACAACAATTTGCAAGACAAATGTGATGAACTCATATTGTTTGTAACATCTTAACTTTTTAAGCAACCTCTTCATTATATGTCATAAACACCAGTGATGTCTAGCATTACGAAAGAAATTTTCAATTACTTCTTGCATGACTTTAGCATCAAGAAAGAAATTTTCAATTGCTTCTTGCATGACTGTCTTGGTTAGTAATTATTGCATGTTATACATGCAAGTCAAGACTTAAACAATCAAGTAAATGTTTTCGTATTTTCGCCAAAGATAAATCTATAACCAAGCAACGTCGATAGCTCCTGACAATTTACCTTGGCAAAAATAACCAATGTTATGTTATACTTATTTTTCAAGCATGTTGTGTCAAATATAATAATATCACCAAATTCCACATATGATGTCGTACTCATCGTATCTGCCCAAAGTACACATTCCTCACCTAAATCTTTTCATCAAAGTCTTTGCATTTTGAGCTTGTATCTTGAAGGAATAATTTTGGATTGTAGTAGCATTTTCTTCCCTGAACTATAACTATCTTCGTTACTATAATTTCTACAATCTTTCTCTAAAAACGACATATTCTTATGTTCACTTGCTTCAACTACAAATGAATTGTAATTTTTGTTTATTTTAATCTGAGCTCTATCATTCAATTCAGCTTTTTTTTGCATGATGGTCTCATTACTTGATTGCATCTAATAAACCAAATTGCTTGGACTCAACCCATTGCTACAACCAAATACAATCATGTTCACTTGTCATTTTCCATTGGATGCCCTGCTGATATAGACAAGTGGCAACAACCTTATAAAGTTTATAAAAGGCGAAAGAAAGATGTTTTCAAGGCTTGAACTATAATTTGGCACATGTTGGATGATATAGAGCCTACTTGGGAGCTTGCATAAGCATAATTGGATTCTTATTTTTAATTATTTTTAGTTAGTTTGGTAGTCTTAGTATTTTATGGGTCTTTTTTATATTTTTTAAGAGTCGGGGGTATTTTTATGATTTTTAGATTTTGTAGAATGGGTCATAGTCTGACATGTGGGTCTTTTTTTGGGTCAAATTATAATTTTGAATATTCTAAAATTTAGAGTCTTAATTTATGTCAGTTTTTGGAGTACTAAAGACGTTGGACTCCTAATCTTTTAGAATTAGAAGTACTTAAAACTCTATATGTAGTTAATGATAGTTTTAATAAAGAATAGAAAGATATTTTCAAAAAAATTTAGCAAATATATACTTTTGAGTTGTCTGATGCAATTTTAATCCTAGATGTGAGGCCTAAGGAACCCTAGGAGTGATTCCTAGTCAAATACACTCTTCACATCATTGTTTATAGCCTATTTTACTGTTTAAGTTACTGTTCAAAGCCCTATCAAGTGTCTTCTCTTCATTTAGAACCCCAATACCTTACCATAAATTGGGTAATAAGCAAATAACACATCAAAACTCAAGCATCATACAAGTTCTAGGCTCTTCTACTTTATCATCTACATATTGTTATATCCTCCTTTTCAATCCAATCATGTTCCTAAACTATCTCCATAGTTGAAGATTCTCATTTCATCCTGTAAAATCTAAGATAAGTAGTGTGCTTCAAGATATGGTTTGTGCATTATTTTTTATTCATTATCAACTTAGATGATCATCATTGATGAAACTAAGTTTAGTTTATATGTTTCTTCCTTTCTTTTGGTCATTTTAATCTTTTTAAGGTGAAGGGAGATGATCTCCATGAAAATTCATTGATGCCATATTTCGGCTGTAGTCAGATTGGCGAACAAATAAAATGAATTTTTTATTGGGAAGGTGTAATTTTGTGGAAACTGATCATCAATGTCTCTTTTTGGGTGATTGGTTTCACACTCGGTGCTACTATGTTCAATCTAGGTAAATGGCATGTTCAGAGAATAGTAATGATAAACTGTAAGAAATTAAGGCTCCTAGAGGAATACAAATTTGAACTAATAAGATAAAAGAGCATATACTTTACAGTTTACACGCAACATTCATCCATATAGATTTTAGAAACTTATTGGTTAAACCAAAGTAGTTTTGGTATTTGAACAAAATGAATTACAAGTTGATTTAGAAACTTATCGTTTGATTGAAGAATTATATTTGGGCTACATAGAATCCTAATGGCATTGTATATACTTTTTCCCAACAAAAAAGGAAGTCTCAATGCTACCACAACAATATCATCTTCTAGTCTTGATGAGCATCCAGGGGTAAGAAAGCAAATAAATGAAAGAAAGGTAAAGAAAGAAGAAAGAAGGAATTGTAGGAGAGAGCCTATAAATGTTGTAAGTCTTGTGACGATGGAAACAATGGCGTTGATGGCCAGCATCGGGTGTGGCGGCTATGGCGATGGAGATGGCAATGGCGGGTGAACCGGTGGTGGGGGGAAATTAAACCTAAAATCTGAAATTGGTTTGGTCTCATCTGGTAAGTATACAACAATTAAACAATTTAAACAATGTAAATTTTCATGAAGTTTTTGTTGAGGGAATATGTTATTGTGGAAAGTCTATGTCAGCTCACACATCATTAGATCATGTAATTTGGTTAGATCATTAGGTCCCAACAGCATCAATTGATCATCTTATTACTGGAGTTTCCTAATGGGAAAACTGAGTGCATTGCCACGAAGTGGAAATGAAATTTCTTCTTTCCCTTGATATATGGTCCTGAAATATTGGCTTTTTTAGATGGTAATGACATTGCTTTCTTTAGTTACTTCCATGTATAACCTATTTTCACTTTCTAATTTTCACAATTTGGCCATCATCAATAAACCCCCTGGAATGCTTGTTCAGGTAAGCTATCCACTTGTCGCACTATGTGTCTATTTTAAATTTTGAATTATAGATATTGGTTTTTTATTCTAGCTCATGGACCATTGGACGGGGTGCCAAGAGAAGTTTATATGAATTGGTTGCAGCTTATTTGAGAGATGCCTTTCCAGAACCACCTAGTATGGTGAGGTTTTTGTTTTGCTTTTTCCTTTCTCACTAACTATTGAAGTTCTAAAACAAAATTTCTTGTTTTATTTCTGTAATTATTTTCGTAAGGTAGTTTCACTGAGACCCATTTGCTTGAAAAGATATTTATAGGCTTAACTCAGCTGTTGCAAATAGGTGCATATAATTTTGTTAGTGGCTTGGAAGTGTTGATGGTTTCAGCTTGGGCTGGCGGGTTAGGATTTTATCTTGTACTTAAATTCATATAGCATGATAAAACCATTGTTAAAAGAATACCTTCTGGCATATTTATTCGAGATAGATTATGTTATGATGGCCTGACTAGTCCTCTTCGAATCCAGAACACTGTACTTTTTCCGCAGATCTTATATACTTGTAATGTTTTTGTAGGTAGCGGTAGGCAACATTGTACACTTCTGGGCAATGTCCCAACAATGTCATCTCATAATGCCATAACAGAGTACCGTGTGATTGAATTTTCTAGGCATTGTATGCCCCAAACCTTGCTATGATACTTATTCCATTTGGTTCTTGATGGTGATGCTACCGAGGGGGTGGACTTGGGTTCAGACCTTACCCTTTGCCTTATTTGTATATTGTTGTGGCTATAAAATTCAAACACACAACTTTCTGGTTGTTAGCCCAATCATATTACCACTACACTAAGCAACCTCCCATCCTTTTTATTGGATTCTAGTCATATTAGAGTGACAGTTTCTCGCAGTCTGAAATTTCTACTGTCACAATTTTTTGCCTGTAGTTGGCTCAAGGAGAATTATGTTCAGTATATATAAGGGTTTTTATAGAGGTACTGTTATAGACCTAACCCGTGGCCGCATTTGATTGCCCTAAAATTCAAACCCGCAACCTTGCGGCTGTACACACATTCAGGAGGGGGAGGAAGAAACTGCCAAGTTGCTCTATGTATAACTCTTTTATTTTGTACTAGTCAAGGAACTGCCTTATTATTGCTGCACCCTGATTCTTTGGTGGACGCTAGCAGGAAGGTCTACTTTATTACTTGGTCTTCGAAGGAGTTACCCAACATCTTCTTTTGAATTGACTTGATTCTTACATTTGTGGTGAAACTGTAGGTTATACATGGTTAGAGCTATGTCCTCTTACTTGTACATAGCACCGGTCTTGCTCATCCAGTACTGCTGTTTCCTTTATCCTTTTTGTGTTTCTGGAATGTGATCAACTGTCGTCTCAAGAAATTGTAGAACTTTAGGGAGTAGTTATAGTTCAGGTGTTTTCTGGTGAGGCTCCTAGCATAAAGTGAGGTTCAATCTTGATCAACATCTGCTTGTGGAAGAAAATGATGAATTATTATTAGTTCTCCGAGTGGGGGGAAAATGACTTGGTTGTTTATTCATGTAATGTGCTAGACACCTTAATCCACAACTGGAGCAAGATATGTTTCTTAACAGCACGAACGTATGCATACATTGTTGTAGATCAAATATTCATGATTTTGTGAACTACATGTTATTTAGTTTATGATGTGATTCTTGTCATTCTGGACTTGATTGAGCTGTTTAACTGGTGGATTGTTGGGTAACCCTCTACCTTTTGACAAATTGGAAACTAAAGAATGAACTTGTTGAAAGGTAACTTTTTCTTTCTGCTGGGCCACTTGAAGGGTAGGTAAGTTGCTGATATTTGCATATGAAGTTGGGTTCTCCCAGTCAGGTATTGCTCTTTTTTATCCCAAGTATTACTAAGGTTTAGAATAACTTCATGCGATTTGACCCAGTTATAGATTACCCTCATTATACTTTGAAAGCATTCACATGTTTCAAAGAGCCAACAAACTTACTACTTGCTAAACGGCATTTTGGGTGTTAAAACGACGATTTTTTGAGGGAAACATTCTCAACATAAGTTCCAAGTGTGTGCTTGAGACCCTCCATGGGGCAGAAAAAATGACGATATCACATTGATCCATAACATTAGAGGGTTATGTGTGTTTTTGCGAGTGCCTTCAAGCACATGTTATTCTTAATGTGTTAATAAATGATATCAACTAGACAAAGTTTTTACACGCTACAAATCTATATCTATCTATATTTATATACCATTATAAAAAGTTAATAAAAGTGAAAATTTTTAATTGACCATAATTACTTTAATAAAATAACAAATTACGTTGATTAATCTTTCTTAAATCTTCAATTAATTACATGATATTTGCATAATCTTTCATCTTCTTAAAAGATTTATATACATCATTTTTTTAATAATTTAAAACAAATCTCTCTGCAGTTGGTATATGAAGAGTTAGATAGTTCACATTCCAAGCATAAATATTGAAGGAAAGTGAATATATTAATTATTATTTGAAAGTTGAATCATGAAATATTATAGTGTGGTGAATGTAGGAATTATCTGGAAACATAATAATGTAATGACTTCTGATATTTTATAGTCTAGTTTCTTACAAGTAATTTATTTATAGCCTCCTAAAAATTGTTATATAAGGTAATCATATTTTAATTTAATCATCTAAACAAGTATTCTAATTTATAATTTTAAATGATTCACGTGTAATGTTCGTGTGTGGAATAGCTAATTTGACAAAATACAAACTTGGGTATGTACAATTATAATGGATGTTGCATAAAACTGACATGATGAGCTTGACATAATCTATTGTTAACCTCAGTTGCAAATACTCTTATAGCATCTTTAGTCTTCTCCCTCGAAGATGTCCGAGATTCACTTATATATATAGTGTTAGTTACGCCTAAATTTACCACGGGTCATTTATATGTATAATACTAGAAATTTGAATCCCAATGTCTAGATGTATATGGTGCTATGTGCTTTGGATGTTGAAAAGAAGATTTAGTTACACCGAACTGCAATATCTATAGAGACTTGAAGCAAACATTGCCTATTAAATAGTACTTGCTGCACGTTATATAATTAATTTGCTTCTGCACATGGAAGGCCAAACCTGCGTTGTTATAGATCATTGTCACTAACTACTACTAATGTTACTTAGACGGCTGCCTAACCCCATCGTTGAACGGTAAACTGTTGTTTTTTTATTGAGGTTATATGAGACATAATCGAATAACCAACAGAAACAATTTTATATGGCACAAGGAACAACATTCCCTCAAGTATGTTTATCAATTGCCAGAGAGTTTGAACAACCATATAATTGTCCTTATATTCTTTGTTGGACAGCTAATTTGTCATTTGAAAATTCTGTTTTGATATAATAATAAAACACGTAGGAGTTTGAAAGTTTATCACCTCTATATTTTCTTTCAAAATATCACATTATTTAATTAATTTGTAGTTTATTTTTATTTTAGATATTATCCATATTCGATTGTATATACATGTTGAAATTTTTTTATTGAATTATGTATTTTGAGAAAATTGTTGATATTTTTAAGAAAGTAATGGATAAAAATAAATTTTAAATAATGTGATCAAAGAAATGAAGGAAAGAATATGGTATATTCAATTTTTTGGATGTTTGAATTTTATGTTTCATCGTGGTTTTAGACACGGGTTATAACTAGTATTATTATATTACAAGGAGAAGTGTATTAACATTATAATCAAATTACACCCTATTGTCAGAAAAATATGAAAAAGCACATTAGTTTTGAAAGTTTGCTGCGTTGACCTTTCATTTAGATTTGTTGTGGGTAAGGATCAAAATTTTGTTTTGACGTAATGTTTCAATCACTTAAAAAAAAAGAAGTGTTTTGATCCGTTTTGAAAATATAATGAAAAAATAAAATATTTAAGAATTATTTTTTTAAAATAATGGTTAAAATATATTAAAATATTTTAAAATATCTTGAAATATTATGAAATAATTGTGTAAATGTATTAATATATTATAAAAGACCTTGAAATATCATGAAATACTTTAAAGTATTAAAATTTTTATTTTCTCATTGATTCATTTTAATCTCTTTAAAAATAGAGACATTTTGAATATTTTAACTATTTTAAAATAAAATTTTGATCTTTGATAGTGGGTGGCTATCAGGTTAAAGCTCTAATACTCTGTTTGGTAGGGAGGATGAAAAGTAGGAAGAATGAAAAATAAGAAGAATATATTTTTTATCCTTCATAGATGGAAAGTTGGAAGAATACATTTTTTTTTTTGTGTTTGGTTGGATGGATGAAAAATAAAAATGATAATTTTTTTTTTGTATTGGTTAAGATTAGGGGTGACAATCGAGTCATGTCATGTTAGATTCGTGTTGAGTCATTATGGGGTTTGTATATAATATTAGTCAAATCTAATTTAACTCAATTAGCTAATTGTGTCGTGTCGAGTTACAACTTGACATGTTTATTTTCGTATTGAGTTCGAGTTATGTCATCTTGTTGAGTCGAAAATTTTCACTCTTAGTTAAGATGGAAAAAATATATATTTTTTTAATTTTTAATTTTAAAAAAAAAAATAAAAAAAATATATATATATACATATACATATTTTACCATTGTATTTTTATATGAAATTAATATATACATAATATATATATATATATATAGATAAATAAGATACATTTTAACACAAATAATTAACTTTTCATTCATTTTTTTTTCGATTTTGGAGGGATTAATTTTGGTGAGTTAGAAGGAAAATTAATTCATACACTTTTTTATCCTTCTTATTTTTTTTTTTATTAAACATAATATTTTATTTATCCCTCTAATTTTTCATTCTTCCAATTTTTCATCCTCCCACTTTTTTATCGTACCAAATGGAGCATAAGTGAAATAGTAATGTCCCATTTATGATTGTTCTTGGAAAATTGGAGCCATAAGCTGCAGATGGTTTTATTAAATCTTCAAATTTTTGTTTTATCACCTTGTGGGAAGCTTCTGAATTGGAGAAATGCAAAATGAAGCAAGACCTAATGAGTTGGTTGGTGGGTTTTTTTTTCTTTTTTGGTGGGGTGGAGTGGTGGGATGTTGAATCTTATCTGCCTACATATCTCCCAAATTATAAGGGCTGACTTGTAATGATTTGAATGAAATATTATAAACATTGGGGGTAGGTGTGCTGAGGTGACAGATTAAATTTATTTTCTTTACGATATTATTGTTTTAGTTGGGTATAGTTTGGCCATGAACGGTTGACTTTGAACCAATCTCATGGAAATTTAATTTGTTTTTTTATTAGAAATATTTGGTTTAATAATAATCCAAATTTGTTAGTGTTGGAAAAATATTTATAACCAAAAAATAACTTGTTTGATATAATATTAAAAGAGAATTGCGACCGAATAAATTATAAGTTAAAGACAAAAAATTGTAGATAGAGATTAAAAAACTTGAGATTGATCTTAAATCAATGTTATTGGATGGTAATTTACTAACTTGATTGGCTTTAAATTTAATTGAATCATACGATTTGATAGAATTTTTACTTTTTTTCTCATTAATTGAATTCGAGGTTTTGGTGTTGATAATAAAAAATTTCAAATAGATACCAAGAATCGTAACTTACTAACTTGATTGACTTTAAATATAATTGAATCATAAGTTTTGATAGAGTTTTTCTTTATCGTTTCAAAGTTAATGGATGTCCCCAAGGGGCAATTTGGACCCTAACCCAACTTTAATCTAATGATAACGATTTACAAGATGTGTTATTTATATTCACTCAATAGCAATAAGATGATTTGGATTCTTTTCAATAATTTTTATTTATTCTTTTTTAATGCTAGTTGGAAAAAAAAATCATTATGTATAAGTAGATTCTTTTTATTACGCGATGCGCACGAATTAAAAACTATATATTACATAGAATTTTGATTCACAAATTGAAGCCCATTAACTTTTAGATAGGCTGTGGCATTGTAGAAATACTATACCGAAATTATTTGAGTCGTTGGTTTTAATTTCAATTATTTGTAATTATTGATTAAAAATAATAAAATAAAATTAATCACAATTAATTATGATTATAAAATTAATTATATGCTGTCGTTTGGCCATTTTACTATTAGGATCTATTAGGTAAAGTTTGTCACATACCCTGAACCGGTCCTTGGGAAGAAAGTGAAAAAAGTAAAGCAAAAGAAATTTTTGTGTGGGCCTCTTTCGAATTTAATAAACTTCGAGTGCTTTAGAATATAAAAGCCGAAAGAGGTTGGCTTATGTGACGTCCCATCCTTTACCTACCGCGCCCGGGGTCATCTCTTTCCAAACCCTATCAAATAAAATAAAAAAAAAAAAAGAAGAAATTCTATGGTTTTCTGTTTACATTTAACTGGTTTTTATAATTGAACAAAGTATTATTTTTCCAGAAATTCAATTATTATGACTATAGAGTACATTGGTAAAAGAAAATGCATATAATTATCTTATGATAAATGTTACATTACTCAAATGAAATTCAAAATTTTAAATTTAAATGAATATTATTTTTTAAATGAGTGTAGGATGGGTGAGATTCACTAAAAAAGTTAATAAAATTTACTCATCTAAGAAATGATATATATTTGAGTTATAATTTTTTAGATTTTATTTAGGTTTTGTAATGTTGCGCTTAATTGATTCACCCCAAAGATCTCAGGACAAAATTAGCCTATGATATCTTACATTTAAATTTTTTTTTAAAGAGGAAATAAAAGTCCATTTACATCTTCAATAACGCCATAAATTCAATTTAATTTGCATTAGTAATAAAAGAAATTGCTAGAGTTTTGTGATTAACTTATCTCCAAAGAAATGGCGTAATTTATTTACTTATATTCATACCATGACAACTATGGGGATTAAAGATTAATGAATGATGACATTTAAATTTTACCAGAAAAAAAAGAGTATAGTTTTATTGTAAAAGTTCAAATCGAAGATTTATTCAAATCTCTTAGTTCTTTGCATCATCTCTATCAATGATATCTACTAGATAAAATAATTAATCTCTTCATTCAAGATTTAAGAAAAATTTTATTTTGAGCTCCGAGTAACAAGTTTAATCATTTGGTTTGGGTCTTTTTTCTAGAAGAAAAATAGGTGTTGATCAATGATGGATCTAGGGATGAACAAAAGTTATCATCCACAATATATATGGACTTGTCCAAATAAAATTTGATAAATATTTTTTAAAATATGAAAATTTGATAAAGTTTTGGTGGATTTAATATTGTTGATTAAAAAAAGAAATTAAAATAATTAACGATAAAGCTTTCAACTAACCCACCAGACGTGCCTGCAGCTGAGAGGTCGCTTGTTTCATTTTCAACTTGCTATATCCAACCTTTTCCTTCGCTTCATGTTCTTTCTCATTGTTGTATATATATGTGAGTCTACCAATTCTATTACAGCCCAACTCTCTATCTCTGTCTCTCTCTCTACACTGCAACTTTTTCTAACAAGAGTTTGGCAATATGGGTAGCCTGGATGCGGAGAGAACAACAACAGGGTGGGCAGCAAGAGACCCATCTGGGGTTCTCACACCCTATACCTATACTCTCAGGTTCTCTCTCTCTCCATCTGGTTTTTCTTTGTTGATTTCCACATATTTCATGTCAATTATAAACTTGTTTGTCTGAACATGGATTAACAGGAACACAGGACCAGAAGATGTTTTCATCAAGGTGATTTGCTGTGGAATTTGCCACACTGATATTCACCAGATCAAAAATGATCTTGGCATGTCCAAGTACCCCATGGTTCCGGGGTATCTATTCTACACCATTCTCTCTATAACCCTTTTTCTTCCTGTCAATATGTATTCTCTGTACATAATATATACTCGTGTCTATGTATTTATACCATTGTCATGTAGAATACAAGCCAACTATTCTACATGCCAGCCTAAACCCCCGCACGGATTGATTTAGTGGTAGAATAATGGGTAAAACATCAATACGTCCTACACACATAATTTTTGGGTCAGTGATTTATCTGAATTTCCTGGGTTCGACGTAGATGATCTGTATTTGACGGAAGTTAATTGGAACTTACTAATTTGTTACACACTAATAATTCCATTGTTTTATTGACAACTTTTCCTAAAAAATAGCATATAATGCCAATTATTTCTTGTATTTGGGCATTAATTTCTTGTATTTGGTGAAGGCATGAAGTCGTTGGTGAGGTTGTGGAGGTAGGATCAGCTGTGACCAAGTTCAGGGTAGGAGATCGTGTTGGAGTGGGAGCGATCGTTGGATGCTGTAGGAGTTGTCGCCCGTGCAAATCGGACATTGAACAGTACTGCAAAAAGGTGGTGTGGTCCTACAACGATGTCTACTCCGATGGGAAACCCACCCAGGGAGGCTTTGCTGGCGCTATGGTCGTCGATCAAAAGTAATCACACGGTCCTCCAAATACCTCTATAATTTGTCATATAACTGTGATGCATAGTATCATCATGATATTTTATGGTGTGTGTGTGTGATATTCTGTGGACCCACCACATTCATTGTATTTCCTAAAGCAAAAGTATAGTGGGAGCCAGCTCCAATCCTATATTCTGATGGAGTCGGGGATAGACCCTTTTTATTTTTTATTTATTTTTTTGGAGAAAAAAAAAGGGAGGGGACATGAACTTTTGACATCAAGAAGACAAAGTCTTTCTAAAACAAAAAATATCATTAGACTAAAGACTCATTAGAGTTGGGGATATACCGTAAATTCAGACATTCTAAGGTTAAAATTTGATATTTATTTAAGGTCGGGTTTCAAAAGATTTATTATTTATAAATTTTTTAATCTCAATGTAAATGATTTATTTTTGACTGAATTGGAGATAATATTAATTAAAGTGTGCATAAGTTAACTTGAATAATCTTGACTGAAATTAAAAAAAAAAGAAAGAAATAGTGGGAGGAAGAAGTTAGTGGAGCCTGGCTAGATCATAATGATGATATGGATAGCATATATGAATGGTCCTTAAGAAATGCACTTTATTTGTCACGGATGATTTAGGAATGTGATTGACAATATCGATAATTAAGGGGTTAAATTGACATTTCTCATAATATATTATAGAGACGAATGACAAATTTAGTCAAATGTTACTTGATACTATTCGTTACCAAACCCCAAATTTGACATTTAGGGACGAAAGTGACAAGATTGGAAAAAAGGGGATATCTTGTGACACTAAGTGTTTACTTTAGGGATTGAATGTATTGTTACACACACACACACACACACATATTTATTTATTTATTTATATGTAAATTTTTTTTAAAAATAAAAATTGCATCTTCTTCCTGTTTAGGTTTGTGGTGAAAATACCAGAAGGGATGGCATCAGAACAGGCAGCTCCACTACTATGTGCAGCAATAACAGTGTACAGCCCACTAAACCATTTTGGGTTGAAAGAGAGTGGTCTAAGAGGAGCCATATTGGGGCTTGGAGGGGTTGGACACATGGGTGTGAAGGTAGCAAAAGCAATGGGCCATCACATAACTGTGATAAGCTCTTCAGACAAGAAGAGAGAGGAGGCTCTGGGACACCTTGGTGCTGATGAGTACCTGGTCAGTTCAGACATGACTCGGATGCAAGAGGCTGCTGACTCACTTGATTATATCATTGACACAGTGCCTGTCTTTCACCCTCTTGAGCCTTATCTCTCTTTGTTGAAAGTTGATGGAAAGTTGATTTTGACTGGTGTTATCAACACCCCACTGCAGTTTATCACCCCTATGGTTATGCTTGGTGAGTCTCTCTCTCTCTCTCTCTCTGATTTTGACCGGTGTTATCAACACCCCCACTGCAGTTTATCACCCCTATGGTTATGCTTGGTGTCTCTCTCTTTCTCACACACACACACATAATATAAAGTGGTGCGTTTGGACGATATCTGTTAAATCAATCATATTTTACTGTACCAATATTGGACGATTAAGAGATAATACGATAAAAATTGAACAAAGTGGGACTTAGAATATGAAGATAGAACTAGGAATGATAATATTTGTAAAAAAGCACAAATAGCACATACCGAATATAAATTAAGAGATAAGTGACTTAGGTCGTTTGAACAAATTTGTAGATCGTTTGAACAAATTTGTAGAAAGTCTAATAAGTGCATGAGTGAGAAGAATAATGGGTACTTGTTAGAAATGATAGATAATGGTTTAACAAAAAGGTATGATCCTCAATAGAACACAACGATGAAAAAGAGATAATGTTTTCTTAAGTTGAGCTGAGCTGAGCATAGCAAAGTTGGTTTAATCCAAAAATGATCCACTTATTACGTAGGTATCAGTCAATGTGGTCATGATTTAAACCCGTTAAGACTAAATTTATTTTCATTAAATTCATGTAAGTTTACTATTGTGTAAAGGATGCATATATAAATAAATAATACAGAACCTTTTTTTTTTGCTATTTAAAAAAAAGTGGGGTAAAAAATGGCGTCTAGAGACCACTCCGATAAGCCCTTACTAGTGGGATTATAAGGCCTCTAATAGTACCTATTACATCTCTCGCGAACGAACTTAGTTAGGTTAACATAGTGGTCAACTTTCAAACTTAATTGTGGACTCTAAGATTCGAACTTTCAATCTCTAGATTGGTCGGTACCTACTTGTTCATCCCCACTCGCTGGTAAACAATACAGAATTTAAAGGCCTAGGCTTATAGATTCTGATTATAGGTATGTTTTTGCTTTTTTTTCCCCATGAAGGGAGGAAGACCATCACAGGGACCTTCGTAGGGAGCATGAAAGAAACAGAGGAAATGCTTGAGTTCTGCAAGGAGAAGGACCTCACTTCCATGATTGAACTGGTGAAAATGGATTACATCAACACTGCTTTTGAGAGATTGGAGAAGAACGATGTCAGGTACCGGTTCGTCGTCGACGTCGCAGGCAGCAAGCTTGATCAGTAACTTGAAAATCAAACACAACTATAAAGATACATTACTCAAATTTCCATGAAATTTTACACCTTCTATGTATTTGAATATTTTGTTCTTAATTTGGTGGTGTTGTGAGGTTGAGATTCTCTCCGTTATATTTCACTCGATTTTTTTGAATAGTAGGCCGTGAATTTAAGTGAGGTCCACTAATTATAAGTGGGTCCCACGTCTATTCAGGGTAAGTGGTTTACAATTGAGTGAATGTTTAATCGAGAGAATTTGAATCAAGTGTTACTGTGTTGTGGGAGAGAGTGATGTGTTTCATTTTCTTTGTTCCATTTCCCTCGGTGAGAAAGACAAGCTCTTATTTTCGATGTAGTTTCTTGGATAGTAATGTTATTAACCCTTTTTTGGTGGTTGTTTTATTCCTTGGTGGTTGTCTTTGGTACTTGATAGTGAAAGATACCTAACTTGATTTTGATTAATTATGGAGATGTTTTTTATATTTGTTATTATTATTATTTATCATTATTATGGGATTGGTGCATGGTCAACAAGAAATTACATGGTTTGTGATTTTTTAGATAATAATTGAAAATAATAGTTTTGAATCAAAAGGTAATGGATAAGCTGTTTAAAGGCTACTAAATGATCAATACCTTGTTTAGGACTAAGATCGGAATCGAAAAAAGAGGTTTTCTTGGTTAGACTTTGAGTGGGGCACTTTCACAAAAGACTATTCTTATTCCTCTTCCATCTTTATTGGGAAAAAAAATTATATAACCACCCAAACACTCTTTCCATCTGTTTTTCTCAGACCAGACCTGCCCTTCGCCAACCCCCTCTGTTTGTGAGCAACAACCCAAAGACGTTGGCGGTTGTCTACGGTACCCACAAAAAATAATAATAGGTTCCTATCAATATTTATTATTTTTTTGGGTATCGTAATGATAAAAATATCTATAAAAATAATAATAAATTTTAAGTGTACGATACTAAAATTTTTTATTCGATGCCATTGTCAAAGTTCAAGACTTTGCGGTCTTGCTTAATAAAAACTGGTTTTCTGTTCAAGGAAACCTTGAAATTCTCATCCACATATAGAAAAAGACAGTCACGGTTCAGCTTTAGAATTGCTCCCACCGACGCAAGTATGACTTTTAAGAACACAATAATTTTCAGGATAGATATGAACCATCAACAGTTGATGTGATCTCCAACCACTAAAAAGAATTAGTGGCTGAGAGAGAGAAACTTCTTGGTTCTATGCAATAAGTCTGGAATTTGACTCAACCACCCCCAAGATTGAATATATCATCGATTTTTTAAGTTGTTTCTTCCGTTCCTAAATATTTATAATTTTACATAATTTTTTTTATTCTGTAATATTTATCGTTTTATGAAATTAAATTATAATTAATATTTTTTTTTTCAAATTTATCCTAATTTTTTTAATATATTTAATTAGGTGAAGTTAAGTGTTTTTCATATTCTTTTTTTTTCAATATATATTGAATAAAAATATTTTAGTCTTGTATAATTATTTTTTATTCATATTAAAGTTATTTAATAATTTTTTTAATCTCTACGTAAAAATCTTAAACAATAAATATTTAAAAATATAGAGAGTACCTAAATTCCCAGAGGTGGTAACCAGTAAGCTGAGTGGTAATCTCATAAATATTTAAGAATAGTTTTTTAACCAATAAATATTCCAGAAGTGGTAACTGTGCGTGCAAGATTCTGCACAATATAAAAACGAGAACAGATCTCACCCTTGGTGAACTCGAGTGAGTCAGTTGAGTGATCAACCACGCTGCTTGGAACAGCCTGCGAGGTCCGATGGTATCCTGGAACGGCAACGGGAGATCCTGGGGGAGCGGAAGAACGATCCAGTAAGGCTGAAGAAAAGTTCCTGGAACAAAGAAGAACAAGTTAGAAGGGCGCCGGAGTGTTTTCCGGCGTATCCCCTCCGACGATCTAGTCAGTCTTTGAGAGAGAAAAAGAAAACACTGAGTGTGTATTGTAGTAAAGAGTTTGTTGTTGCATACATGTCTTGCCTTTTGCAAGGAGTATTTATATCTCAAAAACTCATGATTGCTGTCAGTGTAGTCAGTAGGTGATCATTAGGTACAGGCAGTGTGCGCACTGATTCTGATGAGGAATGTCTTCTCTTCTTAACTGCTCGGGGGTCCCGAGCAATCAATGCTGCGTCATCGGGATGTCAACGGTACAATGAACTCCTTTCGGGGAGGATGCAATAAATGCTCTGTATTAGGAACATTTATTGCCTTTCATTTCGAGCCTTACCGCATTGAATGCAGTCTCGTCAAGAGAATGGTGTAATTAATCGTTTGTTTCTCAAGTTGCGTGTCAGCAACGGCATGCGATTTTTCTGTTTTTGATGTGACATCATATGCCACGCGTCCATCCCCCATTGTCTGTGGCCCCTGCATTCCAGTACGTTCTGACACTAATTGTGTAAGACGAGATCATGATGAATAGCCTAGGCTAATGACCCATACGTCAATAGCTTATCCTGGAGTAGAGGAAGCGTCCAGGACGGGGTACCTCTCGGCACCGAGGAAAGGCTCATCTCGGAACCGAGGGAGGTATACCGACCAAGGTACCATATCAGACCGAGGCTACGTGTCGGTTGTAAAACGTACTGAATGCCATGATCCTATATGACGAGTACCTTGGGGGCGAGGACTTTTGTGCGCCGATGGTGCTTGATCTTAGCAACAGTATTTTGGTAATACCGAGACACGTGTCTTCATCATGGAGTATTTCAGAAAAGTCCCATCAGTAATCAATAAATATTTAAGAATAGTTTTTTAATCTCATATTTAAGATGAGTGGTAACCAGTAAGCTGCCTTATACCCGGCTCTCGGTAGTGCTATTCAAAATTCTGTCCACCCCGCCCATTCAGCATCCTACCTACGAATTATTAGAATTCTGCAAAATTTTAGCCGGCTAGTGGAAGAAATTTTAAGATTCTAGAAAATTGCGGGTAAGAAAGCAGAATATTTATAAAAAATTTCTCATTTTTATCTGACCCGCACATATATTTAATTCTTCTTTTAAAATGATATATTTAGTATAGAACGACGTCGTTTAATATGATCACATTATTAAATTTATTGTGTTTTTTTTTGTGTTACTAGTTTATTGTGTTGGTTTGCATGTTCTTATATTATATTTTAATAGCTTAATTATAAAAATAGCCCAAAATTTTGCAATTAATTTATTAAAATGATCAAAAAATTAATAACTTAAAAACTAAAATATGTGAGATATTTTATATTCCTTCCCGATTTTCGAGCCGATTTTTTGGATAAAATTTAACTAGGAATATTACCCTCGATCGGGTAAAGTCGGCCAAAAAATTAAGGATCCTTTGAAAGGCGGTACACTAAATTAAATTTAATTGTAAAAGAGTACACAGTAAAAAATGTGTTTGTAAAAAAATATAATTGTGAGATAGAAGGACTTCACTGTCTTTTTTTCCACAATTTAGTATCCAAAAATTGGTTTTAGGAAAATAAATTTACTTTAATTATGTGCTGTGTACCCCTTTGTAATTGCTTCATCTTTGAAACACAAAAGAGTAAAAACGGTTTCATCTTCCTCATTCTACACACGATTCAGCCGTCATTCTTCCTTTCAAACTGGTGTGACATTTTCATCTCAGTTGCTGAACAAATTTTTTTTTTTTTTAATGTTCTTTGGCATTTGGGTAATGGTTTGCGGAGCATTGATCTTGTGTCCGTTAACATACAATAAGCAACGAATTTCTTTTTTGTTTGGTAGTGTTTGTGTCTTTGATGTTTCTAAGATCATTGTTTATATTTCGAATCAAAAACGTGATTTTGATTTGGTTTTTTTTTGTTCTTTTTGGCTTGTGCAAATCAATTTTTTTTGAAAATTTGAATATGGATATACAATTAATAGATACAATGAAGTCGGTAAAATACCTTATGTTATTGTACTGGTACACTTTTGTTTTTAGGCAAATTCCCAAAACTATTTGATTTTTGAACACTAGGTTGTGGTGCATATACATCTACACCTTAGTTGGTCATGTCTGTTTTTTTTTTTTTTTGGCTTGGTGGTGTTTTTGCCCTGGAACATTGATGATAAATATCTTAGTTGAACATATGTTTTCAATTTTAACATTGCATTGTTGCTTCTCAATCGGTGGCTGGGTTTTGGTATTCAAACATTTTTTTGTGATTGTGATATTAAATTAAAATATAATTGTATTGTTACAATGAATTCATATTCAAAATCATGTTTTGAAACAATGTTACATTATAGTGTCTTGTGTAAGTGTATTGTTACACTGTCATGGTTAACTGTATTGTTATACTTTGATAATACACTATAACTGCATTTCCAAATAACATTTGTGTTGTTTATAACTTTATTTACAATCTATGGGAAGAAAAAGAAAGTCATCTACAACTAAATACGAACTCTGAAATAAAGAATTGGTGTTAGAGCAAAGTCTGGGGCCATCATAAACGAGCTGAATTTTTATTATCCTTATAAATTTGAGCTGAATTCGAGTTTAATTTACACATAAACGAGCTGATTCATTTAACTATTTACACATAAACGAGCTTTAAAAAATGTTTAAGCTTGAATCGTTTACCAACTCTACGTGGAATGGACACGAAGTTGTGTTTGGATATTGCTCACACGGCCGACACAAAGTTAGATTGAAAAATTTAGAATTAATTGAATTGGAAGTTTTCAAAGTATGATATTTATCTCATTTAAATCACTAATATTTCAATGGTATCATTTTGATCCTAAAATATTTAATATAATTCTATGTGGTCCCTCAGGGAAACAACATCCAAATTGTTAACGATTTTTAATTATAAACTTGTCACATAATACTTAAATATAGATAAAAAAATAATTTGAATAATTTTTGACTAAATTTCTATCCAAATTTTGGTTAAAGAACTACTCAAATTACACAGTTTTGATCATGAACTATCAAAATTTTGGTCAAAACTATCCATATTACACGTCAATATTTAGGTATCACGTAACAAATTTATGTTAAAAAATCGTTAATAATATAAATATTATCTGTTTGAGGGACTCTATAGAAATACTAGTTATTGTCTATGCCTGAAGGCAGAAAGTAATAAAAAAATGATAAATAATAAATATATTTATATTCATATCTAAAATCAAATCATAAACATAAAAGAAAGAAAAAAGAATTTAAACACCAATTGTAATGAAAATGAGCAGTGGTAGTGAGAATGAGCAGGTGACGGCAATGGGAATGGTGGTGATGGTCGTGGAGACAGGGGGTGGGGTAGTAGGGGGTAGTGGTGGTAGAACAACGATGATGGTGGTGGGGTAGAGGTGATGGTAGTGGTGGTGGTGATGGAGTGGCGGTGACAGTGGGGGTGGGGGTGGTATGGTGGCAACAGTGGTGGTGGTTATTGTTATGGCAGAGGGGTGGCGGCGACGGTTGTAGTGGTGGTGGTGGGGCGGTTTCAAAATTTATTTATTTTTTAAAGTACTGATAAGAAATTATAAGTTCTAAAAACACTTTAAAAAAATTATTCCAAATACACACTTATGAGTCTCTTTTTCCTATTAAATTTGGGGTGTTAATATTAACCGTCAGATTAATTTTAAATTAAAATTTAAAGTCATCTCTACCACGAAAAATAAAAGTCATTTTATTTATCTTTTGATATTTGAATTGTATTGTACTTTATTATATAAATATTTATTATTTCAGAGATTAAAATAATATAATTAAAATATTAAAAACTAAAATAAGATAAATTTTATACTTTAAAGACCTTCAGAATAATAAACCCAAAAATTTACCAAAAAAAAAAGAATTTTGAGGAGATGCAAAGAACCATCCTCCGCTTCTAGAAGGTGTGCTGGTGAACGTTGTGAATTAACGCGTAAAGGGCTTTAAGAAGACAAATTAAGAACCACCTCTTTTCATGATTGGGATCCTCCACCGAGTTTGTGAATTTCTGGTGGTGTCAAAAATTATTTCCAAAGTGTTGTAAACTCTACTTTTTGGTAATATAAATTAATGACACCGTAAATTATAGCTCAACTTAATTCATTATAATCTAATATTACCGAGTTTGGCTAGACTGACCTGTCTTTGACCTTTTGGCACGAGTATACTAACTCTCAAATCATCAAGTAATATCCAATTAGCTCGGTTACAACCACACCAGCCAGGAGCCAAGAGCTAGCTACTAGAAGAAGCTCCTAGAAGAAGACGAAGAGCTCAACAAGTCTTTCCTAGCGCTTCAAGAATGCCACATTACTGTTTCTAGAAACTCATGTATTTTATGGATATGATTACTTCTAATTGGTCCAGGGACCAAATAATTATAGAAGAAGACAAAAAGGGCATCAATCCCTCTAGAAACCTACTCTTGTATAAATAGAAAGAGAGGCTCCACTATCTACTAAAAGGGGATCAATCCCTCCGTAATCAACTGATTCCTTCTACCTTGAGTAATATATAAAAAAAAAGAGTTAAAATTTCTATTAAAGTGGATTAGTCAAATTCTTTATATGATAAACTACTCATTTCTATGTGTTTTTACTGTATACTGAATTATATTACAGCACGCATCAATATACACTGTACCCAGAAAATGAGCTCACTCATATCTCTTCATTTATTCTGGTGTCTTTAAAACTCAATCTACTCTAATCTCTATTTTTCTCACCAAGACTTCACATATAATTGATAATTCGATTGAACAGAGTCATTGTTTGTATCTCTCAATTAATCACACCATCACAAACCTAACACATCCAAAGTTTTTTTTTTAATTTTTTTATGTTATTTTATTATTTCAACAATCACTGTGTACCATAATCTGATTCATTTAATTTTTATTTGAATTAGAACTATCAATAAATCATGTAGTTTTTTCTAAATTATACAATGTGAAATTTATTTAATCATATTGACGTGTTTCTATCGATTCATTTATTTGATTGCCTAACAAATCTATTTATTTACCATATAAACTCGTTAAGTCTCAATTTAAATTTATTAATTTTGTATCGATTTTCCTTAAAATTCATTTGAATTTTGACCCAAAAGTCTTCGTCCAAGCAACCTTCCAATTCTAGAAAATAGCTAACTTCTTTACGCATGTGATAAATTAGCTAACCGCGTGGTGCAAGAATGTTACAATCGATCCAAGTACCATAAATGTAATATTTATTGGTAAAAGATAAAAATATTTATAAAAATAATAAAAACAATCATCACAGCTATAAATCATCCACAAAAATTATATATATATTTTTTATAAAATAATTCAAAAAATATAATAAAAAATGTACAATAATCAAATCTGCATCATTAAGACAATCTTTAGGTGTGGATTTTAATTCCCATCTATGTTAGAATCCGTATGCATTATTGGCATTGATTTGATTTGATTTACACCAATTTATGGGTCCAGTTACGATATCAATAATTAACTTGTCAATATCGTACTTTTATTTTTTATCTAATAAAATTTTATAAATTTTTTTAAGGTAAATTACAATGTCTCCCTCAATTGTTTTTGATAATTTTACGACACTCTGTCATGTTTTAAAAATTACACTTAAATCCCTTGTTAGTAGGATTGTAAACGGATCGAATCTTAATATGTTCAGATTCAAATTCGAAATTTCAAATCTGATCTTTTTATCCAATGAATTTTGGAATAGAATGACTAAAGTACCCCTAACATCATCACCGTTATTATTGAAAACCCCAAATAAGAAACCCGATTCATTTGACAACTATAACTCTTAAATTTCAGTATTTTCTTATATTAAAACTCTCTTTCTCTCTCTCTCTCCATATATTTTGTGCAAAATATATATATATATATATATATATATACTGCTAAATTGAAGTTTTGTTTTTGATGATGCATAAATTGGTATTACACAAAATCAACAGTAAAAAATGTGAACGGGGGCAATCAATGAGCGATTGACAAGCAATTAATGGTAAAACAGTAAATAAAGAACCAACACAGAGATTTATAATGGTTCAGTTCGGGTGACCTACTCTACTATTGGGAACGACAACGGTAACCAGAGATCTTTATTGATGAATAGTATAATCAGGAGAATATACTCCGAAAGTATTACAATGTTTTAAGAAAGGGTAGCAATATGTGTAGGGAGGTGCAATATGTGTAGGGATCTTACAGAGGTCTCAAGGTCATGAAGGCATGCCCTCTATGTGCAGAGGACTCACATTGTATAGGTTCACCAAAGCGGTGACGTGCAAAAGGACTTCTACTATTTTGGTAAGTACAGTTATGGTAGGATTAGATTCCTGAGCGTATCCCGATATTATCTCCTCGTACTCCTATTCCGTCGGGAGGAGGATCCTGAACTGGACCTCCTGAATTGAGTTGGACCTCTAAGTTGGGTTGAACTTGAATTGGAGTGGTGAAGTCAAGAGGGTGAAGGACTCCACGAGGTTGTGCAGAACATGGGACAAAGAAGGAAAAAGATTCCCTTGGGGTGGCCCCCCTTTGGGGTAGACCTTTGGGCGGCGCCTCTTGGGGTATCCCCTTGAGGGTGTCCCCCTTGAACTCCTCCTTGACTTTGACTTTCCCTTGGTTTGGGCTCCTCCTTGACTTTGGCTTCCTCTTGGCTTGGGCTCCTCCTTAACTTGATGATTTGGGCTCTGACATGACTTAGGCCTCTCTTGATCCATTGGGTCTGGCCCGATTATTTTTGGGCTCGTCAGTTTTCTTTAAAGTCATGCACAAATTACGGCACTCCTTCCTTGTTTAATGATATCCAAACCACGTATGAAATCATGAAAAACAAACCCAAACAATCAATGGATGCTTGGATAGATTACTTTAGATAACCCAATAAAAGAAATCAAGAATAAATGATGAAATAAAAAACAAAAAAATCTCTAACATAATTACCTGAAGAAAACATCAAAATTTCCAAACATGTGTATCTTGAAAATTCCTAAAGAAGTGCACTCACATGCCAATAGTGGCCTTAAGAAGTTTAAGACAAATCCTTTACCCATTAGAGCTTCTTTGCTTGACTGCTACAAATTGTAGTCAGTTTCTCTTAGAAAAGATCAACTGCCAGATTTCAAATTTCTTCACCCCAAGTGGCTAAACTAAAGAAAAAATTCAATCAAATGTTGTTGATTTTTCAAGTTGGTTTCGTATGATCGATGGATCAAACTAGAAGATTAGACAATAGGCAAAAGTTGAAAGAAACTCAAGCCAGGTTCCCAATTAATACATTTGGAAAGATAGTAACTAAGGTTTGAGTGTCATGCACACACCGTGAAAAGGGTGTAAGCAAAATGCAAAAAAAAAAAAAAAACTCAAGCATAGAAAAACAAATAGAGTATTTAACAAAAACTGCTTAAAAGGATAGGAAAACTACTAGTTTGTTATAGCCCATTGAGAAATCTTGGATGAACGACATTGCAAACCACGTGACTAAAGTTTGTTTTAGTTAAGATGGATTCAACTCAAGCATGAACCGACCTTAGTAGCTCTTTCCCTATGTTTATGCGTGAGAGTCGGCAAGGCAGGGTCAAAACAAAAATTTAAAATAAATTGTTATCGCCATTGTAAATGACTAGAAACTTCAATGATTTAAAATATATATTGGGATTTTCAAAACATAGATTGGTGTATTAAATTTGCAGGAACTAGGTTAGTTGGACTAAAATTAGGATTATTAGTTGATGATGTACAAATTGGCTTTCCTCACCACTTGTCAAGTATCAGTAATAAATACAGTAATTAATCAGTAAAGAGAGAAGACCAGAATTATAGTGGTTCGGTCAACGTGATGTACTTTCACTTTTAAATGGCTAGGGTCGCTGGGTATTTTATTAACTCAAGTGTAGGGAGAGTAGAGAGTTACAAGCTTAGAGGAGAAGAAAATTATGCTCAATTGAGTGTGATGCCCCCAAAGTGTTGGTAGACGTTTCATCACTGAGAAGAGGAAGCTTAATGAACGGAGGCCTCCCAAGAAGGCAATCATAGTCACTTTGTCATTGGGCTCCTCAACTTGAAGGACCTCCTCATTAAAACGAGTGAGGTAGCTCTTTAGGCTCTCCTCTCGGTCCTACTTTCTGCTAAGTAGGTGGGTGACAAGCTTCTGGTGGTGACTCCTTCGAATAAAATGTGACACAAAAAACCTACTCAGCTCAGCAAATAAGGCAATGGAAACTGGGGAGAGCTTAGCGAATCATTGTCGGAAGGATCCCTTTAAGGGAGTTGGGAATGCCTTACATATGATCTCACCTGAGACTTTGTGCAACTGCATTAGAGTTTTGTAGGTTTCAAGGGGGTCTAGTGGATCCTTCATTCCATCAAAGGTCTCCACGGATGACATTTTGAACTTTTGAGGGAGGGTGTAGTTCGCCACATCAAGTTTGAAAGGCGTGTCTATTTGCCTAACGAGGTAGTCCACAGTCTTAGGTCCTTGTGTCTTCATGGCGTTAAAAATGTCACCTAGTTGATTTTGCACATCTTTTATCTTTTCGTCCCAGTAGTTGAGAGCTCATTTAGAATTATCATAGAAATGGCTTCCATGCTCCATGTTTGGCTTTCCCCCTCGCCCTCTTGAAAAAGAGGGTCTCCACCATGAGAAGGGGGAGCCGGAGGAGGGGGTGGAGGTCCCTCATGGGGGAACCCCCCCTGTGTTGGGTGCCTAATGGGGCTCCCAAGGGTGGGGCGCCCAGATGAGGAGCACCCATGTGGGAAGCACCTTGACACCCAGGGCGAGGAGTTCCTCGAGCTTTAGGTCCAAGCTATGCTCCTCCTTTCCCAACGAGCATCAGTTGTAGGATTTGCTGGTTCTGGGCCAGAAGTTGCTGCATGGTCTCGAGCATTTGTTGCGCATTTGGGGCATGATTGGTTGATGGAGGAACAACCTCATCCTCTCGTTGTGGGGGGTTATCTTCAGGCTGATTTATTGATCTAGTGATGATCTCCATTGGTTCAACAAATAAAGTGTTTGGAAGTGAGAATTTTGTTGTTTTTCACAAAAGGTGTCAAACTGATAATGCACAAATTGACTTTGCACACCACCTATCAAGTATGAGTAATAAATACAGTAATTAATCAATAAAGAGAGAAGACAAAAATTATAGTGATTCGGTCAACGTGACCTACGTCCACTTTTGAATGACTAGGGTCGCCGGGTATTTTATTAACTTAAGTGTAGGAAAAGTAGAGTTACAAGCTTAGAGAGGGAGATGAGCGTTGCGCTTAGTTGAGTGTGATGCCCCCCAAGTGTTGGTGGACACTTCATCACTAAGAAGAGGAAGCTTAATGAATGGAGACCTCACAAGAAGGCGGTCATAGTTACTTTGTATCGAGCTCCTCAACTTGGAGGATATCCTCGTTAAAACGAGTGAGGTAGCTCATTAAGCTCTCCTCTCGGTTCTACTTCATGCTAAGCAGGTGAGTGACAGGCTTCTGGTGGCGATGCCCTCCAATGAAATGTGACACAAAGGACCTGCTCAACTCAGCAAAGGAAGTAATGGAGGCTGGGGAGAGCTTAGTGAACCATTGTCAGGCAGATCCCTTCAAGGTGGTTGGGAATGCCCTTCATATGATCTCGACTAGGACGTTGTGCAGCTGCATTAGAGTTTTGTAGGTTTCGAGGTGGTCTAGTGGATCATTCGTTCCATCAAAGGTCTTCACTGATGGCATTTTGAACTTTTGAGGGAGGGGGTAGTTCGTCACATCAGGTTTGAAAGACGTGTTTGTTCGCCTAACAAAATAGTCTACAGTCTCAAGTCCTTGTGCCTTCATGGCGTTGAAAACGTTACCTAGTTGATTTTGTACCTCTTTTATCATTTCGTCCTAGTGGTTAGGAGCTCCTTTGAAATTATCATGAAAATGGCTACCATGCTCTGATTCTCCCCTCGCACTCTTAGAAAAGAGGGTCTTCACCATGAGAAAGGGGAGTAGGAGGACGGGGTGGAGGAACCTCGTGGGGGAACCCCACTATGCTGGGCGCCTAATGGGGTGCCCAGATGAGGAGCACCTATGTGGGAAGCTCCTTGACGCCTAAGGCGTGGAGCTCTTCGAGCTTGAGGTCTGGGCTGTGCTCCTCTTTGCCTAGCGAGCATCAGTTGCAGGATCTGCTGGTTCTGGGCCACAAGTTGCTGTATGGTTTCGAGCATCTGCTGCGCATTTGGGGTAGGATTAGTTGATGGAGGAGCAACCTCCTCTCGTGGTGAGAGGTTATCTTCAGGCTGATTCATGGATCTGATGGTGATCACCAATAGTTTAGCAAATGAACTGTTTGGAAGTGAGAATTTTGTCATTTTCCACAGACGGCGCCAAACTGATGATGCACAAATTGGCTTTGCACACCACCTGTCAAGTATGAGTAATAAATACAGTAATTAATTAGTAAAGAAAGAAGACAAAAATTATAGTAGTTCGGTCAACGTGACTTACGTCCACTTTTGATTAGCTAGGGTTGCCAGGTATTTTATTAACTCAAGTGTAGGGAGAGCAGGGAGTTAGAAGCTTAGAGCTGGAGAGGAGTATTGTGCTCAGTTGAGTGTGATGTCCCTCAAGTATTGGTGGGACTTACAATTTATAGTCACCCCTTAATAGATTGGGCCGACTTAATAACAACTAAATAACTATTCTGGTGGAGCTCGCGACTTCTTCTCAACGGGCGAGGTGATTGGAGTGCTCTCCTTGAGATTCGGTCAAAGATGAGGTAAGGGTTGACTATTTCCAAGGCGGTGAGGGTGCGGCTCCTGAATGCTCTCTTGATAACGTAGTCAAGCTGATGAGTTTTATTGGGCCTGGGCCTGCTGGGTCTTGATAAATTTGAGCTCTTGATTATGGTTGGGCTTTCAATATGGACTGGGCTGTATGGCCCTGGTCCATCATTAGCTACTAGCTACTGCATATAAATAGGTTGTAATCTTATGAGGATTCTGATGTATACTGTAACAACTGCTCTCGCAGACATAGATAGAATTTCCACTGAATCAAATTCATAACGATAACAAATTAGCGTAGCATAAAAACTTTGGGTCAACAGGATGCCTCATTAGAATGTCCCAACAGTAAATATTGCCCTTTGAAGCGGTTTCCATGCACATAGAATCCATGTCGAAATTGTACTTATTTGTTATAGGGATATGTGAAATTTTTTAAGTCACAAAAGTATTATCCTTTATCTCGTATTTGGACAGAAAGCATCTAGTCATCTATGCATTAGCCTTGCAACTCTTTGAAGTACAATCATTAAAGGCTAGAATTCTTGCAAACTGAGAGGATTGAGGAAACATATAACTGTTGGAAAATCCAACACACAATCCCACGTCGAAAGGGTAAGAAAACAAAATAGGGGTTTATTTATAAATATCGAAACAAATCACTCTCAAGTTGAAGTTAAACTTTTGGGTTCATAACTGAATTTTGGTAGTTCATGCACTCAAAAGAAGAAGCAGGAGGGCTCATATCTGGGGCACTCAAACACTTGGAAATGAGGCACACCACCATTCGAGCAAGAACAATTCATTTGGGGCTCATTTTTACTCTCGGTCGCCTTCTTCGTTTCACCAACTGCTCTGACGTGTAAAACCTCGGCAAAGCCAATGACTTCCCTCAACTTATTAGTGAGCTCGATTGGGTCAATTTCGTCTCCAATCACCTCTAGCTCATTTTGTTCCTGTCCCGTCAATGATGCAGACACCACCCCTGAAAAAAAAAACACAGACATATGATTTGTATCACACAATAATTAGGGCAAATTCAAGCAGCTTGAACTTAGCTTTGGTTCGATCCATTTTTCAGCTCATTCAAATTACGCAATCACCGAATCTGATCAAATTTCTATGCTCTTTTTATAAACGAGTTGCATTTGAGTAACGTGTGGTTCGGTTCAAATAGGTTTGTGTCTACAACTGCTTCTAATTTTATTGTCCAATAAAATTCTTTTTTTTTTTTTTAAAAGGGTGCCACAGGAGGATTTCACGTGGAATCACTCATCCTAGTACTAATCTCAACCAAACATGCTTAACTGCGGAGTTTTGATGTAATCCAATGCATTAATTCTCTGGTATGATTACAACCATTGTCAAATAAACTTTATTTGGATGGTAAATGACCCGAAGCTTAATCCTCCGCTAGCTTTGGATCATTGACTTCTCTTTCCCTCCCTTCTTGAATAAATATTTTTTAAATCTTTTTGAAAAGATTTCAAAAATAAGCTTCTAGGGTTTTGCTTTAGGCTATATTAACTAAATTTTCAAAAAAAAATTGTCCAAAAATGATCAATTTGGGATTGATTATTAAATCTATTCTTTAATTTTTACAAATTGTTGCTGAAAAATTGTGTTCGATTTTGGCTAGAGTTCGGCCAAGATGCTTGCAAGTTTGTTTTATCCAAGATTGAGTGAGACTCTAAACTCGACATTTGGTTTCGGTTTGGGTTCAAGCTTTGTCAATCACAATCAAGTCGAGCTTAAGCATACCTACACATAATGTCCTTCAAATAAATAGAGTTAACTTAGAATCCAGTGCAATTTGGGGCCTAAATGCTTGATCCTTGAACTGTTAAAAACTGCAAATTGAACCAAAGATAAAACAATTCAAATAAAAAAAACAAAAATAAAAGGCAGAAAAGTTATCATTACCAGGGAAACCAACTGCAATGGTCATGGCCCTTGATTTATTTTGGGCGACAATTGAATGGAAATCACTGCGTTTCCCTTGTAACCGACAAAGTATATGAAGCGCAAGACATGAGCTATTATCGTCATTGCCTTGTTCTGCGACATCTCTCTATTCATAGGCACCTTAATGATCACCTTTTTCTAAACAAAAATAATTTTGAATCAGCATATTATTATTTTCTAGAATACTACAAGTAATTTATTTTTTTGCAAGTATAATTTTTAAAATAGAGCAATTTCGTGAAAGAAAAATAAATGACGTAGGATTATTATCCCTAAAAGAAACAAGATTTTTTAGTGACACAAAAAAGTCGTTGCTAATATCCTCAGAATTGGTGGCAAAGTCGCAACTAGGGTGGCCTTTATAGGTATGCCAGGCATTATCTTGTGGCCACTAAATATCAAGTTTGAATAGGAAAATTGTATTTTTTTTCCCACTAACTCTTGACTATAGCTAGCAATGAGATATATATCACCACGATTTTTTTTTTTTGGTTCTACGTTTAGAGGTGTCTTGACCAGCTTATGTGTTTTATTAATCCTTTTTCCGATCCGGTTTAAAACAAGTCATTCACTTATTCAAGAGTTGCTAACTTAGAATATCTGAGTTTACAGTTGTCCCTGTTACTATTTGAACTACCACGTTAGAGTTATATATAGCCACTAATACACTTATTTCTTGTAAATTAGAATTGTAAAATATATTGTAAGAGTGATCTATGTGCATTTTCATTATACAAATTAATGCATTTATATGTATGACTCCATACTACATGTAAGCAATTAATCTTGGAGTAAAAGAGCAAATTTGCAAAAGATTTTTTATTTTTTTTTGTTAAGAAAACAAAACTACACAAGAAACGGTACCTAAAATAATACTTAAAAAAATAAATGTTTTCAAAAATAATATGAGGAAATAATATCTAATTATACCTTCATCGTCTTGGTTGGTGGATAATGAGAACCCTCTGCCAGGGAAAAGATGGGCGTTTGGGTCTCTTGGAGAGAGAATTTAAAAGGTGTATTGCACATGAAATGCAGTGAGAGACATGTCCATTGTTTAACCTTGTGGGTGTAATATAAATTCTGGGGGTGGGGAATCATCCATGAATTATTAACATCGGGTAAATCAAAGTTCTTTTATGAGAATCTAGCTTGAGGTATTAGACCAATAACTAGGTTTTTCTATGCTTAAACCTATAGCCATAGATGCAATTTATGATGTCCAAAGAGAATAATTGTTCATAGGAAAATCTCAAGCATTTTTCGTACTTTTTTCCTTCAACAATTTGTTTTGTTTTGCTAGGAAAAGAGAGAAAGGGAAAACCGTCACAGGGTGATCGATGATGACTTAGTTGTGGAAGTTTGGAACCTAGTAGGCAATTACACATTACTTCGATCTTATGATCGTTAAATATGAGTTTAGATAAGTGCATAAGAATTTTTAGGTACTCTTTTCTTAGAAGTTGATTTCTAAAGATGAGTTCTACCTATGAATTCCTAATAATTTGTATGAGACTCGATCACAATTACGAGATTATACTTGGTTACAATTCTTTATTTTCACAAAAAAAAAATCCAATCTTGTTGGGATAACTCAATTAAACTTTATTTTAGAAACTAAAATCTCGATTTCAATTCTATTTCGTCATATACACGTATAATTTTTGATCGGATCATCGATCAAAACTACCAATCCATGGTGTTAACGAGAAGCCAGGAATATATTGCATTTAACCACAAGTTTTATTTTATCTTCTAATAGATAAAAATAATGTTATACATTTATGTTTTTTATATCATATTCAATGCTTAAAGATTAATTAAACACAAAAGGGCCAAAACATACATAGTCTATCAAAACAAAAAATAACCTTTTACAAAAAAAAAAATTAGGTTAATTATAGTTATTTACAATTGATCCCGACGAGTCTTCATATTTTGAAAGCATTCCATGGTAACTTTATCATCATTGCTATCAAAAATGATAATGGACTGGGCTAATGATTTTTTTTTTTTTAACTCAACTTCTTTTTTTTATCAATAGTATTATTTGAATCTAATTTATTAACATAATTTATTGAACTAATTTATTATAATAATTAATTTTGTTGTGGGTCCTAATAAATAATTAAGTCTACTGCAATCCAATGATTAAGTTAATAAATTAAGTCAAAATAACAATACTTTTTTTTTATTATTAATTTTAAGAGATTTGATACGACACATCATTTTTGTTCCTAAACTCAGCAGATTTATTCTCATATCTGTGATTGGCAAAAGAACGGACCCAGTTTTAATTTTTTTAATTCATTAGGTGGGCCCAATTAAAGGTATCCAAAAAAATATACAAAATGTACCTAAGTATTTTCTTCAATGGAAGTGTTGCTTTCCAACAAATACATATTAAAAAGCCGTGTGTGTGATCATGCGCCATTCAGTGTGAAAAAGGACTAGTCTGTTGGAATTTTTTTCTATATTAAACTGTCATTAATTGATAGTTAATTTTAATTTATAAAAAAATAGGCTAAATTTATAGTCCAATAAGATGAGCTCA